>LPNX011211964.1:626028-743853 GCA_001517045.1 Pseudotsuga menziesii
GGAGCACTGTATATCACATCCATTGGTTGGGTTATAGTTTGAATTTAGGAGCTGTACTCGTTATCTGAGTTTTATCTCCACCGACTTGTTAAGCTTCCAGTCCCTATGGAGCCTCTATTGATGCCTCCTGTGTCATAGAGATGTCCCAGTTTGTATATCGAGTCTATGCTGCCTTCATTCAGTCACCATACGCCGTTATGCTCTTGTTCGAAGGAAGTTGAAACCTGAGTCGGCCATTCCTCAGTTATCTTGACTTTGCATGTCAGCCATTCCCGGTACAGTTACTGGTTCGTGCACCTTATGATCGAGTTCTTCCATATTATACATCCTTGCTGAGTACCTCGTCTTGGATGATGGGGGATGCCTTAATTCCCTCCTTCCAGTGGATTTCATCCCATCGAATTCAGATCATTTATTCTGGGATTGGAGTCTAGAGCCATTTTGAGTGCCTTGAGACTTGCAGTCATCAGTGGCAGGTTCTCTCGCCATCGACAGTTTTGGGAATACATCAATGTCCCCTGATCGATGGATTCTCTCAAGTGTTCAACCTCAACACATTTATTCACACTTGTTAGTTTGCACTCTAGTACCTTGATTCCCATTTTCATTATTGGTGGGTGATCTCGCGTCTATTAACGGTATACATCAATGACCAGTAATCAGACAATGGACTACTATGTTCGACCTCGACACCTCTATTCGCATAGTAGGACATGTACTCGTAGCGGTTTGTGTAGAAGACCTTCCATATTGGTGGCATCCAGTATATGCTACCTCCTTGATCGTGCTAGTGTTCATGAGATTTCAGCTCTCGTGACTTGTTCCAGTATATGTCAGATATTTCCAGCCACTATGGAGATCTTGATTTATTATATATCTTCAGCCTATGTGGATATCATTGTACTTGGTATATCTTCATCATGGAGATTCTGATCTATGTATATTGTACATGGCGATGACCACATATGTTCTATCATGTTTCATGCCTATTCATGGCCATTGTACTCTTATGTAACCGGGACTGCTCTATGTACTTGCAGTTATATGCAGAGTTGTATTATGGTATTATGTTGATTGGGTGGCTGGTCTTCCATTTGGGTACCTTCATCACTTCACTCCTGGGATGGACTTATAATGTATTTCGGCCATCGTATAACCCCTCTGATCTCACACATTAGGGGGCATCTGTTATAGCGGATTTCACCACACTAGGTGAATCACACATTGTATGGCCTTCCCCTATCCCACTGCAGACTCATTATTCCCTATGGACCATTTATTGTCTTTTGATGTATCATTGACCATCCCTAAAAACATTAGAAAAATGATATACGTGGCCTTTTCCCCGATAACCGCGTACATACGCGGATATTCCCTATATAGTCGCGTACATCGGGATGTGTGCATAATCCAAAACTGTTGGACCGTTCCTTGCCTTGAATCCGACTCATAGGACTCCTGGCCTTCCATATGCCTTGAGATCGCATGGATTCGACCTTTCAGTATCACTTTGAAAAGCTATATAAGGAACCATTGAGACATTGAAAGCAAGAGGAGAGAATTGAGAGTACCGAAACTATAGTCCATTGTTTCCAGAACTATACTTGAGTCTGCATCCCTTTGTCCCTTTGGAGCACTGTTGTGTTCTTCCCAAGCTTGCCTTTGCTAGTGAGATTGCTATCAGAGTGATGGAGGATTGAGGTGGTGGAGGCCCAAGTGGGGGATTCAGTTTCTCCGGTTCGCAGACGTGCCGTCAGAGGTTGGTACTTGTAATCTCTGATTCATATTAATAGAAATATCTTTTCCTGTCCAGTAATGTGTATTTGAATGAATGTTGCATCCATTGGAATATGTCAAATGCTTATACATTATTGATTATATATGCTAGAATAGATCTAACAACATGAAATATAGTATGCTTGTATTGTTTACTTGTTGTTGAGGACGTGCTATAACAATTCAAGCTGAAGATTGGAAAGCTCAACGGGGATCTACTTCAACCGTCTGGAATAAGGTACGAGGTTCGATCCTTTAGTGTTAGATATTTTTAACTTCTATTGCATATTGGGAAAGATTGATTTCTGGAGTCTAGTTGTCTGTTGTGGTACCCCAAGCCATAGGAATTTCTCTCCATAACAATCCTCCCTTGGGAGAGGAGGAATAGAGAAGAATTAATGCATCTCTTGATTGAGCTTGTAACTTTTTAGAGAGAGTAGAAATAATTATTCCTCCACCTGTGTCCTGTCATGAAACTTTACCGGTATGATTACCCTGTAATACAGACCCTTGGCCTGAAGCTAAAATTAAAACTTCTTCTAATGGCCACCCAACTTATGGTGAGACTTCTCATAACCCCCTGGCTTGAAGGATATCGTTCACTAGCTCAAGCATTAGGACCTACTAAATAAATTCTGTTTCGAGGTAATCTAGGTCTAAACCACAACCATATAGTGTCACATCCTAGACCTATTACTAGACCTTCCATACCTATCATGGTTGGGGGGGAATCCTTAAATCAAGCCATGTCAGTAAACTCTCACGCCGAGGGGCAATCCTCGACGCAAGTTACGTTACCTGTCAGTAGAACTATGCCTAGTTCAGGACAAGTTGCAGTTGTAGCACAACCTGCAGTAGTTATACACCCCACCAATACCCATGTTGTTCCCCCCCCCATGTAGTACAAGCCAACCCTTAGGGCCACAACCTATCAATAATACGACTTCTTAGGGATATACTTATCCAAAAATTCAACAGCCTATGGTTAATCAATTTTGCCAACAACCACCACCTACAGCTATTTATCCTGGAATGCATTACCCCAGAAATGCTTGTGTACCTTGGGGACAACCAAATTGGTCAAATATCTCGTCATATGGAGGGAAATTTGTTAATACTACCAGAGGATACGATGGACCTCCCCCCAGAGAACCATCGAGAGAACTTGGAGGACCTGGAGATCTTGGAGGACCTGGAGGACCATTTAGTAGACCACCACCACCACCTGGCAGAGGCAGACCACCACCATCACCTAGTGGAGGAGGAACACCACCACCATCTGGAGGAGGAGGACCACCACCACCACCACCACCTTCCGGAGTACCCCGTCCCTTAGGGGGCCCACCTTCCCATGGAAATTCTGGAAACCAACAACCTTTTCAACAAACTTCGAGGGCATCATCTATACCCATCTATCAATCTGAGTACGGTCCTACTGGTCAACAAATTCCCTATCAGTATTACCAGTATCCACAACCAAATCAACAACTACCATTTTTGGCCACTTTAGATTTTCCAGACTTGTCAAGATTGATAATGATCCAATTCATCATGACCGCTCTTGGCCCACCATCCCAGTCAAGCTACCTTCTGATATCCCAAAATTCGATGGTAAACCTGGCGAGGACCCAAAAAACCATGTTATGAATTTTCATCTTTGGTGTTCATCCAATTATTTGATGGACGATTCAATCCGTCTATGCCTTTTCCAAAGAACCCTCACTGGCATTGCAGCTAAATGGTACATCGAGTTACCATGAAATTCATTTTGGGATTTCAATGCTTTAGCTATGGATTTTTTGACACATTTTCAGTTACCAATCCGGTATGAAATAGGCACAGACCTATTGACCTCACTTCGACAAACTACATCTACCTATATCTCTGATCATATCCATGAATGGAGAAGAGGACATAGGTTGATCAAGGCTCCCATTCCTGATTAGTTACTAGTTGACTAGTTCACAAAGTCTTTGATTCCACCCATAGCTAGAGATGTGGCCATGGGAGGTGCTATTACCGAAGAGCAAGCTATTAGTTGCACTCAGTACCTTGACTTGGTTTATTCCCAGTCAGGCACTTTGTATGATCTGATTCCCCATGATCCTCGGCCTACTACAGACCCTTCGAGACCTACTATAGAACCACCTGCTGATGGCATACTTGGTTCAGTTCAGACACAAACAACGACTAAATCCTCTAAGAAAAAAACCGCCACTCCATCCAACCAACAAGCACCACCTTCCAAAACTAAATCCCCTCTTGTTGCTTCCACTAAAGTAAATGCGGTTCAATCCACTGAATCTTCAGGCAGAAAGAAAAAAGGGAAAAATAGATCTAAAAAACCTGACAACCAACAGGAAGGAAATAAAACACAAAATATGGATAACGATTCAAAAGGAAAGAGAAAGGCGAAGTACCCTTGTTTAATCGGCGGAGGTGATCATTTTACAAAAGAAAGTCCTTGTCATGAGGAAGTTGGTAAATTTTTAAAAGCTTCACCCACCCCAGGCATTTTAAAAGATCCTTTCCCTTCCCAATAGCAGTTAATTGATCATAAGTCCTTGAATGAAACTTCTTCCTCCACTGATGAAGTTCGTATGATGTCTAGTGAAATGGTGAATATGAATACAAGAGCACACAGTTATGACCCTCCTCTGGAAAAGAATCCTGATGATATCCCACCTCAAAAACCCTCAATTTCCACACCTCCTACTAATAATGGTATTCATATTGAAAAACCTATACCTGAAGCAATTTTCCATCCACCAAAGGGAACTCTACGTAAGTCCATAATCAATCCTAACGCTCGTTCCGCCCAATACTATAATATTGTTGAAGATTTGGCCCAGGAACCCTGTGCTATGTCTGATTTAGAAGTACTTCAAACCTTCCCAACTCAACGAAAAAATTTTCTTACTGCTCTTGGAGCTATGGATCCTGAGAATAGTAGTATCATCACTTTCAAACTGGATGATTTCAAAATGAGACTTTCACATCAGTTAGCTTTCTAGATCGCTACAAAGATTTCTAGAAATACTATCCATCGTATTGTTTTGGACGAGGGTGCCTCTACATTAGTTATGTCTTTATCTTGTTTGAGAGCCATTGGATCTCCAGAAACCAACCGTTCACCTACCACTCTTAAGGATTTTGATGGTCGCGACTTTCAACCCTATGGATTACTACCTGCCATCCATGTAGAACTGGGGGCAAGTCAGTCTCCATTCATATTGAATTCATTGACAATCCTTTGGATTACAACTTACTCCTAGGTCGTAATTGGTTTTATGCTATGCAAGTTGTAGCATTGACTGTTTTTCAGGTCGTCCGGTTCCCATTCCAAGGAAATATTGTTACTATTGACTAGTTAGACTTCTTCACACCTAGTTCCATTACAAATGATGCAAACAACATTCCACTCTTGAACACCCCACAATATCAAGACATCGGAGTCGGCCTCATCAAAGATTCTTCACTTATGGGAATCTTTCCTTCCTTCGACCCTCCTCTTGCTTCGCAAACTGCATCCATTAATATGATTTATAGCTCTCATACAGATAAAGGAAAAGAAATTGCTGATGAATCCTCATCTTTTTCCCCTTTTGAAGATATGTACAATGAAATCCAAGCTACCAGTGATCCCGCCATCAATGATCATTTCTTGGTGGCCTCGGACCATTATCACATGCCATATTGGCTCAAACACCCCTCCCCATCTCTGGATTATCTTTCACACACACTTCCTACAGACAAGTCTATCATGGAATTTATGTCATTAGACGAGATGCCTTGGGAACATTATCATCACAGATCTTCTTTCCTTCCCCCTTACCATATGGTAGAAAACCACGTTGCCTCCACAGTTTCATACGATATAGTCCTCAACCCTTAGTCTCCGATCCTCACTCGTAGTGTCGATTCTGAAGGGAATTTATGCAACATTACAAAAACTATGCCTGCAGACATATCTGTGAAACTTGGTATTTCTGAGAACATTCATACTGGCCAAAACTCCTTACCTGAGGAGGTTAGATCCTTCACAAACCTATTCAGGGAATTTAGAGATGTCTTCACATGGACATACGAAGAAATGCCAAGGATTGATCCCTCGATAGTTCTCCATGAAATTAAAACATATCCTGATGCCAAGCCTAGTCCACCAGAAAATTAGACAAGTCCATTCATGGAAAGCAATATCCATTAAGGAAGAGGTTGAAAAACTTCTTAAGGTTGGATTCATACCCCTGACCGAATGTGTGTCCAACATAGTCCCTGTCAATAAAAAACAGGGAACTATTAGAATTTGTATCAATTTTAGGGATCTGAATAGAGCTTGTCCAAAAGACAATTTTCCTACCCCTTATATCGATCAAATAATCGACAATTGCACCAGATGTGTCATCTTTTCCTTCATGGATGGATTTTCTGGTTACAATCAGATCAAGATTCTCCCATCCGATCAGCATAAAACATAATTTATTTGTCTGTGGGGAACCTTCGCCTACCGCAAATTACCTTTTGGATTAAAGAACGCTGGCACTACTTTTCAGCATGCCATGTCATATGCTTTCCATGATTTTAAACAATTTGTGGAACCATATTTGGATGACCTTCCTGCTCATTCCAAGCAGCGGGATTTACACATAGAACATCTAAGGGCCATTTTTCTCAGATGTCATCATTTTAAAATCCATCTTAACCCCCACAAATGTGTTTTTTGTGTGGAAACTTGCCGACTCCTTGGATTTATTGTTTCAAAAGATGGCATCTGCATTGATCCCCTGAAGATCGAAGCTATCTTGGCTCTACCTACACCAACCAATGTTACTAAACTCCAGAGTTTTCAAGGGAAGCCAAACTTTCTACACCGTTTTTTTTGTAATTATGCTGAAAGGACACATGGTTTTATGAGGTTACTTAAAAAGGATACTCCTTTTGCTTGGGATGATTTCGCACAATGCGCATTTGAAAATATGAAACATGCACTTACCCATGCCCCTGTGTTGCAACCACCTAATTATACTAAGGATTATTCCTTGTATGTGTCCGCGTCCTTGTCTACTACAGGCATGGTCCTCATTCAGACAGATGAAAACGACATAGAACATGTGATTTATTATGAAAGCAAGAGTATTTTAGACTCCAAAACTCATTATTCACATGTGGAGAAATTGGCTCTGGCCACAGTCATTTCAGTCCAGAAATTATGTCATTACATTTTGCTCTGCACCACCACTGTCTATGCTGATTCCAACCCCATGTACTACCTTCTTACCCGTCAAGTGCTTGGGGGAAAATACTCATGCTGGATTGTTATTCTCTAGGACTTTGAGTTGGAATTTGATAAGAGCACTTCGAAGAAATATCTTGTCTTTGCAGAGCTTATGTGTGACCTTCCCCATACTACGAAGGATATGGAGCCCTTTGATTCCCTTCCTGATGAATCATTGTTCCTCATTAGTACGACTGATCCATGGTATGGGGACATCATTTTGTACCTCCAGACCTTACGATACTAGCCTACCACCTCCCGAGATGAACGTCATCGTTTTCGCCACCAAGCTAAAAGTTACCTTATCTTGAATGATACCCTATACCGCCATGGTGTTGATTCTATCCTACGTCGTTTCCTTACACATGAAGAGGCTGAGATCTTCCTTAATGATTTCCATGTTGGAGTTTATGGCAGTCATCTTTCTGGGTTGGATACTGCCCAGAAAATCTTGCATGCTAGGTACTTCTGGCATTCCATTTTCAAATATTATATTGAGACAGTCAAGAAATGCCCACCATGTCAAATGTTTATTTCCAAGAAACTCACACATCCAACTCCGCTCCATCCCATAGTAGCAGTTGGCCCTTTTGCAAAATGGGGCATAGACTTCATGCACTGTCGACCTACCTCATCCAGGGAGCATGGCTACATCATTGTGGCTGTTGACTATTTTACAAAATTGGCTGAGGTAATGCCCACATACGCCGAAGATGGTAATACTAATACACTTTTCTTATTCAACCATATTATTGCGATATTTGGGATTCCTAAGGCCATTGTGACCAATCATGGATCACATTTCAAAAATAAAATGATGGCAGATCTTAGCATCAAATTAGGGTTTCGACATGACAACTCTACACCCTACTATCCATAGGCCAATGGCCAGGTTGAAGCGATAAATAAAGTATTAAAAAAAATGCTTCAACAGATGGTAGGGAAAGCCAGGTCAAACTGGCATTTACATCTTTTCTCTGCAATCTGGGCCTACAGGACTACTGTTAAAACTTCCACTAGTTTTACACCTTTCCAATTAATATACGAGCTAGAAGCTACTCTCCCAATAGAATGTGAAATCCCTTCTTTAAAACTGGTTGTCAAATTATTACCCAACACTACCATAGACGAAGAAAGATTCCTGTACCTAAATAAACTTGATGAAACTCGACGTGATGCTGCCTTAGCTAATGAGGCACACAAATGAAGAATGAAAGTTCAATATGACAAGACTCTCCAACCCCGCTCCTTTAATGAAGGAGATCTGGTCTTGACCTACGACCAGAAGCATGATAAGCTGGGGGTTGGTAAATTTGAGTCTATGTGGCATGGACTCTACATTATTAGCCATGTTATAGAGAAAGGAGCATATGACCTAGTTGATTACAATGGGATACCACTAGGAGAGCCCCGAAATGGGCTCTACCTCAAAAGATACTATGCCTAGGTTATGTAGTGTAGGGTCTTTGTAAATATTGTTTATAGTTTGCTGTGTGTCTTAGGCTTTAAGAGGTGTGTCTTTTGTGTGATATAAAGTGTGTTTTTTATAAAACCCTACTTATGCACATCTTTTGTCTCATGGACAGATGACTTCCTTCATTGGTTTTGCTGATGGTGCTCATTGGTATATGATTAACCTTGCATTTGCAGCTTGGGTACTGTACTCTCCTACAAGTGAACTAGTGAGTTCAGGTATTCTTTTAGTTCCCTCCACCAAAAATCTGGTAGAATATCAAGCCGTGGTCAGATTGTTGATGAAATCCCTAGCTAATGATGTAAGGGAAATTAGGGTTTACTTGGACTCTGAGCTGGTTGTCCAACAACTTAATCGAGTCTACACTATCGGTAATCCCCTGCTTCTTCGTACGTTTTGAAGAGTCAGGTTGTTAGAGAGGTATTTTGAGCAAGTCACTTATCAACACATTCCAAGACATTTAAATGCAGTGGCAGATTCCTTAGCTAATTATGTTTTGGATTGGTATATTGCTCATACATAAATTTCCAATTGAAACATAAATCAAAACATGTAAATTCATAAGTAGCTGAACATCTCACACATCACATTTTCACACACACAACTGTAAATATGAAAGTCTATCATATATATACATATATATAAACTGTAACATCAAGATACAAAAATGGGCTGAAAGTTCCCTCAAAGTTCAGGACCATAAAAAGTTCAAAATTCATAAATACATAGAGCAAAATCTGAAGCTCTGAAGCTTTTAGTAATACATATACAAAAATGAATATCAAAACAGAGTAATCCTCTTGCTGTGCATCATAGCATGCAATGGATTGGGCCACTATGTGGAGTATCCTGGAAAACCGTTCAGAAATACCCACGGTGTGGCGCTGATAAACCTAGGTACCTTGTCTGTGGCTACATCATGGATACTCATAGTCAAATGCTGTAGGTTTTCCTCCAAATATCCATGCTCCTCTTCAACTTTGGAGCGGTACACCATCATGTCTCTGGTGCCTACTTGCCTAGCAATAGGAAACATCCCCACTGGATGAGCAGGTCCAATGTTTGCACGAAAAACACTTTTTGTTATCTCAATGTTATAAACCATAAAAATGAAATAAAATACAAAATTCCAAAAACACAGTTTGGACAGTGTCTTTAGTTACCACAATTATCCCACATCTCACCCTCGAGTAAAGCCAACTCTGGATCATGACGGAAATCTACCCCATCATAGGCATAATCCTCTATCATAAGTAACTAGTTTCTCAACCAACGAAAGAATCCAGACCCATAGCTAACTTTAGGCGTTGCACTGCCAAGGCGTGGCATAACTGTAACCCATGCTATCCTTCTGGGATCTTCAGGCTCGAGCCGAGTGATGGTTACATGTGGTCTCAAATGTGGAATCCGATGTAAGATGAATGACACCACCACTGCCCCATATCCGAATTGCTTCAGTGTTCCCCTCTTACATTTGGTCAACTGCTTCTTCAGACACACTAGCATGCTCTCACACCAGTTAAAAATGGTAGGCTCCATACACTGCAAAGCATATAGCATATGAGATCTAGTAGTAAGGTGGGCATATCTTATTCCTACCACCTTGCCAATAGTGTATACCATATCCCTCAATGGGAGATTCACTATGGAATGAATATTTAGTTTCCCAGATTGAGCCTATGTGCCCAATGCACAATGCTGGTCTATTATGTCATCCAAGGATCCTTCTCCTCCTCGAGCCCCAAACAAGATTTCCTGAATCCCCTTCATGGATAGATCGGTCAAAAAGTATATATCCTCTATCTCAATGGGCAAGATGTGGACCCCTATGACAAAATGTTCTTTGTCGGGATCCCACATGTTAATAATATACTCAAGTAGTCAGATGTGTGCTTTCATATCAGGTACACATAAATATTTCAGCAGTCCACAGTTTCTTGGCGCTTCTATGGTAGGTGGATCATTAGCAGCTTGTGTGTCGGGAACCTCATGCTCCCTTTCTTTCCAAATGACCATAGTGCACCTGTCACATACAAATTTCATGATTAGAACACATGGCATGGTTGGAAAAACATAATAGCACATTTTGAAGCAAATTTTGGGCATGAAATTGGTTTTTGTAGCATCCTAGGGTTTATATTTTTCTTCTTTAAGGCAGTAGCGACACTGCTATCTTTTGCTGACAAAGCACCATCTGCACCTGTATCTTTGGCACCCAATGCGTCGTCTTCCTATCCGCCATGGACAGGGCACCTATGGCGCGCCTATCCCGGCAGGACAGAGCGCTGTCAAGGACTCTGCCCGACGGCTAAAAATCCTTGGAAAAATAAAATTTTATCTATTTTTAACCAGTAGAAATGCCTACTGATGGTCGGTTTCACTATTCCTAATAGAAACTTGTAAACCTATCCTCTGCCTTGGATTCAAAATCGTTGCAAAGATCTTTTTAGGGATGTGAGTCTAAACAATGAAAGAAGCAAAATTGATGTTTGTAAGGGATGGAAGGGAAAATATTTGATTACTTACCTCTTACACAGTGAATAAAGAAGCAATGAAGTAGAAATATCCTTGCCAAACCACCAACGAAACTCTTGCCAATCAAAACCAACTCTCTAAAGCTTACAAGTAGTAAAAACAAAATGGTAACTATTTCTTACCCATACTTTCTATTTATAAAGTATTTGAGATTTTCAAAAATGCATTACAATTAATATATTTTGAAATCAAAATTATTTGAGTGAAAGTGGGTTTTTTTTTTAGGGTTAATGCTAGGTTTTGGCTCCGATACAAGTCATTTTTGTCTTTTTCGGGCTTAGGGAAAAACTGAAAAAGTACCAAGCATTCTTATACACTTTTTACATGCTCGTTAAAATTCCAGTAGAAAGGTTTTGAGTCCACTTTTTCGCTTTTTTAGACTTGTTAAAAATGGCTTATGAAAAAGGAACCTTGTTCGGGAGTTATATTTAAGCTCTTTTCAATCTCCTCAAAACAAAAAAAGATTGCCAAGCGAACTTGTTGACCAACTGGCCTTATTTACGAAAAAGGACCCTTTTTGGAGTCTTCTTAGTCATTTCAGACTCTCTAAACATGAAACGACAAATGAGTTTACTTATGTCAGACTCATAAAACACATAATGTAAGACCCTATTTTGAGAAATAATTCCTCCTTTCTTAGGTTCGTGAAAAATATGAGAATGGACCCATCACTTGATGAGCTTCAACGAGTGTTTGTTACCCTCTTTAGACTCGTAAAAATGAAAAGAAGCACCCACCTTTTGAGATGGGGAAATTAAAGGAAATGGGAATGGTTTTCATTTGTTTATATGACAGTACTCTATAGTCCACATTTGAACATGGCACCTATTTGCATTTTCATATTTGAACAATTTGGGTTTTCAATTTGTCCTTGAGTCGATCCATTTTTTTGAGTCACCTGACTCCTTTGAGTGAATTCAATGAATTCTTCATTATATTCCTTGCATTACACTTGGTTCTATTATCGCAAGTAAATACTTCCAAGTCATGTGTTGTGTCGCCCAATTGTTCAAAGGTTACCTCTCTTAGAAACATAATCCGTCAATAAGCTCACTTGTCCTCAAAATTCAGTCATGTTTGAGTCAGTCCTATCATTCCAAATAAACTTTTATTCTTAGTTCCATGTCACTTATGTGGGAATCATCATGGACCTCCTATGACAGGGTCTATTCATGTCGACTTCAAATCATTATCCAGGGATTAGAACTAGAAACCTAGACAATACCTTGGGCTTGCATGCCTCAATGGCAGGTTACCTCACTTTCAACATGAGTTTACATCATTGACTCTTGATTGAAAGATCTCATTGGATGTTCGAATTCAAGTCCTCTATTCACATTCGATGATTTGTACTGAGATACCTAGGGAATCATTGATATCAATGGTGATTTCCCTCGCACTTGTTAACAGTTGACATCAATGACTAGTAATCAAGTGGTTTCTACCATGTTCGATGTCAAGACATTATAATCACATGGTTAGATTCGTATCATTCGAAGATTGGGATGAATACCCTGAGTGATTATGCTTTATCATCATCATTTCCTATGCTAATGTTACATTTGGAGATCATTTAGTGTCATGACACGGATCCACATTGTATGTTTGGTGTCTGTGTTTTATATCTGAAATCCAGAGGTATAGATCTACTTTGTGTATCTCATAGCTATGACCTGTCTCTTACAGTAGTCAATCATGGATCTACATTGTATTATTGGTAGCCATGACATAGTCATCATCATAGATTTGTAGTGTATTGGTCCGCAGCTGTGATTGGATTGGATAAAAGTCAGTTATTGGTCCTTTATGAGTTTATCTCTCTTTGCCTCTATATCGGACGGAAAACTTGCAAAGCATTTCACCTATCACATTATTCTAGCTTTATACTTTGGGGGGCATTCTGTTGCACATGAAAATCTCACATTTCCTAGTCAGCCTTCACAGGACTTTCTTGTTGCCTGTCAACCTCCCAAAAAGCTTGATTTGGATCACCTTGGCCATTTTTTCCCTGACCTAGAAGGAATGGCGCTCTTTCACCTTTTCCACAGAGCGTCATTGACGCCTCCATCAGTTGAGCAAAAAGTGTCGTTATCCCTTTTGCAGTAGGAAAAATCCTAAATCGACGCTCTGTCCAGTTTACCCAAAAGCACTGATGGTCACTTAAATGGGAAAAAAAGAAGCTTCTAGAATATTTCGTACGGGATCCTTCGTGGAATTGGTTCCTGCATGTCTAGGAGAGGTGGCATTCTCCTCCCTCACCTATAGGGATCCTATTCTATCCTTTTGTTAAGTCATCCTATGAGTTCTTGGCCTATAAATGAAGCCTCTATGAAGAGAGTGGGGGAGACCAGAAAAAGCATCCTTATTCTTCTAGTTTGAAGTTTGGATAGAGGTGAAGCAGAGGTATCTTGTAGCTAGAGAGATCTTCATTGGAGTTTGTAGACATTTGTTGAGACAGAAGCTGTCAACATCAAGGCTTTTGGTTGTACTTCTTCTCACCCATTATTAATACAAAAACATTTCCCTTTCTTATATTTGATTATTGTGTTTGTGATTAAATAATATTGGACTCCTTGATCATCAGTATGGATAGTTGATTATCATGATGCTCTCATATTTTCGTTTTTCTTATGATCCGTCTTGCAGGTATTGAATCATCTCAAGGAATTTTCAGAGAGAAGATAAATAGGTCTATGGTTGAGGTATATTATGCGTTATGTTAATTAATTTGACTATTCAAGGGAAGGATATGTGGCTATGATTCTTTTGTTCTATAGTTGTGTTTTGCATTACAAAGGAACAAGCAGTGTCAGTACTGGTTGAGAATTCCTAGTAACAACATCTGTACATACTGTGTAGTCTTTATAGGGGTCAACCACCTTCAATATTGGGTACATGGTTGACAACCCTTTTAGCTTTTCAAATCTCTCTTAACACTTTAGGCACCACACAAACTTTACTCCCTTCTTTTGCAAAGAAGTAATGGAGTAGGCTATCTTTGAGAATCCTTGGATGAATCATTGGTAGTAACCGGTGAGTTCCATGAACGATCGAATTTCAACAACATCCTTAGGTACAGGCCATTCTGAAATAGACTTAATCTTTTATGGATCTATTGTGATCCCATCCTTTGAAATGACATGAGCTAGGTACTGAATTTGTTTCTTAAGGAATTCACACTTCTCGAACTTAGCATACAACTGATGCTCTCTTAAGGTATGTAGCGCAATTTCCAAGTGTTGTTGATGTTCTTCCTCCATCTTGGAGTAGATTAGGATGTCATCAAGAAATACCAACACAAACTGATCTAGGTACTTGTTGAAAATAATATTCATTAAGTACATGAATGTAGCAAGGGAATTAGTTAATATTAATGGAATTACTACAAATTTATAGTGCTCATATCGGGTTTTGAAGGTTTTTTTACTCACATCCTCTTCTTTAATCCCGATCTCGTGATAACCAGACCATGGATCCAACTTGTAGAAGACTTTATATCCCCCCACTTGATGAAACAAATCATTAATCCTAGGCAAAGGATGCTTTTTTTTTATGGTTACTTTATTCAGACGTCTGTAATCTATGCAAAGTATTAGAGTCCCATCCCTTTTCTTAACAAATAAAACTAGTGATCCCCAAGGAGACACACTGGGTCTGATGTAACCCCTGTCTAGCATCTCTTGTAACTAAATTTTCAATTCAGTTAACTCAGGGATGCTCATGTGATAAGGTATCTTGTATACCGGTGCAGACCCAGGAACAATCTCAATGGAGAAATCTATTTATCATTGAGGGGGGTAGTCCTAGTATCTTTTCTGGAAATACATCCATAAACTTACTTAATACTGGGTGGTCATTTACCTGTGTTTGACCTTCATTAAAGAGTAGGTTAGTGACTCACACTGTATACAGCTTGCAACCCTTTCTCATGCACCTTTTTAATTTCATGGAAAATATTTTTCTTAAGGAAACAATTTTAGTGACACCCCTTACCTTCCTATCAATTTGATCCTCAGCCACATAAGTGAAGGTTTTATCAAAAAATTCAATATTACTTTCTGCTTTGCTAATGAGTCCATGCCAATAATCCTATCATATGACCCTAAAGGAAAAACATTCAGATTAATCCTAATCACATTATCCATTATTTTAACTTCACAATCAACAATAAACTCATTTACCCTCCTCTTTGTTCCAATGGGCAGTTGGTCTGACCAGGGTTTTGTTAGATTTTTAACATTAAGCTAGCATTATATTAGGATTTTTAACTGAGAGAATAACAAGCACATCAATCAAACACAAGAGACAATGAACACAATGTTTTTCCTCGGGGAAACCATAAATGGAGAAAACCCCGCAACTTCCTCAGAGATAGAACCAGCACCAAAATTAAGACCCCAAAATAGTAAGCAGTAGCCTCTTTCTTCCTAGACCCAGTGTCTTCTTCTTCCTCAGCTATGCGCTACAACTGAGTGTGAGTGTGTATGATAAATAGAGAGGCTCACTCTCTATTTATACTAATTCTTGACTAGACAATAACCTACTAGGGCCGACTTCTCAAGGAGAGTATAATAACCCTAGTGCCCCATAAATGCAGGGGCTTTAACCCTTGATCAATAGGATGGTTACCCACAATGACTTAACATGACTTGTTTACATTATAGAACCTCCTGATAGGAACATCGGGGCATGACATGACTCAAATACATTACAGACACATCCTAGAATAAACATCAGGGTACAATACATAAGAAATACAAGTGAATATATTCCGAAGTTACAATTACATTAACACTCCCTCTTAACTAGGAAGGTATTCTCACGACACAATTTATCAGCACAAGTCTTCTTCTCTGTATCATCTGGATCATCCTCGAGTCCTCATCATCTTCAAGTCATCTTCATCTTCAAGTATCTTCATCTTCAAGTCATCTTCATCTTCGAATCTAGATCATCACTTGATCTAGATTATCACTGGATCTGGTTCATCACTCGATCTGGGTCATCACTGGATCTGGATCATCACTCGATATGGATCTTCACTGGAACATCATCACTAGATCTGGATCATCACTTGATCTGGATCACTACTATTTGATCATCATCACTGGATCATCAAAGGTGCTATCTCATGATTCTTCTCGTCATAGGAAGTTCTACAGAGCCATCCCTTTTTCATGCTGGTTGTAGGCCTAGCCACCATGTAGGTCTTCTTCAGTGCTTATATCTGACCCTAAGTCAAAATGTCTCACCCAGCACTTACATCTGACCATGAGAGGAACACATCCAACACCATGTCAGAAAGGCACGCATAGCACTCACATTTGACCATACGGGAACACATCCCACAACCCTGTCAGAAAGGCCCAACACTTACATTCACCAGCATGATAGGACACACCTACTATCATCTGTGAAAATGCACAGCACTCACATCCACCAGCATGATAGGACACACCTACTATCATCTATTGAAAGGATTAGCACTTACATCCACCAACATGGCAGGACACACATACTACCATATGTGGAAAGGCACAGCACTTACAATCACCAGCATGGTAGGACACACCTACTACCATCTGTGAAAAGGTACAACACTTACAATCACCGGCATGGTAGGACACACCTACTACCATCTATGAAAAGGAATAGCACTTACATCTGACCATGGAAAGAACTTAATCCTCTCACCATGTCAGAAGGGCACTCATTCCAAGACTGAGGGTTCCTGGTAATTGACCAGGTTCCTCCATTCTCCCAGAGAATGCAAACAACCCTTATATCTGATCAAGTGGGAACACATCCCTCAATCACATCAGAATGGCCATGCACTCATATCTGATCATGTGAGAACACATCCCACAGTCATATCAGAATGGCCCTCAGTCCCAAACTGAGCTTTCCTTGTAACTGACTAGGTACCTCCATTCAAAGAATGGCAACAGCCCTTATATCTGATCAAGTGGGAACAAATCCCTCAATTACATCAGAATGCCCATGCACTCACATCTGATCATGAAAGAATACATCTCACATTCATATTAGAATGGTCCTCAATCCTAGACTGAGTATTCCTGGTAACTAACCAGGCACCTCCATTCATAGAATGGAAATAGCCCTTATATCTGATCATGTAGGAACCAATCCTACAGTCATATCAAAATGGATCAGCACTCATATCTGACATGGAAGGAACCAATCCTCTCACCATGACAGAATGCCTTATCCCTTACATCTGACCATGGAAGGAACCAATCCTCTCACCATGTCAGAATGGCTCATGGACTCATGACTTCCCCTTGGAAAGAACCTCGATATGGAGAACACCAAGCTTCTCCCTGAAGTACTCAAACTTCACTCTGGCTAATGGATTCATCAACACATCAGCTATATGTTCATCCATCGCAACATACTAGAGCTTCACTACTCCTCTCTGCACCATATCCGTGATATAGTGATACTTGATCTCGATATGCTTTGACTTGTCATGGAATGCCGGGTTCTCCAACAACTTCACACAACTATGGTTGTCACAATATATACAAGTAGCATCCAACTGGAGATCAAATAAATTAGACAGTGGATTCCTCATCCATACTGACTCACAACTAGCTGAACAAGCTGTGACATACTCTGCTTCAGCTGTACTCACTACCACACAGGATTGCTTCCTGCTAAACCAAGAGATCACACCTGATCCCATACTGAAGCAACACCCTGAAGTGCTCTTCCTATTGATGGTACTGCCTGCCCAATCTGAATCAACATAAATCTCCAGGTTAATCTTCTGACTCACCTCATACTTGAGCCCATAATCAACTGTACCCCTCAGGTACCTCAGAATATTCTTTGCAACAATCAAGTGAACATGTCTCGAATCTATCAAGAACTGCCTCAAGGTGTTCACAGCAAAGCAAATATCTAGTCTTGTGTTCATCGGGTACATCAAGGACCCAATCATCTGACGATACATTGTAGCATCAACCAATTATGATGACGCATCACTCAATAGCTTTAGATTCGATTCCATAGGTGTGTTCATGGCCTTGCAGTCCATCATCCCAAATATCTTCAGGATCTCTATCGTATATTTCCCTTGTCCCAGGGAAATTCCATTTTCATTCTGCCACACCTCCATGCCTAGAAAATAATGCATCATACCCAATTCCTTCATTTCGAACTCAGCAGCAAGCTTCCTCTTCGTATCAGCAATCAACCCATCCATACCTGTTACAAACAGATCATCTACATACAGTAGGAGCATCACTAGGTTGCCATCTTCAACCTTATAGTAAAGATTGGAATCTGCTTTATTCTTGGTAAAGCCCAAACTGGATAGAAAGCTGTCAATTCTGTCATACCATGTCATGGGTGCCTATTTCAAACTGTACAAGAAATTCTTCAATCTACACACATGAGACTCCCTGTCATGTGTCTCAAAACCGAGTGGCTGCTCCACATACACTTCCTCGTCCACTACACCATTCAAGAAAGCAGTCTTGACATCCATTTGGTGTATCTTCCATTTCATCACTGTAGCTAGAGCAAGTACTGATCTGATGGAAGTGTATCTGGATATAGGTGCAAAAGTTTCTTCATAATCTATTCCTTTTTTCTGGGAGAATCCACGAGCAACAAATATTGCTTTATATTTTTCTATGCTACCATCTGCAGCATGCTTGATCTTGTAGATCCATTTGGAAGTTAGAACCGACTTCCCTTATGGTCTTGGGACAACATCCCAAACATCATTATTCATGATCGATTGATACTCTTCAATCATAGCATCTTTCCATTCTTTCCTTTCCACTGCTTCTTCATAATTGGAAGGTTCTTTATCGATGAAATCACATAATAATGCTACATATCCAGAGCAGGACCTGGTCCTCTTTCTTTCTCTATGATTCTCTTCTGGAGCCCCATATATTTCTGCAGCTTGGATAGCTTCTCATACCCAAGCAAGTTTCCTCTTCTGAGGATTCTTCCCCTGAGGTGGATCTATAGGTTCTTGAGGTTCTTCAAATTCTCGATCTTCTTCTTGAGTTTCTTCATTCATGGTTGTGTCATGAATTCTGGGTGCTTCCAATTCTTCAAGAACTTCAGCAGGTTTCTTTCTAGATTTGTTGTAGGCTGAGTCTTCGTCAAATGTTACATCCCTACTGATTTTGATCTTCTTGAATCCTAGGAAGTATATTCTGTAAGCCTTCGATCTTTCAGACTATCCCACAAATATACCCTTCTTTCCTAAAGGATCTAACTTTGTCCTCTTTTCTGTCCTCTTTTCTTTCAGAATGTGTATGTATACTAGACATCTGAATATTCTGAGATGGCTGACTTCTGGTTTCTTGCTGGAAAATACTTCTTCAGGTGTCTTGTTCTTGAGTACTCTGTGTGGAGTACGGTTCTGTAGATACACCATTGTTCTGGCACCTTCTGCCCATAGATGCATGGGAAGATCCTGATCATGAAGCATTGCTCTTGTAGCTTCCATTATAGTTCTATTCTTCCTTTCTGCAACCCCATTCTGTTGTGGATTATATGGAGTGGATAACTCCCTCTTAATCCCTGAGTCTTTGCATAACTCTTTGAATTCATTTGATGTGAATTCTCTGCCATTATCTGATCAAAAGTTCTTGATCCTCTTTTTAGTGTGGTTCTCGATCAAGGCTTTGAATTCCTTGAACTTGCTGAAAACTTCATCTTTCTTCTTCATAAAGTAAATCCATGTCTTCCTAGAAAGTCATCAATAAAAGAAAAATAGTATGCATACCCGCTTAATGAACTTGATGACATTGGACCGCATACATCGGAGTGGATGATTTCCAAAATTCCTTTTGCCTTGCTCTCGCTACTTGGAAATTTCTTCTTTGTGTTCTTTCCTTTCGCACATCCTTTGCAGACCCCATCATGTTTTGCTTGAATTTCTGGAAGACCTTCAATAGCTTTGCTTGCAAGTGGTAGTGCTCTGTAATGCACATGTGCAAGCCTTCAATGCCAAAGTTCATTTTGCTCTACTGTGTCATGGACCAAGGCTTGTTTTGGATGGCCCTTCAATTTGTATAGACCTCCCTCTTGTTCCCCAATCACTACTGCATCATTAATAGTCTTTCCCTTTGGCCACATGATAACTTGGCCATCTATAAATGCAACCCTCATGCCTTTTGCATCTAATGCAGATATGGAGAGGAGGTTCTTCTTTAGTCCTGGTAAAAACAATACTTCCTTCATTGTCATAGACTTTCCAGAGTCTATCTTATAGGAGGATTCCCCACTACCTTTTATTGGATACTGGTAGTCATCTCCAAGTTTCACCTTGTGTGGTGATTCATGTTCTGATAGTTTCACAAAGGATTCCTTGAATCCTGTCATATGTTTGGAAGCCCCATTGTCTATAATCCAATCATTGCTTCCATGTGTAATGTTTCCGATGAGACCGGAAATCAAAACATATTCTTCATCACTTGAGGAATCATCACTTTCATGTCTGATTCTCTTTGTGGAAGGTTCATTATCCTCTGCAGCATGAGCATGACATCTTCTCTTGTTTCCCTTCTTCTTGTGAGAGACATTTTTGTTTCTAGGACATTCTCTAGCATAGTGTCCTTTCTCATCATGTGTATAACATCTGATTCTAGACAAATATTTTCTAGTGTTATCTTTGTGAAAGGGCTTACCTCTAGGGTGATGAGAACTTCTTCTGGTTTTCTTAGAGTGTACTGTGAGAGCTTGATCTTCACTTCCCATCTTTTCTTCTCGAGTTGCTATTCGAGCTTCTTGTTGAGAGCATTCTTCCCATAATCTATTGAACTTGACTAACTTCTTTCTGGCACAGATTCATTGAATAAAGGAGTCCCATGATCTAGGGAGACCATTCAAGGTGGTCATTACAATATTTGCATTCTCCACTTCTTCATCTACTGCTTCCAGCTGTTCCTTAATCTGAGAGACCCTTGTAAAGTAAGACCGGATGGTTTCTGCATTCTGGATCTTTACATTCTTTAGTTGGTTTCTCAGATTCATTTTCTGGTTTATGTTCTTCCCTTCAAACAATTTGGTTGGGGCATCAAACATAGCTTAGGTGACTTTAGGGAGGACACTTGTGGTATGAGGTGATCCTTGATTGAATTAGCAATAATCCTCTTAGCCATAACCAACTTCCTCTTGTGTAAGGCCTTAGCCTCATCTCCCTCTGGAACTGAAACATCCTCATTGATATAGGAGTCCAACACATTTTCTTCCAGGACCAGGGAGATCCTATACTTCCAAGCTTGGAAGTTATTAGCTCCCTCAAGCTTTTCATCAAGCTTGGTATGATGATAAATCTTAACTAAGAACCTCAAATGGAAATACAAATGATTTATATCTTACCAGGTCAAGATGTCAGATCTGGATTTGGAGCTGAATTTCTGCAGTGTTGGTTTAGGAGAAGATTAGGGTTTGACTTTTTCGGAGTTCTGTCCAACCAAATGCTTTGATCTTGATCTCTAAACTTCAATTTTGAGGAGGAGATCAATCCAGGCCTAGGCTCACTGAAAAATTCCACTTCTGTGGAAAGCCCTAATTTCTGACAGTAGTGTCAGGTCCAAACTGAAAACACTCAGAATTGGATTCTGCTTTGACAGAAAGATGTGCCCTAGGGAGGAGTGTCAGCCCAACCTTCTTTTGCTGAAAATATATGGAGAGAGATCCAAAAAGTAGGAATCCCTAGTTTTTGCAGTTGCACAATGTCTTCTTCTCAGGTTAGCTCTGATACCATGTTATATTTTTAACATTAACCTAGCATTATATTATGATCTTTAATTGAGAGAATAACAAGCACAGCAATAAAACACAAGAGACAATGAACACAGTGTTTTTCCTTGGGAAAACCATAAATGGAGAAAACCCTGCAACTTCCTCAGAGATAGAATCAACACCAAAATTAAGACCCCAAAATAGTAAGATGATCTCTTGACAGCAGTAGCCTCTTTCTTCCTAGCCCCAGTGTCTTCCTCTTCCTTAGCTATGTGCTACAACTGAGTGTGAGTGAGTGTGCGATAAATAGAGAGGCTCACTCTCTATTTATACTAATTCCCAAATTTACAATAACCTACTAGGTCCAAATTCTCTAGGAGAGTCTAATAACCCTAGTGCCTCGTAACTACGGGGACTTTAACCGTTTGATCAATAGGAGGGTTACCCACAATGACTTGACATGACTTGTTTACATTATAGAACCTCCCAATAGGAACATAGGGGCATGAGATGACTCAAACACATTACCGAAACATCCCGGAATAAACATCGGGATACAATACATAATAAATACAAGTGAATACGTTCTGAAGTTACAATTACATTAACAGGTTTTGCATGCCTTACCTTGGCAAGCTGGAAGTCCTCCATCACTTTGGGAGTGATGTAACTAAAAGTACCCCTTGGATCAATTAGTATATAAAGAATTTGATTGGAGATAGTACCTTCAATATCCACAATTTTACATTGATAATCTACTTGTCGAGTCTCCAGGGATGCATTAATATGGTGGTAACTTTTCCCAACTTCCCCTACAGTGGAAGACTCTTGCAGGATGTGAACAACCTTACTAGACTAGTTGAGGCATGGGAAGTTCCTTCGCAAGTGGGGCTCTCCACATTCTCAACACCTCCATGGTTCTCTAGGGGCTTCAACAATCCCCTTCGGTCCAAGGTTCACAGATTTGTAGTTCTTCTGTGGAAGTCGTTCATTTTTGCTGAAGGAATTTCCTTACAAATTCATTGGCATGTTCCTGAAGGGGGGGGGGGGGTTGGAAGCCCTTATTCCATTGGTTGAACTTTTCCTGTTATTTACACTTCCATACCTTGGAGAGGTCATTACTTTGTTTGTATTGTCCAAAACACAAACTCTCCTTTCTTAAGGCTTCGTCCAGGGTTTTGGGATTGTCGAATTCAATTCTGTCCTTATAAGATTGTGGAAAACAACTCAAGAACCTTTGCACTTTCACTTTTTCTTCTTTAATATATGGCACGGACCACAACAAATCAAGAAATTTGTTAGTGAGGTCCTCTATATTCATTTGGCTGAGATTTAATTCATAGAATTCCTTGGTATTTCTTTCATAGTATCTCTCTAATAGATATTGCTTCTTAAAGAACTTCTTAAACTCTGACCATTCTATATTATTTTTTTTATCCCCTGGGAAATATTCATATATTTCCACCAAATGTTGGCCTTTCCCTTCAGGTTTTAGATGGCCATTCTCACCTTCATGTTGCTTGAGTAATTATAAATCTGAAAGTACTTCTTCATATCTAGCAGCCAAGCCTTTGCTTCTTCTCCAGTCTCGGATTCCCCGTCAAAGGTGGTTGGCTTGATCTTTTTAAATTCCCCTTCCAGATGATCGATATTCATTTTTTCTGATTGGCTTAGCTTGATTCTCATACTTTTGAGTTCTATTGGAGGAGCTATATTTTCTTTTGACATTTTCTTGAACTTCCAGGTCTCTTCCAATATCTGTTTGGGGTTTTTCCCCATTTTTTTTCTCTTGCAAACTCTGCAGTAATATTTTGTTTATCTCCTGCTGCTTCTCCTGAGCCTTCTTTAGATGCTCATTATATGCTTTAAATCTCTAAATCTATATAATCATATTCCTCATTGTTTCTAGTACTTAGAGTGTTCATGTTTTGGTTGCGATGATCATGGCGCTGGTGCACCGTCTTCAAGTCGATCCACATTCTTGCTTTGTGAGGCCATTGGTGTATCTTGTTATAGAACAATTTGTACGTGCACAAAAAAATCAAACACAATTGTTATGATTAGGAAAAAACTTTCCATAATTCAGCGGAACTAGATGTTCCCAAAAGGTGACAGGGTTGAAACTTGTAGCTCTGATACCATATGTCACATACACATACGACCTTCTAAAATGCATATATATAATAAAAAAATTCTTTCGTACACGTTATTGGCCATGCATCCTCCTTTATCATTAATTCCTATGCTTAGTTGTTTTCAGTCCTGACCTTTCTGAAATTAAAAGGTCCTTTCCGCAATTCCGCTTCCGCATGTGGATTTCGGATTTCAGAAACCCATGTTACTTTCTATTTTTCCTTTTCCACTTTCTGCATTCCGCATTCTGCAAAGCAGATTTTGGGTTGCAGAAAGCCCATATTACTTTATATTTTCCTTTTCACTTTCGTCCTTTTGCATTCCGCAGGGCGTATTTCGGGTTGCGGAAAGCCTATACTATGTTATCTTTTCTTTTTCACTTTCTGCCTTCTGCATTCTGCATGGTGGATTTTGGGTTGTGGAAAGCCCATACTATGTTATCTTTTCCTTTTTCACTTTTTACACTACTCTATTGTGTGTTTCCTTAAGGGAAACCCAGGGATGGTTCACCTTCGATGGCCCTACATACTTAGGTCGAGTTCATTAGTTAGGTGGAATTCAAGATTAGACATTTTGAGGTGGGATTAATGGCTAGTTACCACCCCTTTCCTTCACAATTTTACTTCAATTTAAGAGCCACAGGCCTTAATAGGGGCTTCCTAGGCTAGGAAGGGCTTAACCCCAAGCCACACTCAAGCTTCCCTTTAGGTTACCTTACCACTGGTTATTGACCAATAACACATCCAAGTAGCTAGCCACATAGCAGAAGTTACACAGTTAGAAAGGTCATCTGACCAAGGGGAGAATCTCATACCTAGAATAGAGCATGGATTCTATAGCCTTAGAGTCCATGCATCTAAATATAGTCACAACCTTCAACTATCAAGAGTAACCCTTTCTAGAAAACCAAATCAACATACAAGTTACAGTGAATTAAAACAAGTAGGTGTATAACATCTTCAATGATTTAAGCATGCAATGCAGTCATTGCCATTCCTATCATTCCTATTAGAATATGAATACTTCTCTTTGGAGAAATGATAAAACCCAAATGCAAAACATCAAACAAAGTATGTATATTAATCTACTAGGGAGTCCTTGCAATCACAGCTTGATTTAACAGAGTAGGGTATCATGCCATTATTGCACTACATAAACAATGCAAACATAGTCCTATGAACATACACCATATCATGAGCAATGTTTTCATCACAAAATTAAAGCTCCTTCTAACATTTTTACAACATTGAAACATACATGCATACACACGCAGACATGCCCTGAGCTCATCAGTCACAGGAATTCACACATCATACAGGTAACTCTGTATAAAACAATAATACACCATATGAGTTACCATTTTACTAAAGGAAAGGCATAATCATGCAAAACAACATATAAGTACACTCGTTATTAAGCTCCATTCCCATCAATAAATCTAAAGCTGTTATTTATCATTTTATTAATATTGAAACACATAGTTACACATATGCAAACATACCCCGAGCTCAATAGATTTGCAGAAGCAACACCCAGTAATGGAACCTGTTGTAAGGTGAGCCACAATGAAAGGGGAACAACCACGTTCCACCTAACCGTATATTAGGAACATACCTGTTCTGTCCTCAATCACCCCCAAGCTAAAATATGTGTGCCAAGAGCAGAGACAACTAACCTTAGTTCAGTTCCCAAGAAGAAATCACTTGCCTAACACTAACTCAAAGTGCTCACACAACAAGTATTTCTCTCAACTCTTTGCCCAACACTTCACAGAGTGCTCACACGACAAGAGTTCCTTCGTTCCTAGCATACTCAGTAACATCCTGCCTCCTCGCATATGCTTCTTTTATACTTTAGTTTCCTAAGTATTACTTTGCAGCTATGGTCTATTCCCCAAAGAATACCTGTCAACCACTGCGTTCCTTGATATTCCATAGTCTGTCGAATTTTATTCCATAGCTACAGTCCATTCACCATTGAATCCCCATCAACTAGTGCACCCTGATCTCTCTAAGGTCTCTCTGGTACCATTAATGCGTTCTAGCGCCTAGTGTGCTTCCCTGAGGTTTACTGCTCTACGTCTCCCCCTCTTGCATGCATAGTCGTCTCTTTAACATGGCTTGTCCCTTTCATTCATATTTCCATTAAAGAAAAAATGTAGCGGTTACAACTTCCCTCCAGGGGCCATTTGGACAGACTCCACAGTCAACCAAACTCATCAAATCATACAGTCTGGAGTTTATCATTACAAACAATGTTTCAAAACGTACAGTCTAGAATTTCACATTACAAATCATGTTTAGGAACTAGGGGATATTACAAGATTCATTATCCCATGTGAGTAACAAATATCTATGAGGATGTTGGCATAGATGTAGGCGACACAACTATTTTAAGAAAGACTTGTTTACATAAACAACATGTTAATCTTCACTCATGGTGCATGTGCTAGAGACAAGAATCTTGAAACATGTATGTACAGGACAATGTTGAATGGGAGAGTGCTATGATTGAATAATATAATTCATTTTTGAAGAATAAGACTTGGGAATTTGTTCCCTATCCACAAGAAAAGAATGTATTGTTTGAATGGAAACAAGTCTATGGAACCAAGTTTACTTCATATGGTGTCATTGAGAGAAGTAAGGCTTGTTTCGTAGCAAAGGATTTTTCTCAACAAAAAGTATTAAAGTTATACACTACCATTTTTTACTATCCCAGATGAGTTATATCCAAAATTTTCTTACTATTGGTATAAATTTTGGTTTTGGTTGGAAGGCACATCTTATGGAAGAGATCTATATGGAACAAACACTTGGTTTTGTGAAAGACAACAATCTTGTATGCATAGAAAGAAAATATTTGTGTGGGTTAAAACTGGGACTTAGAGCATGATATGAGGAGATTTATAACTTTTTTTTCAACTTGGTTTTCAACAATAACAATCAGATCACAATATTTATTTGCAAATTATGAATGATGAGTTTCTATTGATTGTTCTATATGTGGGCTTGACTATCATAAAATGATGTTAATTCTATAATTAGGTTGAACTGCAAATTAAATAATACATTTAAAATATTTTTGTTAGCATACAAGTGGTGCAGTTGGATGATAGTATCTTCATTGAGAAAAAAAATATTAAATCTCTGAAGATTTTTTCCAAGAGACTAAAGGAAACTAAGAGCATCGATGGAACACCATACTTGCATCCCAATTTGAAACACTAGCTAGATGGCATATTGGATTTCACCGAGGTACTAACCATGCAAAAGGAATATGTAGGCAACCACCGAAGAAAGTTTCTCATGCCACGCACAAATCTAAGAAGTAGCCATGCTTAAGAGGAATTCAACCACAATTGTGTGTGGTGAAACCAACAGAGCTAATATATTTTTATTATTGATGTGGTCATACATAAGTTTTTGCAGAGACAGAGGTCAAGGATTTATGGTAATTTTTCTTCTCATATTGCAGATTTCCTTTTCCTAGTGTTAAAGAAACAAAACTGTTCAAGTTTTTGAGATTTTGTTGATCCTTCTATCCCTCGGTAGAAATTTTGTGTTCCTTAGTTTCATACGCAAAAAGTCCACCCAGAAAATATCTCGTTGAAACATGCAAAGCGTATGAGTCTGCCTAGAGAGGGCGTGGGAATCAAATATATTTATTTCAATCTGATGAAAAAGAGAAGAGAATTTGCGGGGTGAAATGAACCAGATTCAGGCTTGTATTCAATGCTTTCCGAAGCACACAACCGCAAACACTCGAGCATTGAGCATACATAGGGATATTAAATGCAGGAAGTGTGATTGAACAGACAAATGTATTTTTACTAGTGAAGTTTCTGTGTGATTTTATATGGTGAATATATAGAGTTTTTGGAATATAGATTTTTTGGTATTTGTGATTTTCTGATTTTTTTTTCTATATATGCCTTATTTTTTTCATATAATCAAATTTAATATGGAGTGTTGTTCGAGTTATTTGGTAATTCAATAATTTGATAATTCAGGAGTTTGAGAATTCAAATTTGGAAGTATTTGACATTTCAAAGAATTTGGGGATCCTACTCTTAAGAAAGTGATGAGACCATTTGAATAACTATAGGATCTATAGATAGAAACTAAGTGAAGAAGTGTCTTTTTATGGTTTTTTGGTTGTCACTTGTTTGTAACTTTAATAGGTGGTGTTGGAGTATAAAAGTCTAATATGATCAAATAAAATGAAATAACAAGGAATTGTGTTTCTTGTATTTCTTATGTGCTCGAAATTTCAACATTTTTCTACTTTGTTTTATTCAAGAATTATGTTTCCAAAGAATTGTGATTCTTTACAAGTCAATGCTACTATGTACAAGAAACTTACTGGTATTGTTCTTTATTTGACTCTAGCATACTTGAGATTTTATTTGTTGTTAGATTGGTTTCCAAGTTCATTCTGCCTAATATATAAATGGTAGATATGATCTTGCCAATTTGTATTTCAACATAAATTTGAATTAGTTGGTTGGACATACATAGTTTAATTGGAGATGACTTGACGTCAACTTTTTGATATGTTTTTCATATAGAATATAGTGCAATTATTTGGTTATGTAAAAAGAAACAAGTTGTTTCCTGAGTGGCCAATGAAGATGAATACATAGGAGATGTAAATGCTAGAATTGAGGTAGTATGGATAACCTGATGGGGTACAATGGGTTTCCTCATATAGAATCGACTTTGGTGCACCATGACAATTATAGTGCAATAAAAGTGACTCATAATCTGTTGGCACACAATCATAGTGCAATACAAGTCTCTCACAACCCTCTTGCACACAACAAGACGAGGCATGTTGAACTTCATAAACACTACCTCAAATAGTTTGTGTAGGAGAATGGGTTATCTCTTTTTTTATTGTAGGATATATGATCAAGTTTTTTATATAGTTACAAAGACCTTAACATAGGAAAAGGTTGTTAAACTTATTTCCATGCCTGGGATTTAGGAAGTTATCATTAAGGGGGATGCTAAGATAATGCCATTTATTATTAGGGGATTTTTTTTTCCAATTGGTTATTTTTCAAAAAATAAATTCTCTAATTGACCATTTTTTCTCTAAATAATCACCTATATTTATATAAAATATGTTTTCTTTGATAATATTCACCAAAATTTACAAGTTTTTTATAGTAGTTAATTGTATGCTTCTTATTTAATATTTGCATATATATCTATATGTATGATTTTTCAATCCAAAATAATCGCCTAAAATACTATACTTGGGTATACTATTTGAATCCTTAAAAATACCCTACTTCTTGATGCTCCAATAAGTTATGTTGAAAGGGGAGATGTTGGAATTTGTGACTAAATCCAATGTTTGGATATTAGTGAGTGGATCGAGTGGCAAGTCAACTATCAACTAAGGGGGATCAATTGTTTGGTAAGGATAGACTAGATGGTCTCAATCAAGTCCCCTATAATTGACTAGGCAAAAAATGGTAATGAAATGTGGATTGTCAAACTTCATTGGGGTCACCTTAGGTGATAAAAGTTGATTGAATTGAACAAATCAACCTTAGCTTAAGGAAATTTGGTTATATATTCAAGTATAAATATATGTGACCTGGATTGACTATATCATGAAAAATATTATGTTGATGGATATTGTGCGCTAATACTATAATTATGTTATTAAAAACTAGTGACTTTGATTAGTTTTGTTTTGTACATGTGTAATGAACCTTTCTCTAGTAGTGAGAGAAATGACCTAATACAAAAATAAAAAAATCTTGTTTGATTTTGTGACCTTTCATAAATTTGATGCAAATCAGTTGTGACCAAGGTATTCACTTCACTACAAAGACTATTAAGAGCCAAATGGATATTTTTAATGTTGTGTATCACAGGACTAGTCCATGCTACCCTATTGTTATAGTTGATTTTACCACACATGGTGAATCACATTTTTATGGCCTTCCCTATCCCTCTGCAGACTCCTTAGACCCCATGGACCATTTTTGTTCCTTTGATATTTCCAAGATCATCCCTAAAAACATGCAAAAATTGCCATACACGACTTTTAAACCCTTTCTCGCGTATATACACGGGTTTGACCCCTAAAACCGCATACATCGAGATGTGTGCAAAAGGCCAAATTATTTTGGAGTTTTCCTTGATGTGGATCCGACTCACTTGTCTCTTGGCATTCTCTATGCCTTGAGATTGCTTGGATTCGACCTTTCATTACCCCATTGAAGAGCTATATAAGGAACCCTTTGGATACATTGAAGGCATGAGGAATTGAGAGCAAGAGAACTATAGTCCATTGTTGCCAGAACTTGTGCTTGAGTCTGCATCCCTTTGTCCCTTGGAGCACTTTTGTGTTCTTCCCAAGCTTTCCCTTTGCTTGTGAGCTTGCTATTGAGAGATGGAGGATTGAAGTGGTGGAGGCCCAAGTGGGGGACTTAGTTTCGCCGATTCGTAGACGTGCCGATAGAGGTTGTATTCATTGTAATCTCTGGTTTCTGGAGTCAAGCTGTCTGTCTATTTTCCATTCGACACAATGCATTTGCATTGATTGTTAGGTGTGCATTTCACTTCGAGTTGCGTCATAACACCATTGGTTGCACAGTCATCTACCTTTTTTGAGTAATAAAGCCAAATAAAATCAACGCTTAATTAAAATGGATTACACTATTTTCTTTGATAAGGTACACCAACAAAATTAGATTTTAGGGTCTTGGAATAGTTCATTGTGAGTAAATTCTCCAAGACCACTAAATAACAACATGTATGTGTCTGTCCAGGTGAGTTTGTGAAATTTCTTGGTATAATTAGTGTTTCTTAGGATCCTCCTCTTACAAGGGAGTTAAGCATGAGGCAGTGTGAGCGGTTATTGATTGGGATGACCCCTAGTCATAAATGAGTGGCATCGGAGATATTTCCAGGATTGTATTCATATCTGGGGGCTCTTTCGAGAGTTTCATGATTTTCTACCTTGCCCATACGGTCAATCCCGCCTGCGACTGTCCACTTGAGCATTGATTATATTGAGGTGACCTTAGTTTCCTTACCTAGGTTATTGAGGGGGTACTTTGCAGGGCTTATTATGTAGGTGTCCCGGCTAGGTTGGGGTCGGACAACACAGTCGCTATATGCGTTGAAGCTTAGGGCCACAATAATTGGTTATGAACCTCTGCTTGTTGTGTATGGGAGTCTCAAGCCTCTCCTAGGTGAGATATACCTACTTCATTCGGGAGCTCACATATCCTACCCTTGTTTTCTTGTGATTGGATTTAGATTATATTGGTGTATGCTCTGTGCACGTTAGTTTGCTTAGGGTTTGCGTAATTAGAGAGTCTTTTTCATTTTTTGAGTCATTGTGGATTCGGGTGCAGCACCTTGTTGTTCTCGCCGTTTAGCAGGACTTCTACCTTCTACATCTCCTCCTCCTTTGGGAAGCAGACGGTCCAAGCGGACTACTTCTCACATTGATTCACACACGATGGGAGATCATGAAGATGAAATTCATGAGCTACCTTCTTCACTTCATGAGGTTGAAGAAGAAGAGCCTACCCCTACATATGACCCTTCACCTGATATACCTACACACTCTAGGTATGATCCTTCACATGATATACCTACACACTCTGGTTATGATCCCTCATCCATAGGTCGTTGGTATTGGATGCCGGGTGACGAGACTCATCATGAACCTGCGAGCACTAGTTATGGTAGTTATGATATGTCTGGTATTCCTACACATGATTCGGTACCACATACCGAGTCGGAGTTTGAACCTAACACTATGCCTAAGGGCATTCCTAGTCACTTCCATGTGGAGAGATTTGGGAACTCAAGTCACATTGCACCCTCCATCCCGGTGGTGGAGGTCACATCACATGTTCGTCCTAGACCTAGTGCTAGTAGTCTTATTCGGATACCAGAGCCAAGATGAGTGACTGTAAGGAACACCACTTACGTAATCTCACATGTCCCTTTGTCCTCTACTCCTAGTTCTTCGAATGCTATTCCTCCCCCACATTCATGTGGTTATTCGGGCCGGAATGTTGCTACGAGTCATGTGCATACTGTTGCTACTTGCGTAGTTGTGTCTCAAATTCAAGTACCTCCTATTGTGTCGGGAGGTCGTATTCCTACTTCTGGAGGTCATATTCTTACTTCTGGAACATCTATTCCTACCTATGGAGTTTCTCATGGGACTTCTTATGGACCGCAGTATGCACAAAGTTATTCACCTTATGGGTACGGGTATCAACAACATGCTTACTCACTGAATGCAAGGTTAAGTTTCCTTGCAAGTTATGTAAGGAGGATCACCTCACTCACTTGTTCCCTCGGATAGAAGAAGCCTCGAGCTTCATAGTGCAGTGCCCAGCTATGCTGACTAACCCTTTACCTCATAATCAAAATATGAACTCAAGGACCCATGATCAGTCTGGTGGGGATCAAGACCCACTGGAATCTTGTAGTGGTCATGGTTGCATCAACATGGTGCATGTAGCTAAGGTTGCGACTCGTGCGATAGACTATGGTTCGTCACAACCAGACCTTGGAAAGGAACCTACTCCACCCAAGAGTCCTTTGCGTATTGAAAAACCTATGGATAAACCTGAAATTTCACCTCATATTCTGAAGGGAGTCCTTAAGCGTTCAGGGCACAATCCTAATGCCCGAGCCACCCAGAACTATTTTGTTGTCGAGGATTTGGGCCACACTCCTTGTGTGATGTCTGCACTCAAAGTACTTTAGAGTTGTCCTTCGCAAAGGAAAGATTTGCTTTATGCTCTTGGTGTTAACGATGATAATTCTTCCTTCATCATAAAATTTGAAACCGTAAGACTACAACCTCACTTTCCTTACTATGTGTCTCTCTTGATTCATCTAGAATGTCTTAACAAGATCGTCAAATGCACTGTGACTGACGAAGGCGCTGCTGCTTTCGTGATGTCTTTGGCGTGTTGGAAGGGTTTGGGTTCCCCTGCGTTGTCTAAATCCGCTACCATGTTGACTACATTTGATGATAGATCATTTTGGCTGCACGACATTCTTCATTCTCTTATGGTCTGTTTGGGAGGGAATACCATCGCGATCGAGGTCGAGGTGGTTGATGCGCCCCTTGACTACAATCTGTTACTGGGTAGGAATTGGATGTACAGTATGCACGCCATAGCTTCTTCTCTATTCTGAGTTGCATACTTTCCATTTAATGGGAATATAGTTACGATTGATCAAATGTTGTTCAAGAATCTATGTGTTACCGCATCTTCGAGAGCTTCTGTCTCGATTGTCACGCACTCTCAGCCGGAAACTGGAACTATGGGTGTGGGCATGTACCCATCCCTTATGGGATCATTTAGTTTTCCTGCACCTGTTCTTATGATCGGGTCTACTTTCAGTAAGGCTTCATCATCATTGCATTCAGTGTCTTTTCGCACCACTCATATGGAAGATTCTTGGATTCTTCCTACACCGAGTCCTTCGCGTGAGCCCATCGAAATGGATGTGCCATTTCCTGTAACTATGATAGCATATCTAGCTAATCTCAGATGTGTTGTAGATCTTAGTCCTTCCTATTCGCAGACAGAGGAGGAGGACCCATATGTACTGCCTGCATGGGCAGTTTAGTTTTCTCACACACATGACTTCCTTGATAGTGTTTTTCCTTCAGATGAGGCTATTATTGAGGCTATATCTGGGGTTGAGTCACCTTGGGAAGAGTTGCATCATAGATATTATTTTCTTCCCGAGATTGACCATTTGGAGTGTGAAGAGTTTAGGGATATTCTTATTGAGAGAATTGGTAGTCCCATGGTTCCGTTAAGCTCTCCTGGTTCGATGGCTAATGGAAACAAGGTGAATATATCTCCTACCATCCCTATCAATATCTCTTGCGATCCTGGCAAGATTGAGAATGTCTATATTGGGGCAGAATGTTCCCATCCTGAGATTCAAGAGTATACCGAGCTATTTAAATAATTCCGTGATGTATTTGCTTGGTCATACGAGGAAATGCCAGGTATCGACCCTCGCATTGTTGAGCATGAAATTAAAACTTATCCCAATTCTAAGCCTGTTCAACAACGCTTGCGTGCGGTGAATCCTAGAAAAGCACCCGTGATTAAGGCTGAGATAGAAAAATTGTTGAATGCCAGTTTTATCTATCCCATTCCCTTGATGGAGTGGGTTTCAAACCCCATTCTGGTTGATAAGAATCAGGGAATGATTCGCATATGCACTGATTTCCATGAATTGAATCGTGATTGTCCTAAAGATAATTTTCCCACACCATTTATCGATTAGATTTTGGATGAGTGTGTAGGAAGCGAGGTATTTTCCTTTATGGACATATTTTTCGGATACAATCAGATACAGATCAAACCTGAGTACCAACATAAGACTGCCTTTATTTGTCCTTGGGGTACCTTTGCATATCGAAAGATGCCTTTCGGCCTTAAAAACGCCGAAGCCACTTTTCAGCAGGCTATGACCTTGATCTTCCATGATCTCAAATCGATTATTGAAGTCTTTTTGGATGACCTTGCTGCTCATTCTCATCAGAGGATGCATCATTCCTACCATTTGAGATTAGTGTTCAAAACGTGCTGCCATTATTTGGTCAGGTTAAATCCTCACAAGTGCATCTTTTGTGTGAAGTCTGGTCGCTTATTAGGGTTCATTGTCTCTAAAGAGGGTATAAGAGTCAACCCTTTGAATGTTGAGGCGATACTTCAATGCTCTCCCCCAAGAAACATTAGACATCTTCAATGTTTTCAAGGCATGGCAAACTTATTACGGAGATTCGTCATGAATTTTGCCAATTTGACTAGAGGCTTTATGCATCTTTTGAAGAAGGACACTACCTTTTGTTGGGATGAGTGAGCCCAGGAGTCCTTTGATATGCTTAAGCAAGCCTTAGCATTGGCCTCGGTGATTAGTCCACCCATCTATAGCCGTGACTTTCTACTTTATGTGGCCGTGTCCATGGAGACGATTGGTATGGTTTTGGTTCAAGAGGATGAGGAGCTCCAAGAGCATGTCATATATTATCTGAGACGGAACCTTGTAGATGCAGAGATTTGTTATTCCCATGTGGAGAAGCTTGCCCTAGATACCGTTCATGTGGTTCAAAGATTGAGACACTATATTCTCCTTTGCCAGACCTTAGTGGTTTCCCATGTCAATCCATTTCAGTTCATCCTCACTAGAAGGATGATAGGGGGAAATTACAATAAGTGGATTGTCATCTTACAAGAATTCGATCTTGAGTTTGTTTCAGTAAAATCGAAGAAATCATTGATTTTTGCGGAGCTTATATCTGATTTCCCGAGTAAGGAGGTGGAGGAAGCTTGTGAAGATACGTTTGTCAATGAGCACATCTTCTTAATCTCAACTTTGGATCCATGGTATGGAGATATTATCGTATATATACAAATATTGAAGGTCCCTACTCACCTTTCATGAGATGAATGGCGACGATTACGTCACATATCCAAGAGTTACCTCATAATGGATAACACATTGTACCGCCATGGGGTAGATTCCATTTTACGTTGTTGTTTAACTCATGAGGAGGCTGAGCTTGTGCTGAATGATTGCCACAGAGGGGCATGTGGTGGTCATTTATTTGGGCTTTCTACAGCCCCAAAAATCTTGAGCGCGGGTTATTTCTGGTCATCGATCTTTAAAGATTGTGTCAATGTAGTCAAGAAGTGCCACCCTTTCCAGGTGTTCGTACATAATATGCGCTCGCATCCTGCCCCGTTACATAAAATTATCACTGTCGGTCCCTTCACTAAGTGGGGGATCGATTTCATGGATTGCAACCCAGCTTCAGCTAGGGGGAATCATCATATTATCATGGCTATTGAATACTTCACGAAATGGGCTAAGGCTATGCCCACAATTAAATTCAATGGTGAGACAGCCGCTCACTTTGTATTCAACCAGATTATTACTTGGTTCGGTATTTCGAAAGAACTTGTCACTGACCATGGTAGGAACTTTCATAATCGAATGATGGAAGAGTTGGCCTCGAAGTTAGGGTATAAGCAGGAGCATTCTTCTTCTTATTACCCTCAAGTGAATGGACAGGTTGAAGCAGTGAACAAATAGCTCAAGTCCATTCTCCAATGAACCATCACACAAAGCAAGACCAATTAGCATATCATGTTATATCCTCCTTTGTGAGCTTATAGGACCGTGGCTAAGACTGCCACCGGTTTTTCTCTATATCAGCTTGTACATGGAGTGGAGTCTGTATTGCCGGTTGAGTGCGAGATCCCTTCTTTGAAGCTAGCCATAGAGATCTTACCGGATACTTCCCCAGTGGAGGAGCGTTTGGTCCATTTAGAGCAGCTTGATGACTAGCGCCAAGATGCTTTAGTGGCTCTAGAGGTGAATAAGCGTCGCGTTAAGGTCTAGTATGATAAATCTGTCCATCCAAAGAATTTTAGTGAAGGAGATTTGGTCCTTTTGTGGGATCAAGTTAAAGAACCCTTGGGGGCAAGAAAATTCAACCCCATGTGGCATGGTCCTTACGTGGTTAAACATGTGTTAGAGAAGGGCGCTTATGAGCTAGTAGATTATGAAGGGACAGCCTTTGCGGAGCCTAGAAATGGGCTCTATCTTAAAAAGTACTATGCATGATTTGCAGCTAGGGCTGACTATTGTATATTATTGTACAACATTTTTCATAGTTAGGTTTTTCTTATGGTGATCGGGTTTGTTGATTAGCTTTCGTTTCTTATGGAAGATATCAATGGAGTCTTCCATCTATATAGGATTCACAGATGGTGCAAGTCATCACACTCAACACTCAGCCTCTGCTGCTTGGGTGATTTATACTCCTATGGGTTAGGTATTGTCTTCAGGAGGCATATGTTTATGACCTTCTTCAAACAATGTTGTTGAATATAGTGCCGTTATTGAGCTTCTACGGGATTCCATTTCACATGGTGTTCTATCTCTTGAGGTACGTCTTGATTTAGAGTTAGTAGTGTCACAGCTTAATGGCTTGTATCATGTTAGAGATCCAACATTATTACGGAGATTCTTACGTGTGAGATTGTTAGAACGACAATTTGACAACATAACATACATACATGTTCCAAGAATTTATAATCAAGTTTCTGACTCATATGCTAACTATATGTTAGATTGACATTTGTTTCATAGACAATAAGCTCATCACAAACATACATTTTTACACATGTAAATAAATAAACCAATTATCATAAAAGTCTTTCATTAAACATCCAAAATGTGATAGTACATAGTGTCATAATACAAAAATGGGGCTTCCGAGCCACCAAAATATAAATAAATGGTAGTACAAAATGTATAACTCCTAGGTATCTAAGCCTGGGGAGGAGGAGGGGGGTTTTGATCATGGAATGTCACCATAGATTTAGCTAGTCGTCTAAACAACCGCACCCATGCTCGTGGCACACCCACCACCTGACACTGCATGGCCTCAGGTAGGTTCTCGACCTATGCCATGGGTACCCTGTGTGTCAGCCGCATGAAGTTGGTATGAATGCTTTGGAGTGTCCGCTCCACATCCACACCCGTAATATCATCTCCTCTTCCCCTCCGTCTATGAGGAGGGAAGCCTTCAGGCTGTCGTGGTCCTACATCTACATACATATGATAGGATGTCACTATGTGTTGTCACACAAAAACATGTCTTTTTTATTCCATATATCAAAAAACACAAAAAAAATAAATAACTCAAAAATCTTAAAAAGAGGGTTGGGATTCATTACCAATGTCACCATATGCCAATCCTGGTGGTAATGGCATGTCAGGGTCTCCCTGAAAATCTATCCCTGCATAGGGTTAATCATCGATGGCAACTATCTGTCGTCACCACCATGGAAAGAAATCAGCTGGATAGGGGTTGGACACCCTACCTCCACCCAGTCTGTGCATCGCATCTTCCCAGCGTCGTTGGGCTGGATCTCGAACCCCATGAAGAGGAACGTCAACTCTAGGGCTCAATCCTGGAACACACTCAAAGAAAAATGTGCTCAGTATGCTACTGAAACCGAAGTTTTGTACTCTACCCATCTTGCACTCACTAAGCTGGTGTTTCATGTTGCCCAGTAGTGCAGTGCTCCAATTATACACCGTGGGTCTCATGCACTCCACCGCATAGAACATCAGAGGTCGTGAGGCCTGGTGGAGTGAGGCTAGCCCTGCTATCCTAGCCAATGTCAATAGTATGGCCTTTAGTCCTAGCACTTGTATAGAGTTAGTTGGGATCTGACTCCTGACCTTCTCCGTGTTCGGATAACAATACACTGTGATGTACTCATCTATGGTGAGGCCAACTCCGGGCCCACGAGATCGTAGGTTCACCACTTCCCCCCATCGGGAAAGTCTAGTAATAAAGTATATGTCCTCCACTTCTATGGTGGGGGACATCCCATCCATTTGGAAAGACTCTGAGTTAGGATCCCAGTAGTCTACTAGCATCTACAGCAGTCTTGGTTTGGCTCTTAATCCACCAAGACACCAAAACTTGTAGAGCCCGCATGCATGAAGATCCTGTTGTGCCATTAGATCACCACGTACTAATTCTTCTACATCCCCGTGCTCACATTCTCTCCATTCTAGAACCATCCTGCACATTTAAGTCAAGTTTGGGTCATTAGAAGTCTTTTAAAAACTTGACCGCGGTTACATACGCGACTATTTTCTAAACAGTCGAGTATGTACATGACTTTGAGGGATTTTTCTATGTATATCCAGTCCTATACGCGGAAAAATCCTTGATTTCCACGTGGTCCAAGGTGCACACTTTAGGATGGCCTAGAAATCAAAATTGACCATGGAAAATTGAAAATTTTACATGAAAATGAAAGAGCAGGGCATGGGAAATTACCTGGAAACAATGGTGTCGGATTCCATCGGCTGAATCTCCCATAATTCGCGTTTGAAGTTCTAAGCTCAATTGGGTAAAAATTTCAAATGTTATATAATGTTTTGACTTTTTTACTATTTATAAAAAAATATCAAATTTTTGAAATTTTTTACCCCCTTTTCTATAGTTTTGGACCGTTTCTAATCCTTTTGGACCGTTTTTTACTAATATATGATGTAGGAGACCGTTTTGAGCGTCGTTTCAACCATTGTTTTGACCCGTTCATGCCGATTTCAGGTATCATGTCTAAACTGGCATATATGTTAGGTTTCACCACCGTTTGCATTTTGCATAACCTTATGACCATTTCATCATAACCGCAGGTACGAACCCATTCTATCTTGTCACGGAACCTTCTTGCTGTTTTAGAAGTGGCATGATTTGAATGGTAGAGTTTGACCTTACATGGGTACCCTAGTTAGCGCCTTATTTGCATTTGGTGCCCATGCCGACAGTTTTGTCCTTTAGTGTGTGGGAGTCCATTGTATAGTATTTCCATGACATTTCACAAGAGCTTCATACTCCCCTTGATATTTTGCTAGCGTATTTCCCCCGGACTCCCTTATTTCAAGTTGTAATTGCATTATCATGAGCTTTGCCTGCCTCATTTGAGCCTTATTCCGGCTTCCCTGACTTTGAGTATTAGCCATATAGCCTGATCTTGTCTCATGTCTAGCCACGCAAAGCCATTTTATATATCCTTTGCAGCTTGATTCCCTATTTTTACCAGGAGGGGACTTTCCTCTGAGTGTCACTATCCTACACATGTGTCCTTGCATTGATCATAGGTATGTCCCATTGCTTGGAACTAGTTTGTTTTCCCATTTGACACTCGTCTCCTCCTATTCTGTAACTTTAAAGAAATTTTATTCTTTTTTAAGCTTTTCAAATATTTGAAAAAGTCCAAAAAAAAAATTAAAAAACCAAAAATCCAGACAAGGAAAGATGTTATCTTTGGTAGTAGTCGGGTCGTGTTGCCTTTGAACAGAGCACTGCATATCACATCTATTGGTTGGTTTAGTAATTTGACTTTAGGAGCTGTACTCATTTATTTGAGTTTATCTCCACCGACTGGTTAAGCTTCTGGTCCCTATGGAGCCTCTGTCAATGCCTCCTATGTCGCAGAGATGTCCCAATTTTGCATATAGAGTCTATGCTTCCTACATTCAGTCACCATTTTCCTTTATGATCTTGTTCGAAGGAAGTTGAAACCTGATTCGGCCATTCCTGAATTATGTTGACTTTGCATGTCAGTCATTCCCGATACAGTTACTTGTTCGTTCACCTTATGATCAAGTCCTTCCACATTATATAGCTTTGCTGAGTACCTCATGTTGGATGATGGGGGATGCCTTAATGCCCTCCTTCCAGTGGATTTCATCCCATCGACTTCAGATCATTTATTCTGGGATAGGAATCTAGATTCATTTTTGAGTGCCTTGAGACTTGCAGTCATCAATGGTAGGTTTTCTCTCCATCAACAGTTTTTTGGGAATACATCAAAGTCCCCTGATTGATGGATTTTCTCAAGTGTTCAACCTCAAAACATTTATTCATACTTGTTAGTTTGCACTCTAGTACCTTGATTTCCATTTTCATTATCGGTGGGTGATCTCGTGTCTATTAACGGTATACATCAATGACCGATAATCAGACGATGGGCTACTATGTTCGACCTCAACACCACTATTCACATAGTAGGACATGTGCTTATAGAGGTTTGTGTAGAAGATCTTCCAGATTGGTGGCATCTCTTATATGCTACCTCCTTGATCATTCTAGTGTTCATGAGATTTCAGCTCTTGTGACTTGATTCCAGTATATGTCAAACATTTCCAGCCATTATGGAGATCTTGATCTATTGTATATCTTTAGTCTTGATGGAGATCATGATCCTTTGTATATCTTCATAACAGATATTTTGATCTATTTATATTGTACATGGTGATGACCACATATGTCATATTGTATCATGCCTATTCATGGCCATTGTACTCTTATGTATCTGGGACTACTATATCTATTTGCAGTTATGTGCATAGTTGTATCATTGAATTATGCTAATTGGATGGCTGGTTCTCCCACTGGGTTCTTCATCACTTCACTTCTGGGATGGACTTATAATGTATTTCGGCCATCGTATGACCCGTCTGACCTCACACATTAGGGGGCATTTGTTATAGCTGATTTTACCACACACGGTGAATCACATTTTTATGGCCTTCCTTGTCCCTTTGCAGACTCCTTAGACCCCATGGACCATTTTTGTTCCTTTTATGTTGCCAAGATCATCCCTAAAAACATGCAAAAATTGCCATACGCAGCTTTTAAACCCTTTCTCGCATATATACGTGGGTTTGACCCCTAAAACCGTGTACATTGGGATGTGTGAAAAAGGCCAAATTCTTTTGGATTTTTCCTTGATGTGGATCCAACTCACTTATCTCCTAGTCTTCCCTATGCCTTGAGATCGCTCGGATTCAACCTTTCATTACCCCATTGAAGAGCTATATAACGAACCCTTTGGATACATTGAAGGCATGAGGAATTGAGAGCAAGAGAACTATAGTCCATTGTTGCCAGAACTTGTGTTTGAGTCTGCATCCCTTTGTCCCTTGGAGCACTTTTGTGTTCTTCCCAAGCTTTCCCTTTGCTTATAATCTTGCTATCGAGAGATGGAGGATTGAAGTGGTGGAGGCCCAAGTGGGGGACTCAGTGTCTTTGATTCGCAAACATGTCGACAGAGGTTGTATTCATTGTAATCTCTTATTTTATATTAATAGAAATATTTTTTCCTGTCCAATAATGTGTATTTGAATGAATATTTAATCCATGGATGATTTCAAATGCTTATATGTTATTGATTATATATGCTAGAGTAGATCCAACACGATTATATATAGCATTCTTGTCTTGTTTATTGAATGTTGAGGAAGTAATTTATCAAATCAAGCTGGAGTTGGAAAGCTCAACGGGGATCTACATCAACCGTCCAGAATAAGGTATGAATCGAGATCCTTTAGTGTTAGATATTTGGTTTCTCTTGCATATAGGAAAGGATTGATTTCTATTAATATAAAATCATAGATTACAATGAATACAACCTCTATCGGCACGTCTGCGAATCAGAGAAACTGAGCCCCCCACTTGGGCCTCCACCACTTCAATCCTCCATCTCTCGATAGCAAGCTCACAAGAAAAGGGAAAGCTTGGGAAGAACACAAAAGTGCTCCAAGGGACAAAGAGATGTAGACTCAAGCACAACTTCCGGCAACAATGGACTATAGTTCTCTTGCTCTCAATTTCTCATGCCTTCAATGTATCCAAAGGGTTCCTTATATAGCTCTTCAATGGGGTAATGAAAGGTCAAATCTGAGCAATCTCAAGGCATGGGGAAGGCCAAGAGACAAGTGAGTCGGATCCACATCAAGGAAAACTCCAAAATAATTTGGCCTTTTGCACACATCCCAATGTACACGATTTTAGGGGTTAAACCCACGTATATACGTGAGAAAGGGTTTAAAAGTCGCGTATGGCAATTTTTTCATTTTTTAGGGATGTTCTTAGAAACATCAAAGGAACAAAAATGGTCTAAGGAGTCTGCAGAGGGATAGGGAAGGCCATAAAAATTTGATTCACCATGTGTGGTAAAATCAGCTATAACACCTATAGAAAATAATTGAGGAAAATCACAAATAAAGTCATGGTGGCCACACTCATTGAAATTATGTGATTTAAACTTATTAGATTAAGGTGATCAATTACTTGCTACTCTTTGAGCATATTGAAAAACATTGAAGAAGTAGTTGAGGAAACCCACTTTTCTACTAACTTTTGACAAACAGTCATGATGATAGAATATTGGGTATGATATTTGCAAAAACATTTGCATAACCATTTAACACATATTAGTCAGTTAATTAATGATTGAAGAATCTCAAAAGATTGGGTAAAAAACGACTTTGGGCCACTTTTACAAACAAAATGGCCAAGCATATATGCAAAGGTATAATTTCTACAAGTTAAAGAAGCATGACTTAGAAGAAGGTCCATTGGTTCTCTTTGCATCGAGAGGCATTGTACAACCTAGTATGGGGGAGATAATGTAACGACGTAACATAACATCACCAATATTAAAATATAAAAAAACAATTAATATCGACTTGAACGAAATTAAAGCATTAATGTTGGTTAGGGTTAATGTTGTTTTGTGCATTTCATATCTCAGTTTCTTAGAATAATTTCATATATAGGGTTAATATTCACAATAAATTGATGGGTTTTATATATGGTTAGGGTTAATGTTGTTTTTTTTGTTTCATATCTAGGGGTTTTTAGATAATTTCTTATATAGGGTTAATATTCACTATAAAATGGCATGATTTATATATGGTTAGGGTTAATGTTGTTTCTTGCATTTCGGTAGTTCCTTTATTTCACATAGGGTTTTAATTACATCATATTTTAGTGGTTGTGCATTGGTTTTAGTTTTCATTGCATTGATTCCAATGTTTCTTCTATTTGATACATGGTTTAAGTGACAACCATGGTATATTAATCTAGATCAATATTTTGTAAATATTAACCCTAGATATACTAAACACTAAATTTAACTATTTAACTAAACCATAACATGGTTTCAATTTTGTTGCATTGATTTCAATGATTCCTCTATTTGATACAAGGTTTTAGTTACAATGAATTTTAGCGGTTGTGCATTGGTTTCAATGTTTTCTCTCTTTGATATATGGTTTCAATGTTTGTTTCATAGATTTTAATGTTTCCTATCTTTGATATAGGGTTTTAGTCATAGTGCATTTTAGTGGGTGTGCATTGGTTTCAGTTTTTGTTACATCACTTTCAATGTTTCCTCTTTTTGATACAAGGTTTTAGTGACAACCATGTGTTGATTTCTGGAAATATCCCAAATACCGACAGTAGGGATTCTCCCTAATAATCGTTCCTAGTTAGATCATTTATTGTTTGGAATGGGGAATCCGTCCAGTTAGCGTCTTGGCCATCGTGGAATTAAAAGAAAGTTTTAAGTATGTTTTATCGGTTGCGGCCCGGTCCACCGTTTATGTGATTTTTTAAGTTTTAAGATGAAATGCAAGTGCTTATACTAAATACAAGTGATTTCCAAAGCAACAACCTCACAAGTGAGCTGCGCAGGGTCTTACTTCTCGCCTTACATGAATCAATTTCTCCTCAATCGTCCAAAGCAAAAACAACTAAAGTATCCTACCTATCCCTAGGGGAGCATAGTTTATATCTAATTGAGTAATGTACTGTAATGCTGCTAGTGGAATCCTACAGGTAGTTGTTCAAATTCTACATACATAATTACAGCAGAAAAAATAAACAAAGATAGCTTTGTTTTATTAACACATTCATTACTCATTCACATGTACAAGATTTCTAACAGAAACAAAAATCATCCATAAATTTCAGAAATAATTCAACAAGTTAAAATGATCTCACAGTTGTATAGCATGCTAAAACAGAAATAGTTCACCATTTAGCAATCCACAAAATCCATTTGCAAACTCGTACAGTCCTTCCTCTAGTAAAATTTGGTTCTCTTTATTCATAAAAGAAGTAGTTCTCATACAAATAACTTCAACATCTATGCGCCAGTGAAAGTACTTTCTAATGCCTCTTGGGCTACCCCTGCCTTTTAGACTTCCTTAACTCTTCGACTTACAAAACTTGTCTTCTAGTGTATTACACTAGGAAAATGAAAATACAATATAAATATTACATTGAGTGACAAATGGAAACAAAACAAAGTCCTAGGTGGGCCCAGCTGGTGTCCCAATGAAATTGCTCCATGCACGAGCTTCTTCAATGATGATTCGATAGTCCGCTGGCTCTAACAATCATGTCGTTACTCCATACTTAGCTAGCTGAGATTTGATCTATTTCACCTTTGGTGGGGTCAACATTAACAAGTATTATAAGAGATACTTATGAACAGAGGATTGCACAACCCAAATTCTGATTGCTTCCTCATTAATTCTCTCGATCTTCTGAATACTTTGCTCGTTTGTCTACAACTTGTCCTGGAGATTCTTCAAATGTTTCTCTTTGTATGGAAATTCCTAAACCTGGGTTGCTGCTATATCTTAGCATCTATTATGTGTCATGCACATTTTCTTGTAAACTTCCATACACTTTCCCATAGCCTTTTCAATTGTTGTATTAATTCTTACTATTGCCTTGCTACTGAAATTTAAGAGTGCGAACTTAATCTTCAATCCTTCTGTTGTTTTCTAGGGCATGTGTTTGGGAAAAACTAAATTGGCTCCAATCCAAGTTAGCTGACTTTGCACAAGTTCTACGACCTCTGGAAACTCTTTCCTAAAATTTGATGTTCTATATGCTATTGCTTTCAATCTGGCCTCTCTTTGTTTAATCTTATATACTTCCTCCGCCAGTATTAATTGAACCTGGTGTATTTTATTTTTCATTAAACAGGATTGACCATAGAAAGGATTAATATCGGGTTGTTTTTCATTAGCCATCTGCAGTTGTTTCTCTAGCGAGCTATTCGGTGTCTCAAGTTCCTCTACTCGCTTGTTAACTACGGATTTATGTGCTTCCAACTTCGAAATATTGCTTTCAATATCCTTCTTCTCTCCCTCCGTGATGACATTTGAAAGCACCAATGCCTCCTATTCTGATTCTAAATCTTGGTAGGCCTCCTGGAGTCTTTCAAACCCTGAAATACTAGCCTCATGTTTCCTCTTCATCTCTCGACCTTCTCCTCTTTCTTTCATGAGAGCTTCGTTCATTTTTACCATCTTTTCCTTGTATTGATTTGCAGTTTCTTTCAATCTATCAACATTATAGGCATTTTCTTGAGCAGCTGTGACACTGATCGAGGCCATTAGTTTTGGATATTCATCGGTACTTTTCATGATAGCTCTTTCAGTAACTTTAATTACCTTAGGTCGGGTACCCACCTTTAACTTCTTTTTGGACCTCCGAACAATGGTTTTCCATTTAGGGTCGAATACTACCTTATCCAAGTATGCAACTGCATGTTGCTTGGATGGAGCAAAGGGTTTTAACCCCAATTATTCAAAAGGAAGGTGCCCTTTGGTAATCGTGTCTCCTAATGTAGAAGGAGGATCTGCTAGATTGCCCTGGGCAGTATCTTATTATAAATTCTCCCTATCCCAGTCTTCCTGTTATTTCCTCTTCAATTATTCAGCTGCCTTCTCTACCTCCTCTATTGCTCTATCAGCTGATTCTTTTTCCATTCTCTCTTCAACTTCCTTTTTCCTTTGTTCTTCTTATTTTTTCCTTTGTTCTTCTTCTTCCTTTTTCATTTGGGTCTCTTCAGCCAATAATTTCTCTGATTATTCAACTAACCTTCTAGCCGCATCTTTCTTCTTCTTGGAAGCTTCTTCTTTTTGTTTCTATTGTTCAGAGGTGCTACTGCTACCTCCTTTGCCTCCCGAAGTCGTGATTTTCTTCCTAAACCATTTGTTCAAAGGGGTCATGATACATGCATTGCGGTATATCTCCTCATCCTTGTCAAAATAATGGGAGTATTCAAAATGTACCCCTACATATGCACAGTATTTTGAAACCTTGTCCCAAGAGTCGTTTCTATGGAAACTTTTTTCTCTGAAATGGAAATTTTCTAGTTCTCTTACAAAGTTAGGGGCACTCTTCACCTTAGTAAACTTCTAACTACTAATGCAAAATGGTAGCGATGCATACACAACTTTCTTCATTTAAAACTAGAAGTTCCTAACAGTGTCTATGTACAATTGTCTTACCACCTCCTTATGGATGACATAATTTGTGGCATATCTTGGCAGTAGTGAAGGAGCCCGAGATCCTCCATACATACTCAAATACAAGCCTTCCTTGGATAAATAGTAATCTCCATATTCACTTACCGTCTATAGTGCTCCTTCAGACATGCAATTGCATTCTTTTAGAAAAATCAGCTCATATAAAGGCAACAGAAAATCTTCACAGATAGTCTTGCAAAAACTGAAATACTTGTGTTCCCACAAGATTTGACACGCAGAGTAAATAGGATTCTGAGTGGGATTCCAATCACAATTTAACTTTAGGAATGGGTGCATACATAAGATATAGTCAATAAAAAAGGAGCTCATGTAGAACTTAGATTTGCTTTGGGTCAGACCTCCTAATGCTGCAGATATGCATGATGACAGGCTATCTGCCATGATATATTCCTAGTTGAAGATAGTTCCTTGCATGGCTACATGATATATCAGCGGAATCTAGCTCATCTTATAGAACCTCTCGTTTTCCCATCTGAAAATCCAATTTAGCATCAGGGCTATGAGTCGGTACGGGGTTCACAAATTGGCAGTCTCGTATTCTCCTAAGGCTTTATAGAGAAACTACTTCCCAGATATCATCATCCACGTAGCACAATTGAACACATCCAAATCTATATCCCCTACACATTTATCTATTATGTGAATTTGTGGTGCCAGTATCTTACAGGTGTTGGCAATGTAGGCGGGGCTAAAGGAAGAAAAACCCTATTTTTCCATGTTTGATATGATCATAGTAGCTGCATCTTCCTGAGATAGGATCCAGTTGATCACCTCAACACAAGGGAAAATTTCCAGGCATGTTGCTACTTTAGTGATAGAGGATATTTTTATGTTTACATACAATGGTATGTCCTCTAAGCTTGCATCTGCAATGGTCTTGTCTATGATCGTTTGATAAATCTGTCCCCATTTAAATTCTGGTTCAACTCCTGTGATGGCTTTCATATCCTTGTAAATAATTCCATTCTAGGTAACATCTCCATGTCTAAGTCCTCTCCTATGACCTTAGCCTTATTTTTTCCTTTCTTCAACATGGTGTTGAATGAGGATTAAAGTTGCAATATAAGCATACCAAGACATGTCTTAGAGTTACTGTAGTATGTGATCACAAGCATGCATGCATCATCAATAGAATACACTGAGATGAACAACTATTAAAAACCTCGATAACAAATATAAGATTATATTTAGTCTTGAATATGATGGAGATCAATGAAATGGTATTTACCGACTCATATGTGAACATCTTAAATGGCCTTGTGACATAAAACAAAGGTTATCCAGCTACTCTAAACACCAGAAGGTGAATACTATGTCAAAAACTAAAATTGTTCAAATGTAAGCTCTATATGTTCCCAAGGGATTAAGACCTTTGATTCTAAAAATCAATCATCTAGTGCTTTCTGTCAAGATCGTTCTACACACTTCCTAGATGGGTTTTATTACAGGCTTAAATCACGCACGCTGCTTCAAACTTGAACAGGATAGGACTTCATTTCCCATAAGGAAATGAAAACCTTAAGGACATCTTAGTGAATTTGAAAGCAAGGGCCATGTTGAACCCTAGTCTCAATCAACCTAGGGAAGCCTCTTCAAAACCCTATGACGTCCACTGGTGGTACCCTCCTCTCTTGATGCACATGAATATGAAGTAGAGGAGGCACAGTCGATGAAACGCTCGAATGACCAAACCCTTACAAATGAAAAATTCTAAGACACTAACGTCCATGGCCTGAGAGGAAAAGATAGGTGGTTCAGAGTAGGTGAGAAACTCCGCTATGACCATGCTAGCAAGATAAAAAAACAAGAATACGAAGGGTTCTGGCGCATCTCGACTTGGGGAAAATACTCTAGAGGTCATTGAGCCCAAATAAAAATGAAATTAAACCCTACGGGGTCAAGAAAGACTTTAAAACACTACGACCCAGGTAAATCCCTAATCCTATACATGCAAAAAACCCCTCAAACATCATTTTACCAAACCATTTTAACAAAATGCAATCACGATGAAGTTCAGAGCCTACCTGAAAAATGATGGCTTGACAGTTGGTGAGAAAAAATAGCTCGAGAGGTCTGTAGAAACTCCAAGTGGAAATCGATAGTTTAGAGCCCTCCAATGGCCAGTGGTAATAATCTGTAAAACTTCCAAGGCTTATATAGGAAAAATGTGGAAGGTGTCATTAATGCAGTTGCTGGGTTATTAAATTCTCACGGGTGGAAAAATTTATTTGGAGTCAAAGCTAAAATCTGTATCGATAACTTTCCAAATCGAAAAGGAAAACTAAGGAGCCCACGACAGTTTCAAATGAACCCACGAAGTCTTTCCAACGTTAACGAGTGACACTCAACAACTCCTGCTGACAATAAGCCTATCGACAAGATACTAAAAACCTTGATCGGTGGAGAAAGACAAGACTAGCCAATATAGCATTGGCTCCAACATTGGAATTCTTATGACACTATCATGGAGACTCATTAAAAAATCCCACAAAAACCTATCTTCAAAAACATGAAAATCTCATCGGTTGGAAACGTCCTGCCAAACGTATCGGCAAAAACCCCCGGGCTATGACGATGCTATCAGCACAACATTTCGCAGAAAAAGGCCCATCCAAAAACTCACTAAAATTTCCCAACAAGAGGCTATCGGATACGAAAAATAATTCCCCCCCCCTCAAGCAAATCGACTCAACTCTCCAAGTTTTCCTGATAACGTCGGTGCCAATTAGCGATATCTCTCGACAACCTTTGCAAAGTCTCCGATAAAAAAATGTCGGAAAGAAAAGGATCATCTCACAGGAAATGTCGGCCCCAAATACTAAGTTTCGTCAACGTATTGACAAACTCACAAATGTTTTCAAGAATCAATAAAGAATAAGAAATAATTCGAATGAAAAGCACAAGTTTCTCTGACGTGTAGGCCCGACTCGATGAGTTCAACCAACGTATTGGGTGAAAAACCCAAGTTCTAACTTTTGACAAAAGTATTTTCTAACCTGTGAAAGTAAAACTAACTCATTGAAAGGATCTTCGGAGAGAAAAAGTAGGCTAAGAAAGTTTAAAATCTAAAAATTCTAAGGAGGGCCCCTAAAATCAAAAAAAAATTGAGGTAGTGGTTGCAGCAGCAACAATTGGCGATTGGATGGTGAACACAGATCTCTGAAAAAATAATGTTTTCAAAACAAAAACTATTATATGGCATTTGATTAGAGTAACCTAACTCAGTCTTTTCTAAGATTATTTAAGAGTCTATACTTTTCCAGGAATGTAGGATTCAGAACATCACATTGATTGTAGTCCCTTGGGGTATGGTAACTGGGCTTAAAAGTCCCGATAACTCTTTTGGGGCCAAAATGTGAGATTCATTTTACCTCCATATTTGGTTGCTTCCGGATATGACACCACAGGATCGTGGCATAGTTAGATAGATGCATTCATTTGTTCCTCATTCCCATGCCTTTTGCATTATTTTGATGCCTAAAACTTTTTTCTTTTGAGTCTTTATGGATTGTTTCTTTTATATCTGAGATTTGATTTAGGTTCTTCAATCCATAGTGTCATTTTGTGTGAGTGATGACTTGTTTCGGATCATGGACGGAGAATAACCTTTTGAGCAATCCAATTAGTTTGTTGATTTATTTTTTCGGTATATCTTCTTGATATGTATTCTCTGTTCAGGAATTTTGACTCTTTATAATAATCCTTTTGGCTTTAATTTTGTGGCATGGGATTATTTTAAATACCATACACCTGTCCATTCTGCTTCCTTTCTGTGGGTATTTTTCGACGAGCTTCCTAGGACAGAAATTAGTATGAAAGTGGATGGAGCCCCAAAATAGTATTCTAGAACTCATCTACCTTTGTTATTTTATAGGGTTTAAATAGGACTTCAATATGTTCTTAAAAAGAACTTCCCTTCAGTAGTCTATTAAATTAACGAACCTTGTTTTAATCAAAATTTTGCATAGATAACTTCCAATGAGTAGTTCTTGGATTAAGACATTTGACTGTTTATTCATATTCCAATGTCCCCCAAGCACCAAAAGATTGAGCTGACATATTCTGAAATAAAAAAAATAAACTAAAGCAAATCATCAAAAGAAAACATATTCTTAACTTGTAACCAAAATCGAATGAACTAAAGTAAATCAGAAACAACAATTAAAAGGCATGAAAATAAGAAAAGAAAAAGTTTATTTAAGTACAAATAGGTCCCTAAGGTACTAGGTGAAATAAGGTTTGAGAACCATACCATTAACAGATAGATTCTCTTCCCATCCCTGTAAATCATGTAACTTATAAGTTGAGGGGCCTAACTTCTCAGCAATTTGAAATGGGCCAACCCATAGGTGCTAAAACTTCATATGCTTTCCTTTTTCATCATGCGGGTGATCCCACTTAAGAACCAAGTCTCCAACCTCAAAAATTCCCTTCCCATACTTATGTTTACCAAACCGTCTTTTGGAAATATCCCATTGGTTTTTAAATCGTTCTTTGGACTTGATCCTAGAATCTTCAAGTTTCAGCAATGTATTAATTCGAGCTTGCAAAATTTCACTACCAGATCCTCATGAGGCTTGGGCTAAATGAGAGGATGGGATTAAAATGTTTGGGGGTAGGATAGCCACTTTCCCATAAACCAAAGTATAAGGTGACATGCCTAAGGAATTCTTGGGGGTGACCCTATCCACCCACAATGCATTGGGAATAGCTATATGCCAACTTCTCTGATTTTCTATAACAGTCTTCTTTAAAATTCTGATAAGGTTTTTATTAGTTGATTCGGCTAAACCATTACCTTGTGGATAATGATTCGAAGAATAATGTAACTTGATTCCTTTTTCACTAGCAAATTCAATTATCTTAATTGATGAAAAATAAGACACATTATCAAATACTAGTGAAATTGGAACCCCAAACCTGGTCATAATATTTTCTTGTAAGAATTTGATGACCGCGTCCTCGTTCACTTTGCATAGTGGAATTGCTTCTACCCATATCATGAAGTAATCAATAGCTGCGGGGATATATTTTTGTTGCAATGAATAATTGGGATTAATTTCTCCAATGATGTCAATACCCCTTGTTTGAATGGATCAGAAACAATAACAGGTTGCAAGGGCCCACCGCCTCTTTGACATATGTCACATTTCCTCACATAGGTGTGAGAATATTTAAACAATGATGGCTAGTAATAACCATCTCATAGAATCTTGTGGGAAGTAGTATTTCCCAAAAAATGACCTCCAATAGGACCGTCGTGCAATTCTTTCACAACTTTAGAGGCATCTTCTTGTTCGAGGCACCTCAGAAATACCCCATCATAGTTCTTCCTAAAACAACTCCATCAATTATTTGGTAAGAATCTAACTTTAAACGAAGCGCTCTTCTTTGTTTGGAACTACAATGCTCTAGTAAATACCCTTGTTGAAGGTAATGTACCAGATATATGTATCAAGATTTAGGTGTTGTAAAGATAGGACATATTTCAATAATATGCAATTATGCTTCATTCTTTCAATCCTCATCTTCATTAGTCTAACCTTCGACCATTAATTTGCATAGCCCTTGTACTTTGATGATGGTGGATGGTTTTAACTCCAAGTCATATTCCTGTAATGCTATCACCCAATTCCCTCTTTGTTCACCCAATTCCTTTTGTAGAAAAAAGGTTCTGACAACTGGATGTGGGACAATTACCTTAGTTCAATTTTTTAGAATGTATGGTTTGAATTTTTTCACTGCTTTAAATACTGCATATACTTTCTTATCTACAGCAGGATAGTTCAACTCATCCCCTTGTAACCCAGTGCTCATAAATGATATGGGGTACTCATCTCCCATTTCTTATTTCTGTGTGAGCACTGCTTCGAGTGAATTATCTGAGGCAAAAGTGTACAGAATAAAATCCTTTTCAAATTCAGTACTTTTGAAAGAAAGTGTGTGAGCTATCACTACTTTGATGTTATTAATGGTACCCTTCTCTGTATTAGTCCATTTAAATTGCACACTCTACTTTACCATTTGTTGCAAATGTTTTACTATCTATGCAAAATCAGGAACAAACCTTCGAACAAAATTTATAGTACCCATGAATGATTGCATAAAGTTTTTTATTGTGGGGTAAGGGAATTTGAGATATTGCTTCTATTCTCTCTGGGTCTATGGAGATTCCCTTTTTAGAAATAATATGGCCTAACAGCTTTCCTTCCAATACCACAAAGATGATTTTCTTAGGTTTTAAATATATGTCGTATATTCTACATCGGTCAAAAATTTGTTTCAAATGAAACACATGATCTTCTCTTTTCTTAGAGAAAATTGTTACATCATCCAGATAAATTATCAAATTGTGGCTAATTAACCCCCAGAAATCAATATCCATTGCCCTTTGAAAAGTGGATCTAGTATTGACGAGCCCGAAGGGAATTATTATGTACGCAAATGTTCCCCACTTTGTTCGAAATGTGTTTTTCATCCTATCTTGCTCAGCTACCAATACTTTGTTGTAGCCGAAAAACCCATCTCATAGGGAGAACAGTTCAGAACCTGAGACCATTTGTAGGATCTGCTCCATTGGTGGAACTGGGTAATTATATTTATTTGAAGCTTGGTTCAGATTCCAGAAATCTACACATAATCTTATCTCACCAGATTTATTCCTTACAGGCACCAAATTTGCTACCCACTCTGAATGTCTGGCTCTAAAAATGATCTTTGCATCAAGTAACTTCTTAACTTCATTTTGGATCAGTGGTTCCAGTTTTGGATGCATCTTTCTTAGTTTCTGTTGGAATGGTTTAACTCCTGCTCTAATAGGAATGACATGTTGGATAATATAGGTGTCATAGGTCTTCAATTATTCATATGTCCAAGCGAAAATGTCCTTATATTTTTGAAACAAACTAATAAATATTCTTCTTTCTCCCGGTGAACAACAATTTCCCAAGTTTACATACTTGGGTTTAGCCTCTGTCCCCAGATTAATCAGATCATACTGCATAGATGAACTATTTGTTTTTACATTGGCAAGTCTTTTGAATTTACTATTTAGATCAAACAACCCTTCCAGCGTTTTTAATCCTTTAGGCATAAAATTTCCACTTTGAAGATTGGCTTGATGCTCTTCATCATTAATCATCAAATCCTTCAAAGTTTCATCATTCGTTAGAAAACCTATGATTTGTTGATGATCATTAAACACTCTCAAGTTTGCAACATTTTCTGGTATCGATGGCCTGAAAATCAATTCGATAGAGCATTTGTTATTGGTGGGTACTAACCTTGCAGCAACAACAGCTAAAAAATCAATTGTAGCATGTTGCATCTAGGAATTGAACTTATATTGAAAGCATTGAACTTTGTTATCAGATCCAATACTTCAGTCTGATAGCCTTTTAAATGTGGTGACAAACAATAAATTGTATTTCTAATTTGTCTGGAAACTACCTCAGAATCACCAAATACTTTTAAATTCCTAACCTTAAGATCAATGGATTTTCTTAGGCCCTGGACTAGAGCTTCATATTTAGCTTCGTTATTTGTACATTCAAACTATAGTCAACAAGAGAGAAAATTTTTATTCTTTTCAGGATCAATCAGGACACAATCTACCCCTAATCCCTCTTGTGTTTTGGAACCGTCAAAATAAAAAACCCAAAATCTATCTTCTAAATCTACAAGATTAGTGTTTCTTTCTATGTTAGAAACTAAATTAACTATATTACAATCAATATTATCAGTCCATGAAAACTAAAGGAGTTCGGAATGTGTGTCTGAGTCATGATTGACTTCCTCAACTTAATCATTTCCAGGTTCAATCTCTAAAAAGAAGTTACCTAAGACCGAAGATCATAATTTTATAGGTTCATTTTTCCCTTCTAATTGTGCTACATTGTGTTTTATGTGTGGTTCTCTCATTACCTTAAACTGATTTTGATTGTTTTTATATGGAATCCACATGTGCAACCAATCGGTTGTGAAGTACCCATTCAGTTTTGTAGACCATTCCCTACTCAATATCCAACCATAGGCATCTGGTATATCTACCACCATAATGTCTATAAACTGGCAAATTCTATCATCTGCACATAACCGAATCAACACATTTTTCATTTCTCATGTTACCTTGACTATAGATCTATCCAACTGAATGATCTTACACATGAGGAAGGTGTAGGTTGAAAATTTATCTTTTTACATAATGAGAGTGGCATGACATTAGATGAAGCTCCAGAATCCACCAAACAGTTATGTACATTGTGATTGAAAATCTTGAAAGACAACAAGAATGATAAAGTTTGAGACTTGTACTTTTTTCCAATGCTAGCTTCATTAATTTCTTTATCAGATTGATTGTCAGCCTGAGAACTACTGAGTTGAGGGTCAAAATCCTCAAGAAGCTTCTTTTGTTGCTGGGGTAAATTACACAATTCAAACAAAGAAATATTTTCTTTCGTTTTGTTGATGTCCTCTACTATGTCATACCCCATATTACAATTTACCAGACCTTTCTTATTGTTTTATGTTTTATCGTCCACAATCTTTATAGGTGTGCTGACTGCTGGAACCTTATCTTTTTTGTTGACCAGATCAAACTTAGATGTTGTTTGAGTATTGCTGCTAATCCTCTTTATAGTTTTTTGTATCTTCCTAATCTTAGGTAGTATTAATATATCATCCATTACTGGTTCTTTACTTCTAGTTGAAAGATTTACTAATGAGAGTTGGATTTCTTCATTAGGCTCCTCTTCATCCAATCCCAGTGTAGGTGCACAGTCCCATAAGACCATTGCGGTTTCATGTCTTTCTTCTGGTTCTTTTTTTTTTCTTATTCCACCTCAGGCTCTATTATTTGAGCATCTAATATTTGATTCATAACTAGATTCATTGAGTTAATCCATTGTAGGAAACTCTTTTCAAAATGAGGTTCTCGATGAAAGGTGCAAAAATGATCCATTCCTACTTCATTAAAATTCAAAACATAAGATTTGTACATAGGTGGTTGAGATGTTCCACTTTATTCTTTTTTCTTGAAATAAGGTTTAAATTGATTTTTCGATGGACTATCTTCTTTTCCCTTCTCTAGATCTACAATCTTTTTTAATAACTTTTGTACATAGGTGGTTGAGATGTTCCACTTTCTTCTTTTTTCTTGAAATAAGGCTTAAATTGTTTTTTCAATGGACTAGCTTCTTTTCCCTTTTCTAGATATACAATCTTTTTTAATAACTTTTGTACCATCTTAACCACATTTTCCAATTCACTTGAGCATTCCTCTTTAGGTTTGGTTAGTAGAAAAGGTTTTTTACTGCTAAAAGTATTTACCTTTGGTTCTGTGGTGTGTTTGTTTATGCTTTCAATTTCAGCTTCTACTTTATTGGATTCCTCATAATTTTCCACCAAATAAGGATTTACTGACCTATTGACAAACATTTCTATTTGGGACAAAGTGTTGAAGTGTAGTATTCAATTAAAGTTTCTTTAGCAGGCTTTATTGTAGCACTGAAATTATTCAGATGAGCAACAAACCTTTGGTTAAAGTCTTGCACACTTTATTTCTTTTCCATCCTCAGAGATAAAAATTATTTCATGAGAGTGGATGTGGCTCGTTGACTACCAAACTTGCTCTTAAACACCCTTACAAAAGTATTCCAATCTGTTATTGAATTTGCTTGTAAACCGAAATACCAAGCAGATGCTTTTACTTCAAAGGTATGCGGAAAAATTCTGCATACCACATCTTTGTGCTCAACTTCCAAAAGCTCCAGATCCAAATAGAAACTTTGCAGGTGGTCACCTACTGAAATTCCTTTTTTGGGAACAAAATTAGGTAATTCCTTTTTCGTATTCTGAGGAAAAGCATGCAATGGAGGAGCCAGGTTGACTGGTGTTCTGGCTCTCCAGGCTGGTGGTGGATTGGGTTGATTAGCATTTGGGGGTACATTTCCAACCATGATTCTACGAGGAGGTTGTGGTGGATATTGAACAGGTGACTATAATGGAGACTAAAAAAGAGGGGAATTCGGTCCCAACTGATCAAGTGGTTGGACAATCTCTTGTATTGAAAAATTTACCTACTCTTCCAAATTTCCCACCAAGATAGAATCTTCAGTGTAAGTAGGTACCCTCCTAGCAACCTTCCTTCTCAGTAATTCAGGGATTGTTTTCAATCCTGCAATATTCTTTACATAAGACCTTGTATGTCTCCTCAAGTGGTTAACTAATTCAAATGGAACAGACTAGAGGCATTCTGAAACTTCTTCTTCAGTGCCTACTCTTTCTTCAAAAATGAAATCTTCAGGAAACTTTGTTTCAGAGCTATGACCACTGGAATAGTTTCTAGTAAATGGATTTCCTATGCCCTCTATGCACTGGCGGCCCTCCTTCTAGCACCAAAACTATTGATCCCTGGAAAAATCTCCGGTACCGACAGTAGGGATTCTTCCCAATAATAGTTCCCAATTAGATTGTTTACTATTTGGAATGGGGAATCCGTCCGTTTAGCGGTTCGACTACTGTGGAATAAAATTTTTTTTTAAGTATCCTTTATTGGTTGTGTCCCAGTCCACAATTTTTGTGATTTTTTAAGTTTTAAGATGAAATGAAAGTGCCTATACTAAGTGTAGGTGATTTCCAAAACAAGAACCTCACAAGTGAGCCACAAGTGAGCTGCGCAGGGTCTTACCTCTCGCCTTACATGAATCAATTGCTCCTCAATCACCCAAAGCAAAAACAACTAAACTATCCTACCTATCCCTAGGGGAGCATAGTTTATATCTAATTGAGTAATGTACGATAATGCTACTAGTGGAATCCTACAGGTAGCTGTTCAAATTCTACATACATAATTACAACATAAAAATTAAACAAAGATAGCTCTGCTTTATTAACACATTCATTACTCATTCACATGTACAATATTTCTAACAGAAAGTAAAATAATCCATAATTCACAGAAATAATTCAACAAGTTAGAATGATCTCACAGTTGTATAACAGGCTAAAACAGAAATAGTTCATCATTTAGCAATCCACACAATCCATTTGGAAACTTGTACAGTCCTTCCTCTAGCAAAATTTGGTTCTCTTTAATCATAAAAGAAGTAGTTCTCATACAAATAACTTCAGCATTTATGCGCTAGTGAAATTCCTTTCTAATCTCTATTATATCCCTATTTATACATTTTACAAATGCCTCTTGGGATACCCCTTCCTTTTAGGCTTCCTTGAGTCTTCGACTTACAAAACTTGTCTTCTACTGTATTACACTAGGAAAATGAAAATACAATATAAATATTACATTGAGTGACAAATGGAAACAAAACAAAGTCCTAGGTGGGCCAAGCTAGTGCCCCAATGAAATTTCTCCATGCATGAGCTTCTTTAGTGATGGTTCAATAGTGTTATAGCTCAAAATGACACATCTCTTCCTGTGACCACTTTCCCATGATTTTGTCGCATGTCGACACTTCATGAAAGTCACTAAAAAAACACCTAAATTGGAGGACCCATATCTTGAGTTTTGTAACTCCGTTTGACCTCATCTTTGCACCATTGGAAAGATATTTTAGTTAGTTAAATTTTTTAGCAGACACCAAAGTCTAAAAATGCCCAAAAGTACCCTTAAAACGAGCTCTTTTGATGTGTACGTGAGTGTCCTTAGGGAAACTTGCGTATGTACGCGAATTTCTATATATAATACTTGCATACGCCTTAAATACATGACTATCTACATTACAACCCACATATACCTCCTCGTGTATGCGACTATTGTCTTTGAAACCCATGTAAGCCTCCTGAAAATGTTAAAAAAATACGTATTTTAAAATTCGGGTAGTTTGGGTAGTCATGCAACTAACTCCTTCAGTTGTAACTACTTTGTTTTCAACCCTAACTCTTCATAAAGAATATAAATAGAGGTAGGGAGGTCCATGAGAGGGTACTTGAACTTCTGCATTGTCATGCTGGAGGAATTGAGACTCTCTTTTCCCACACCTTTGCCCTAGAAGCATTCTCCTTGTGTTGCAGAGCTTGGAGGTTGAGATCCTTAGAGAAGAGAAGCAACAGAACCAGATCAAGGTTTCGTGAGGTGCCAAACTTGAACAGAAGGTATAATTGTACTTGTTTTCAAGATTAATAAAGATGTGATGTCCTTATTCTTCCCAAATAATTGTTCAATGTGATTTAATCTTTGTTTATGATCATATTATGATGTTAATCAGATTATTATTTCATGTTTATTTGATTATCATTGCTTTATATGTGGTCATATTGGTTTGAGGAAGGTATAANGAAAGAAGAGGATTGAAGAGCTGCTGGGAGCAAACTTCATTTGGCTAAGGTATGAACCATTCTAATCTCTGAATCTTGTTTGTATTTACTTGTAGAACCATTTGCATCCTCCTTTCAACCCCAATACATTGATGGCCTCTTAAACCCTAGCCATACAAAAATTTCCTTTACAACAGAACTAGCGACTCCGCTGGGGAGAGCCTTGTCTGTCTGGGATTTCTCTGTCTTTCTTCCAGTCTTTTGTAAGGTTTCAGGTCCTTATTAAGAGTTAAGAACACTTTTTGAGTCTGTTGGAACACCTTTCCTGCCTTATTCACACTTGTTAGAATGTACTAGGTACCTTGGGGACCATTTTCATTAATGGTGGTTTCCCTCACGTTTGTTAACGGTTCTCGTCATTGACTGGTAATCAAACGGTTTCCTCCATGTTCAACTTCAACTCCTTTATTCACATGGTGAGGATTTGTACCTTTTGGGCAGGTTTGGATTGAAGACCTTGGGATGAAAGTAGCATCATCATTTTTTGCTATCGCCCAAGTTGCACAAGACCTTGTTACACTTTATATGACATTTTGCTGAGACATAGGTCCACCTTGTATTCTTGTGACTATGATCAATTGTTGAGCATGGATCCACCTTGTTCATTTGTGGCCATGACTCCTTTAGATTTGATATGGCGCCTTTTTACATATTAAGAAACCATGATAGTTTCATCAGTTATACATATGTTGGATCCGCCTGTATCTTTATGGTGATGATTTGTATATGGATTTGTAGGTCCCAGAGATCAGTTTTGTGTGACATTTATCTCTCTTTTCAGGTACCTTTGTTCAAGCCTTTGGATCTTGGATTCTCTACTGTCTCCATACTCATTTGTTTCCTTTATAATTCATTTCAGTAATCATCTTCCCCTCTAACCTCATACATTAGGGGGAATCTATTATAGCTCAAATTGATATATCTCTACCTATGACCACTTTCCCATGATTTCGTCGCATGTCGACACTTCCATGACGACACTTCATGAAAGTCATTGAAAAAACAACTAAATTGGAGGACCCATAACTTAAGTTCTCTAACTCCATTTAACCACATATTTGTACCTTTGTAAATATATTTTAGTTAGCTAAAAATTTCCAGAAGACACGAACGTCTGAAAATTCACAGAAGTACCCTTAAAATGATATTTTTTGATGTACATGCGAGTTTCCTTATGGAAACCCGCATATGTACACGACTTGCTATATATAATACTTTTGTACACCTTAAATAAGAGACTATATGCATTAAAACCCGTGTATACCTCCTCGTGTATGCGACTGTTGTCTCTAAAACTTGCGTACACCTCCTGAAAATGTCAAAAAAATACGTATTTTGAAATTCGGGTAGTTTGGGTAGTTATGCAACAGACTCCTCCAGTTGTAACTAATTTGTCTTTGACCCTAACTCCTCATAAACCATATAAATAGAGGTAGGGAGGTCCATGAGAGGGGACTTCAACTTTTGCATTGTCATGCTGGAGGAATTGAGACTCTCTTTGCCCACACCTTTTCCCTAAAACCATTCTCCTTGTGTTGCAGAGCTTGGAGGCTGAGATCCTTAGAGAAGATAAGCAACAGAACTAGATCAAGGTTTCATGAGGTGCCGAACTTGAACATAAGGTATAATTGTACTTGTTTTCAAGATTAATAAAGATGTGATGCCATTCTTCTTCCCAAATAATTGTTCAATGTGTGATTGAATCTCTATTTATGATCATATTATGATGTTAATCAAATTATTATTTCATGTTTATTTGATTATCATTGCTTTATATGTGGTCATATTGGTTTGAGGAAGTTGTAATTCGTTTCGCAGGTCTCTTGGAGCAAGAGGAGCAAGAAGAGGATTGAAGGGATGCTTGGATCAACCTTCATTTGGCTAAGGTATTGAACCATTATAATCTCTGAATATTGTTTGTATTTACTTATAGAACCATTTGCATCCACCTTTCAACCCCAGTATGTTGATGGCCTCTTAAAACCTAGCCATAGGAAACTTTCCTTTAAAACAAAACCGGCGACTCCGCTGGGGAGAGCCTTGTCTATTCAGGGTTTCTCTATCTTTCTTCCAGTATTTTGTAAGGTTTCAGGTTCTTCTTACAAGTTAGGAAAAAAAATTTAGTCTATTGGAAAACCTTTCCTGCCTTATTCACACTTGTTAGAATGTACTAGGTACCTTGGGGACCATTTTCATTAATGGTGATTTCCCTCGCGTTTGTTAACGGTTCTCATCATTGACTAGTAATCAAATGGTTTCCTCCATGTTCGACTTCAACTCCTTTATTCACATGGTTAGGATTTGTACCTTTTGGGTAGGTTTGGATTTAAGACCTTGGGATGAAAGTAGCATCATCATTTTTTTCTATCGCCCAAGCTACGCAAGACCTTTTTACACTTTATATGGCATTTTGCTGAGACATAGATCCACCTTGTATTCTTGTGGCTATGATTGATTATTGAGCATGGATCCACCTTGTTAATTTGTGGCCATGACTCCTTTAGATTTGATATGGCGCCTTTTTGCATATTGAGCGACCATGATAGTTTCATCAGTTATACATATGTTGGATCCACCTATATATTTATGGCGATGATTTGCATATGGATTTGTAGGTCCCAGAGATCAGTTTTGTCTGACATTTATCTCTCTATCAAGTACCTTTGTTCGAGCCTTTTGATCTTGGATTCTTTGCTCTCTCCATACTCAATTGTTCCCTTTATAATGCATTTTGGATATCATATTCCCCTCTAACCTCATACATTAGGGGGCATCTATTATAGCTCAAAATGACACATCTCTTCCTATGACCACTTTCCCATGATTCCATGACATGTTGACACTTCCATGACGACACTTCATGAAAGTCACTGAAAAAACACCTGACTTGGAGGACCCATATCTTAAGTTTTGTAACTCCGTTTGACCTTATCTCTACTACGTTGTAAAGATATTTTAGTTACCTAAAACTTTCTAGAAGACACCAAAGTCTAAAAATGCACAAAAATACCCTTAAAATGAGATGTTTTTATGTGTACATGAGATTCCTTAAGGAAACCTACATATGTACGCGACTTGCTATATATAATACTCACGTACGCCTTAAATACATGACTATCTACATTACAACCCACGTATACCTCCTTGCGTTCGTAACTGTTGTCTCTACAACCCACATACTTCTCCTAAAAATGTCAAAAAAATACGTATTTTGAAATTTAGGTAGTTTGGGTAGTTATGCAACTGACTCCTTCAGTTGTAACTACTTTGTCTTAGACCCTAACTCTTCATAAAGCATATAAATAGAGGTAGAGAGGTCCATGAGAGGGGAATTGAAATTTTTTTATTGTCATGCTGGAGGAATTGAGACTCTCTTTTCCCACACCTTTTCCCTAGAAGCATTCTCCTTGTGTTACAGAGCTTGGAGGCTAAGTTCCTTAGAGAAGAGAAGCAGCAGAACCAAATCAAGGTTTCATGAGGTGTTGAACTTGAAGAGAAGGTATAATTGTACTTGTTTTCAAGATTAATAAAGATGCGATGTCCTTATTCTTCCCAAATAATTATTCAATGTGTGATTGAATCTCTGTTTATGATCATATTATGATGTTAATCAGATTACTATTTCATGTTTATTTGATTATCATTGCTTTATATGTGGTCATATTGGTTTGAGGAAGGTATAATTCATTTTGCAGGTCTCTTGGAGCAAGAGGAGCAAGAGGATCAAGAAGAGGATTGAAGAGCTGCTTCGATCAACCTTCGTTTGGCTAAGGTATGAAATATTCTAATCTCTAAATCTTGTTTGTATTTACTTATAGAACCATTTGCATCCACCTTTCAACCCCAGTACGTTGATAGCCTCTTAAACCCTAGCCATAGGAAACTTTCCTTTACAACACAACTGGTGACTCCGCTGGGGAGACCCTTGCCTGTTCGGGGTTTCTCTATCTTTCTTCTAGTATTTTGTAATGATTCAGGTCCTTCTTACAAGTTAGGAACACTTTTTGTATCTGTTGGAACACCTTTCCTGCCTTCCTAGGTCAATTTTTGACCCTTTTTGTGCTTTTTGTCATCCATACGCGGCTTTTAGCATAAAAAGTTGCATGTCTGTGTTGTATACATGAATTGCACTACCTGCAACCCATGTGTCATGCGTGACCTTCCATAAGGAAACCCACGTATGCACCTGAATTTGTGTTCTTTCATCATTTTTTAGGGTTTTTGGGTGATTTGAGGGTTGTTTGTAGGGTCTTCAAGGGTCCTTTGCATGTGCATGACTCTTGAGAGGTTGTTTTATCTCTGTTAGGTGCTCTTTTTCTATCTTGTAAGTCTCTTTCAAGTCTTTGAACTTTTTTTTTTGCTTTCCCCTCCACCTCCTTCTTTGCCTTGACCTTGTTGGACAAGGTATTGAGCAGTCTCTGTTTGTAGGTTTAGATTGATACTTGGCACTTCTTGACCTTTGTTTATGTCAGTCTTATTGCTTAGTCTCTTCATTCCAAAGTTGTTAGCTTATTTACTTTTATGAACCTTCCTTCCAAGAGAGGTTATATCCAACTTTAGGGAAACCTAGGGTTTGTTTGTGGGGTGTAGAGTAGTTGTCTATTTGGTTTGCTTATAGTACTTGCTTGCATTAGTTGATAGGATGTTTTTTATTTTGCATTTATAAAAGAAAAATAAAAAAAACATGTTTAGTTTTTTAGTCTAGATTGCATGGCATATGACTGTTTTTTAAAATAAAAATAAAAAGAATTTGTTCTTTTGTGGCTTTCAAGTTTCTATTTGAAAAAGAAAAAGAGAATAGTTTTTGCTTTTTGCATTTCATTTCTCATTGATAAGTCATTTTTTTTCAACTTTGAGTCAAAATACCACATAAGTTTCACGCCATTTACCCTCTGACTAAAAAAAACCTTAAAATAAATGATATAATTTAAAAATTATTAGTAAGTTTTATTTTATAAGGTCATACACCAACTAGCTCAAGCTAGACTTGTGGATTAGGGATTTTTAACTCTGCACAAGTATTAAATTTCAGATGTAGTTGGCCAATCACTAGGTAAATCTTCTTCTATGTTGATTGTATCTAGGAATCTCCTCTCAAACGGGAGTTAAGCACGAGGCCACGTGGAGACTTGGACTGAGGAGATAACCCTCTGATTCCTTGTCAAAGCATAGACCAAGGTTTTAGCACATCTAGGGATTCTGTCTTAGATATGGTTTCAGGATTTGCTACCCTGCCCATGCGTATGAACTAGGCTTTTTGACTGTCCCCCCAGACTATCAATATAGTTAAGGTAGCCTTTAGTCTCTTTGACATCTAGGGTTCATACACAGGTATACCAGAAGGATATTTCTGGTTGACCTTGGACGAGCTTGGAAGGTAACCCCAGTAGAAGGTGTGGGATGGTGGTGGGTGATTCCTCTACTTGTGACTAAGAACATCTATAGGGACGCCAAGTAACTGTCTATTAGATTTCTTCTAGAAAGCATATCTTATACCTGTTTGTCTGTTTGGCTTTAGGAATTTTTTAGTGAGTGTTGTGTGGTTTTCCTATACTTAGTTTGCCTTAAGGTGTGTGCTTTGTACTTGTGGTTTCCTATCCACCTCAGACTTTGTATTGTTGTTTGAAACTATATCTAACACCCCTTTGAACACCAACCAAGAGATCCCCATGCTGGGAACTCCTTGTACTATTCCTCTCACAGGGAATGTTGGTGTTCCTTTGATGGCCACCTTGAATCTACCTGGATTCACCAGGGCTACTGGTGTGGTTGTTTTCCACTACAAATGCCTTGAATGCTCTTGATGCTTCTCAAGTAATCTCCTTATATCAAGGGCATCAAAACACTGCTTCCCCTTCACCTGTAATTGATTCTCCTCCTCCTTCTACCTCATGCGGTGAAAGTACTGATACTAGTAATCGATAGTCTAAAAAGAGTAAAAGAAGGAGGAATAGGAAGAAGGCACATAAGAAAGGGGGCACCCGTTCAACCTCTGCAGGTCAAGTTGAACCTCACCACCCAGCCTTTGCAGTTCATGCTGGGGGCACCTATCCAACCTCTGCAGGTCATGTTGGATCTAAGCACTCAACCTCTGCAAGTCAAGTTGATCTTCACCATCCAGCTTCTGTCAATCATGCTAGTGGGATCCTTCCAACATTTCCAAGTAATGTCGGATCCAGTCACTCAGCCTCTGTAGTTCATGCTGAGGGAACCCGTTCAACCTCTATATGTCAAGTTGAACCTCCCCATCCAACCTCTACAAGTCATGTTGAATCCATCCACCCAGCCTCTGAAGTTCATTCTAGGGTTACACACTCAACTGCTACAAAGCATGTTGATCCTAACCATTCAGCCTCTGTTGTTCATGCTGGTGGTGCTTGTCCAACCTCTGCAAGTCATGTTGGAGCTAGTCTCTCAGCCTCTGCAAGTCATGCTAGGGGCAGTATTTGAGCCTCTGTGGTTCATGTTGGAGACAATCCGTCAACCATTGCAAGTCATGTTGACATTGTTGAAAAGACTGCTCGTTCAACACACAAGCTCAAGTTTCCTTGTAAGCTTTGTGAGGGAAACCACCTTACTTATAAATGCCCTTCTATCGTAAAGGTGCGAAGAGTTTGGTTTCATGGTCATCCCATTTTTTAACATTCTGAAGTTTTTCAACAACCAGCCTCTCTTAGTCAGGTTGGACCCAGCCACCCAGCCTCTGATGGTCATGTCGGGGGCAAACTCTCAGCCTTTGTAGGTCATGTTGAGAGAAAACAGTCTGCCACTACTAGTCATGTTGACAATGTTGAGAAAACTGGTCGTTTGAAGTGCAAACTTAAGTTCCCTTGTAAGCTATGTGAGGGATACTATCTTACTCACCAGTTCCCTGCTATCACAGAGGTGCGAAGAGTGTGGTATGAGACTCAAGAATTTCCTTCTATTGAAAAACATATAGTTTCTCAACAAAATACTCAACCTTTGGTTGATCAAGTGGCCAAACCAATCTCATCTTTGGTCGAACCAATCTCAGCTTTGGTCGATCCCACTCTTCTTTTAGAGAGTGATCCTGATGTGATTAAACCAATGCCATCTTTGGTCAATCCCACTCTCCCTTCAGAGAGTGACTTTCACAAAGTGGTTGAATCGATTCCATTGTCGATCAATCCCACTCTTCCTTTGGAGAGTGAAGTGTCTTCTAGTCACATTTTCTTCACTGCCAGTTCAGAACTTACTGAACAAGGGGGCACTGAACTCGCTTCAGATCAACCCCCACCAAGTTCTTGGATTCCTTCCTTTGATTAGGATAGCTTAGTTGATCCACACCTTCCTTATAATGCACCTTTCTAAATAAAGGTCAAAGTTGAACCATACACGATTGCTCATTGTATTTTTTGTGAAGGAGCTTCAGTTAGTATCTTGTCTGCTTGTGCTTGGTGAGGCATGGGATCTCCCATCCTTGTGTCAACTGCTATTCAGTTACTGGTGTTTGATAGAAGAAATTGTATAGGCTTGGGAATTCTTTCTCAAACACCTCTTACTTTGGGTGGGAAGATTGTCTTAGTTGAATTAATGGTGATAGAAGACCCCTTGGACTTTATATGCTCCTTGGATGTGATTATGTCTATGCCATGCAAGCTGTGGTGTCAACATTCTTTCGTATGATGTACTTTAATCATGGCAAAGAAATTGTCACTATCAATTAGTTGGATTTTCTTAATCTTTCTCCTGACCCAACTAGAGTCCAGGTCTTTTCTTTATTAATTCCCAGTGTTTCTGTAGACACTACCCCACCACAGGTGAGCTATGTGGCCTCATGTCCTTTGTGTTCAATTGCTACTGAGAAGAAACCTGTATTTTCATGCTTAACTTCTTGAGACTTGGTCCCAGCAGTTGACCAGGTGAGTCATCCTATACAGAATGTGGATCCTTCTCTCCACTTTGTCTATCCATTTGAAAGTTTGGACATGTGTCCTATCTCGGATGATCTCCTTCCTTCGAATGAAGTCTTCCTAGAGTCTTTGATACATTTTGATCTTCTATTGGATGTTGGTTCAATTGTGACTAATTCTAACACCTGATTTTCCTAATAAGCCTAACCTTTCTTCTTATATTGGTCTTGTTGAGTCTTTTGACTCTTCCTTTGAACAACAAGTCAGTGATCCTGATGAGATTGAGTTTTCTTATGAATTTTTAAACTCTCATGATACTGAGTTTGTTCCTGCAGAATCTATCTCCCTTGTTGATTTTTTCTCTCCTTCTGAGGTTAATCTTACTGATTATAAACCCTCGAGCCTTGGTGCTATAGAATCTTCTTCGGTCAATTCTTCCTTGACTTTCCCTTTTGTAGAAGATAGCAAAGTCACATGTGTTTCTGCCAAAGTGACCTGCATAGGATATTTTCTTTTGAATATGATTATGATGTTGTTGTTTCTTGGAGACATGATTTTTAGTTGGATTCACAACTGTTTATTGGCCTTGTCTTGTTGTTCAAGTTGTAACTGCATTTGCATATGCCCTGCTCGCGCTTATGAGCTTGATTCTGGCTTTCACACTTTTAGCTCGTTGTATAAGCCCTCATCTTTATTCTCATCATCGCTAAGCCTTGTATCATTTTGCCTTTGCAAATTGACACCCTTTACCTGGAGGAGATGATCCCTGAGTGTCCTTATCTTGTCTTCTTCCCTTACATTATGCATAGGATTGTTCCTCGCACTTGGAACTAGTTTCTCTTGTCCCTGACACTCGTCTCCTCACATTTAGAGCATTATTTTTTCTCTCCTTCGAGCTTGTTAAAAACAGTAAGGAGGCCGCAAGTTGACTTTTCTGGACTCATTAAAACTTCACAGGAAAGATATTGAGTTTCTTTAGGCCCAGGTCTGACTCCTCAAAATAGACTTGACTACCAAGTAAACTTGTCCATTCAAGCTCATTAAGAATATGTGAATGGGCATCCACATTGGTGGTAGGTTATCACTTTCTCAGACCATGTGGAATAATATGATAAAGGATCAGTCTCTTTTCTTTGGAATTGAGAAGAGTATTCTCAGGCATAGGTTTGTTGCTTTTCCATACCTGAGGGCCTTTTAAACCCTAGCCATAGGAAACTTTCCTTTACAACAGAACTGGCGACTCCATTGGGGAGAGCCTTGTCTGTTCGAGGTTTCTTTGTCTTTCTTCCAGTATTTTGTAAGGTTTCAGGTCCTTCTTACAAGTTAGGAACAATTTTTGAGTCTATTGGAACACCTTTCCTACCTTATTCACACTTGTTAGAATGTACTAGGTACCTTGGGGACCATTTTCATTAATGGTGGTTTCCCTCGCATTTGTTAACAGTTCTCATCATTGACTGGTAATCAAACATTTTCCTCCATGTTCGAATTCAACTCCTTTATTCACATGGTTAGGATTCGTACCTTTTGGGCAGGTTTGGATTGAAGACCTTGGGATGACAGTAGCATCATCATTTTTTGCTATCACCCAAGCTGCGCAAGACCTTGTTACACTTTATATGACATTTTGCTGAGACATAGATCCACCTTGTATTCTTGTGGCTATGATTGATTGTTGAGCATGGATCCACCTTGTTCATTTGTGGCCATGACTCCTTTAGATTTGATATGGTGCCTTTTTGCATATTGAGCAACCATGATAGTTTCATCAGTTATACATATGTTGGATCTGCCTGTATATTTATGGCGATGATTTGTATATGGATTTGTAGGTCCCAGAGATCAGTTTTGTCTGACATTTATCTCTCTTTCAGGTACCTTTGTTCAAGCCTTTTGATCTTGGATTCTCTGCTCTCTCCATACTCAGTTGTTTCCTTTATAATGCATTTCAGATATCATCTTCCCCTCTAACCTCATACTTTAGGGGGCATCTGTTATAGCTCAAAATGACACATCTCTTCCTATGACCACTTTCCCATGATTATGTCGCATGTCGACACTTCCATGACGACACTTCATTAAATTCACTAAAAAAAAACCTAACTTGGAGGACCCATATATTAAGTTTTGTAACTCTGTTTGACCTCATCTCTATACTGTTGTAAATATATTTCAGTTAGCTAAAAAAATTCAGAAGACACCAAAGTCTGAAAATTCTCAGAAGTACCCCTAAAATGAGCTTTTTTGATGTGTATGTGAGTTTCCATAAGGAAACCTACGTATGTACGTGACTTGCTATATATAATACTCGCATATGCCTTAAATACATGACTATCTGCATTACAACCCATGTATATCTCCTCGCGTACACGACTATTGTATTTGAAACCCACGTACGCCTCCTGAAAATGTAAAAAAAATACGTATTTTGAAATTTGGGTAGTTTGGGTAGTTATGCAACTGACTCCTTCAATTGTAACTACTTTTTATTTGACCCTAACTCTTCATAAATCATATAAATAGAGGTAGGGAGGTCCATGAGAGGGTACTTGAATTTTTGCATTGTCATGCTGGAGGAATTGAGACTCTCTTTGCCCACACCTTTGCCCTAGAAGCATTCTCCTTGTGTTGCAAAGCTTGGAGGATGAGTTCCTTAGAGAAGAGAAGTAGCAGAACTAGATCAAGGTTTCATGAGGTGCCAAACTTGAAGAGAAGGTATAATTGTACTTGTTTTCAAGATTAATAAATATGTGATGTCCTTCTTCTTCCCAAATAATTGTTCAATGTGTGATTGAATCTCTTTTTATGATCATATTATAATGTTAATCAGATTATTATTTCATGTTTATTTGGTTATCATTGCTTTATATGTGGTCATATTGGTTTGAGGAAGGTATAATTCATTTTGCAGGTCTATTGGAGCAAGAGGAGCAAGAGGAGCAAGAAGAGGATTGAAGGGCTGCTTGGATCAACCTTCATTTGGCTAATGTATGAACCATTTTAATCTTTGAATCTTGTTTGTATTTACTTGTAGAACCATTTGCATCCACCTTTCAACCCCGGTACATTGATGGCCTCTTAAACCCTAGCCATAGGAAACTTTCCTTTAGAACAAATAGTCCACTGGCTCTAACAATCGTGTCGTTACTTGATGCTTAGCTAGCTGAAATTCTATCTCTTTTACCTTTGGCGGGGTCAAGATTAACAAGTATTCTAAGAGATACTTATGAACATAGGCTTGCACAACCCAAATTTTGATTGCTTCCTCATTAATGCTCTCGATCTTGTGAATAATTTGCTCGTCTATCTGTAACTTGTCCTAGAGATTCTTCAAATGTTGCTCTCTGTCTGGAAATTCTTGAACCTGGGTTGCTCCTGTAGCTTGGAATCTATTATGTGTCATGCACATTTTCTTGTAAAATTTCATACACTTTTCCATAGTATTTTCAATTGTTGTATTCAGTCTTACTACTTCCTTGCTACTGAAATATAAGAGTACCAACTCCATCTTCATCCTTCTATTGTTTTTTGGGGCATGTGTTCCAGAAAAAATGAATTGACTCCAATCCAAGTTAGCTGACTTTGCACAAGTTATGCGACCTCTGACAACTCTTTCCTAAAATTTGATGATCTGTCTGTTATTGCTTTCAGTCTGGCCTCTCTTTGCTTGATCTTATATACTTCCTCCCCTAGTTTTAATTGAACCTGGTGTATTTTATTTTTCATTAAACAGGATTGACCACGAAAAGGAGTAATATTGGGTTGTTTTGTGTTAGCCATCTTCAGTTGTTTCTCTAGCGAGCTATTATGTGTCTCTAGTTCCTCTACTCTCTTTTTAACTGCGGATTTCTGCACTTCCAACTCCGAAATCTTTCTTTCAAGATCCTTCTTCTATCCCTCGATGATTGAAATTGAAAGCACCGAGGCCTCCTTTTCTGATTCTAAAACTTGGTAGGCCTCCTGGATTCTTTCAAAATCTAAAAGAGTGGCCTCATGTTTCCTCTTCATGTTGGGGCATGGACCTTAAAGGTCCTTAATTTTGGCAACTCCATGGTTTTGATGCGAAGCTTGTAAGCGGAGTTGCGGTCCAAAATAGTCTTAGGGGTTTCGGGGTTGGGTCGAAGCCCCTCTTTTTGTAAATGACCCATGGTTTAAACTCATGGTTTTTAAGCCCATGGTTTAAAATCATGGTATTGTAATAGTACACTTGTATAAACAGGCACTTAGGTAAAGGAAAAAAGAGCTCTTCGAAGGTTTTTATATGATGATAATTTGATGCGAAGAAGTTAAGGCCTATTTTTGGGTTTAAGGTTCAGTCCCAGCTGTGTGTGTGGATGACCTCTGCAGTTGAGTGCACAGAGGGTTTTGTTAAGGATAAGTCCCAGCTATGTGCGTGGATAACCTCTGCAGCTGAGTGCACAGAGGGTTTTAGAAGAAAGGATTTGCAACTTAGTGCATAGTTTTGGGTTGTTGGGAAGATTTGCAGCTGAGTGCGCAGAGATCTGCAGCTGAGTGCACAGATCAAAACTGTGTTGGTCGTAAAGAGTTGAATATAAACGCAGTTCTGTGGACGTAGCCCCTACATTGGGGGTGAACCACGTATATCTTCTGTTGTGGTGGTTCTTGTTTATTTTGTTCCTATTATATTTTATTCATTTGATAAGTAGGTGAATGATAAGTAAGATATATTGTTAAGTATTAACTTCGCTGTGAATTCCCAGTTAAGGGTTAAGTAACTGTCTGTTTATATAAACTGCAAAGCTATTTAAGTGAATGTCGAAGCTCTGAATTGTATATGTATACTTTGTTAAGGCTAAAGGTACAGTAATATCCCTCTTTTGCCTATAGAAACCTGATTCTGTGGCACCCCATAGTTGTTTCAGGTGAGACTGCAACTTGTTCGTAGGTTGTTGCCGAAAGGGCCAACACTGTGGGTCTCTTTGTTGGTTGGTAAATAAAAGTATAAGAACCTGGGTCTGCCCTAAGTACCAACACTTCATCTCTCGTCCTTCTCCTCTTTCTTTCATCAGAGTATCCTTCATTCTTACCATATTTTCCTTGTATTAATGTGCAGTTTCTTTCAATCTGTCAACATTATAGGCATTTGCTTGAGCAGTTACGACACTGATCAAGGCCATTAGTTGTGGATCTTCATCGGTACTTTTCATGATAGCTCTTTCAGTAACTGTGATTACCTCAGGATGGGTACCCACATTTAACTTCTTTTCGGACCTCCGAACAATGGTTTTCCATTTAGGGTCGAAGAATACCTTATCCATGCATGCAACTGCATGTTGCTTGGATGGAGTAAAGGGTACTAACCCCAATTCTGCAAAAGGGAGGTGACCTCCTATAATCATTTCTCCCAACGTAGAAGGAGTATCTGCTAGGTTGTATTGGGAAGTATATTTTTATAAATTTTCCCTATCCCGATCTTCCGGCTCTTTCCTCTTCAATTATTCAGTTACCTTCTTTGCCTCCTCTCTTGCTCTGTCAGCTTATTCATTTTGCATTCTTTCTTCTGCTTCCTTCTACCTTTGTTCTTCTGATTTTTTCCTTTGTTCTTCTTCTTCCTTTTTCCTTTGGGTCTCTTCAGCCAATAGTTTCTCTACTTCTTCAACTAACCTTTGGGACCCTCTTCCTTCTTCTTGGCAGCTTCTTCTTGTTTTTTTTGTTGTTCATAGGAGCTACTACTATTGCCTTTTCCTCCCGAAGTCATGATTTTCTTCTTGAACAGTTTTTTCAAAGCGGTCATGCTACATTCATTGCGGTATATCTCCTCATCCTTGTCAAAATAATGGTAGTATTCAAAATGTACCCCTACATATGCACATTATTTTGAAACATTGTCCCAAGAGTTGTTTCTATGGAAAATTTTCTCTTTGAAAAGGAAATTTTCTAGTTCCCTTACAAAGTCAGGGGCACTCTTCACCTTAGTAAACTTATAACTACCAATGAAAAATGGTAGCGATGGGTAGAAAAATTTCTTCATATCAAATAGGAAGTTCCCGACACTGTCTCTGTACAATTGTCTTACCACCTCCTTATGGATTAAATAATCTGTGGCATACCTTGGTAGTAGTGAAGGAGCCCAGGATCCTCCATACATTCTCAAATACAAACCTTCCTTGGAGAAATAGTAATATCCATATTCACTTACCGTCTCTAGTGCTCCTTCAGACATGCAATTGCATTTTTTTAGAAAAATGAGCTCATATAATGGAAACAAAAAATATTCACAGATAGTCTTGTAAAAACTGAGATACTTGTGTGCCCACAAGAGTTGATACGCGGAGTACAAATGAGTCCTTGTGGGATCCCAATCACAATTTGACTTTAAGAATGGGTGCATACATAAGATACCTTCAATAAAAAAGGAGTTCATGTAGAACTCATATTTCCTTTGGGTCAGACCTCCTAATGCTGCAACTATGCATGATGATAGGCTATCTACCATAATTTCTACCCAGTTGAAGATTGTGCCTTGCATGGCTACATGATATATTAGTGAAATCTAGCTCATCTTATAGAACCTCTCATTTCCCTACTGAAAATTTGATTTAGCATGAGGTCTATGAGTTGGTACGGGGTGTGCAAATTGGCAGTCTCGTATTCTCCTGAGGCTTTATGGCAGAGCTGCTTCCCGAATATCATCATCTTCTTAACACAGTCGAACACATCCAAATCTAGATCCGCTACACATTTATCTGTCATGTGAATCTATGGTGTTGGTAGCTTGCAGGATTGGAAATATAGGTGGGGCTGAAGGAAGAAAATGACTATTTTTTTTGTGTTTGATATTATCATAGTAGTTTCATCTGCCTGAGATAGGATCCAGCCAATTACCTCAACACAAGGGAAAATTTATGGGTGTGTAGCTACTTTTGTGATAGCAGGTATTTTTTTGTTTAAATACAATGGTATGTCCTATAAGCTTGCATCTGGAATGGTGTTGTCTTTGATCATTTGATAAATCTGTCCCCATTTAAATTCTGGTTCAACTCCTGTGATGGATTTCATATTCTCGTAAATAATTTCCATTCTAGATAATGTCTCCATGTATGAGTCCTCTCTTGTGACTTCAGCCTTCTTTTTTCCTTTCTTTGGCATGGTGTTGTATGAGGATTGAGGATGCAGTATAAACATACCAAGACATGTCTTAGAGTTACTGTGATCACAAGCATGCATGCAGCATCAATAGAATACACTAAGATGAACAACTATTAAAATCTAGATAACAAATATAAGATTGTATTCAATATTGAATATGATGGAGGGAAATGAAACTATATTTACCAACTCATATTTGAACATCTTAAATGGTCTTGTGACATAAAACAAAGGTTATCCAGCTACTCTAAACATCAGAATGTGAATACTAGGTCAAAAACTAGATTAGTTCAAATGTAAGATCCATATGTTTCCAAGGGATTAAGACCTTTAATTCTGAAAATCAATCATCTAGTGCTTTCTGTCTAGATCGTTCTGTACACTTCATAACTGGGTTTTATTACAGGCTTAAAATGCACACGCTGCTTCAAACATGGACACACTAGGACTTCATTTCCCAAAAGAAAAGGAAAACCTTAATGATGGCTTAGTGACTTTGAAAACAAGGGCCATCTTGAACCCTATTCTCAATCAACCCAAGGAAGCCTCTTGAAAATCCTACATCACCCAACAGTGGTACCCTCCCCTCTCGATGCACATCAATATGAACCATAGGAGTCGCAATCGGTGAAACGCTCGACTGGCAAAACCCTCACCAATGAAAAATTCCGACACACCAACGTCCATGGCCTGAGCGACGAAGACGGGTGGTGCAAAGTAGGTGAGAAACACCCCTACGACCATGCTAGAAATATAAAAGAACAAGAATGCCAAGGGTTCTGGTGTATCTCGACTTGGGGAAAATCCTCTAGATGTCAGTGATCCCAAAGAAAAACAAAATGAAACCCTATGGGGTCAGGAAATACTTGAAAAAAATATGGCTCAAGTAAAAACCTATTCCAATACATGCAAAAAGCCCTTCAAACACCATTTTACAAAACCATATTAACAAAATGCAATCACAATGAGTTTTGGAGCCTATCTGGAAAACGATGGCTTGACAGTTGGTGAGAAAAACTAGCTTGAGCAATTTGCGGAAACTACAGGTGGAAATCGACAATTTGGAGCGCTCCAACGGGAAGTGGTAATAATTCGTAAAACTCCCTAGGATTATATAGGAAAAAGACAAAAGAATTCATTAATGCGGTCACTGCGTGATTAAATTCCCGCGGGTGAAAAACATCATTTGGCACCAAAGCTACAAGCCTTATCAGTAACTTTTTGAATTGGCAAGGAAAACTAAGGAGCCTCTGAAAGTGTTAGATTAAGCCACAAATTCATTCCGACATTAACGAGTGACACTCAACAACTCCTGTCGATGATAATACTATCAGCAAGATACTCAAAACCTTAATTGGAGGGAAAAGACAAGACTAGTCGCGACAGTGTCGATTCCAACATTGGAATTCTTCTGACACTATCGCAGAGACTCATTAAAAAATCCTGCAAAAACCTATCGGCAAAAACATGAATTTCTCACTGGTTTCCAATGATCAATCCTACCGAATGTATCGATGCAAAACCCTGGGCTATGTCGATTCTATTGGCACAACATTTCGTAGAAAAAAGGCCCATCGAAAAACTCACTGAAAGTTCCCAACGAGAGGTTGTCGGATACAAAAATAATTCCCCCCACCCCTCCCTAATCAAATCGGCTCAACTCTCCAAGTTTTCCCCATAACATCGGCACCAATTAGCGATATTTCTCGACAGCCTTCACAAAGGCTTCGATAAAAAATAGTCAGAAAGAAAAGTGTCATCTCGCAGAAAATGTTGACTCCAAAGACCAATTTTCACTGACGTATCGACAAACTCACAAATGTTTTCTGAGACTCAATAAAGAATAAGCAATAAATCGGATGAAAAGCATGAGTTTCTCCGACGTGTCGGCCATACTCGACGAGTTCAGCTGACATATCGGGTAAAAAAACTGAGTTCTAACTTTTGACAAAAGGATTTTCTAACCTATGAAAAATAAAACTAAGTCATGGAAAGGATCTTCAGAGAGAAAAAGTAGGCTAAGAAAGTTTAAAAGCTAAAAATTCTGAGGGGCCTTAAAATCACAAAAAAACTGGGGTAATGGTTGCAGCAGCAACACCATGGTATATAAATCTAGATCAATATTTTGTGAATATTAATCCTATATATACATAGACAATAAATTTAACTATTTAATTATACTCTAACAACGTTTCAATTTTTGTTGCACTGATTTTAATGATTCCTCTTTTTTATATAAGGTTTTAGTTATAATGAATTTTAGTGGTTGTGCATTGGTTTTAGTTTTTGTTGCATCAATTTCAATGTTTCCTCTCTTTGATATAGGGTTTCATTGTTTGTTGTATTGAATTCAATGATTTGTCCCATTTAAATAAGGTTTTAGTTATCATGCATTTTAGTGGTTGTGCATTGGTTCAAGTTGTTGGAATATTCAACAATACTGAGAGGAGGGTGAATCAGTATTGGGCACTTTTTACCACTTTTAACATGTAACATTAACCATTAACAATATCATTCATCATCACATAAAAATCATACACAGTGTACAAGATATTTAACGTGGAAACCCAAATGGGAGAAAAGCACAAAAGATGTTGCTTATAATATGAAGATTACATTCAATGTGTAGTCCAGGACTAACTGGAAGTAAGCTCCAACTCCCTAATTTTCTAGCACCAACTAGAAGGAGGATCCAACCCCCTAGTTTATGAACTCCAAATGAAAGGTGACTACAACCCCCTAAGGTCATAGGTTCCAACTTGTATACATGATTACAATTCGTAGTGAGAACCAAGTCACAATACTCAGGAACCAACCTAAAGGAGACTACAATATCATATCCTTGCCCCATCCTATAGCCCTGATATGAATAGAAGAAACAACCTGTAATGATCATTGTTTCATTGTTTCTTACATCCTATACATGTATATGTGTCCCTATACCTGTATTACTGTCCATGTTTATGTATCACTATCCTTGTTTATGTATCATTGTCATTGTTTCTATCACTACATCAAGTTGTGCATACCTCAATTTCAATTCCCAATAATTCCCATAAATAATCATCAAAATATTTCATTTCCATGTTCAATCATTTGCATCAAATCAAGCCATACATAATACCATGATCTATCCAACTATAACTATGAATATAACCATCATCATAGCCTACATACCATATTTAATGACTTCAAAGAGACATACCAAGAGATAGGATCACATACCAATATCGAAGAAGATCTCTATCTCTGAAATTCATGTACCATCACAATATAAACCCACAAGCATGAATCATACATTTGCCAATATTACAAGATGAAGAGACAATATAGAAACCAAAAGTGTGTGTGTGTCTCTCTCTCTCTCTCTCTCTCTCTCTCTCTCTCTCTCTCTCTCTCTATATATATATATATATATATATATATATATATATATATTCATCACATATCCCTCACAATCAGCTTTCCAATGAGCCAAGAATTTTGTAATTCTGATACCATATGAGAAAGTTATGTCATTTTTTGTGAATCTCCTTAGTCCTCAAATATTCCCAAAACGTTTTGCACTGTTTCTCCAAAGATGCGCAATAGAAAGAGAGACTTGATGGATTTTCATTTTATCCCTCTATTTATACACTTCATCATGATCTAGTAGCTTCTTTTAGTGTATACTTCAACTCATCCTTAATTTGTGGATCTCCGTATTTTAAGGGGGTCGGAAGGGTTAATACCCCACCTCAAGGGTCCATCATGACACTTCATGGAAAAACTTCATTATCACCCCATATATTCTCCAAAGGGGGCCCAAAGTCTTGAAAAAATCATCATACTTGGTGGATACACCATTATTTATTGCGGGGATCCTTACCACTTCAAGTGGTCTAATGGACCAAAGTACCAAAACTTTTGGGCTCATGTGGACCAAGCATTATTATTTTAGGGGTACTTCATGCTGCACACCAACTTGCTTTGCACTAAATTTGGGGACTCGCTAGGGCCTTCTCCACCATGGGTCATGTAACCCCAAACTCATGGTCAAGTGGACCAAACGCCATTGTTTATGGGTTTCTTCACATTTTATTTCAAAAATTCTTAGGGGAAACCTTAGAGACTTCTTTAGGGTTTTGATCCATATGTGTACATCACAAAGTGTCTTCCTGTGAGGTGGATGCATAACCGCTACGCCATAAGGGGACCACTTTGGAAGACATATACATATAGAGTTTAACATTTATGACAAATTTATTCAACAATATCCCTGTTTGTCATTGATGGAAACCATCATACTCCCCCTGGAACCATGCTCTCCCTGTCTTCATGCTTTGGATATTTCTCTCCCCCTTTGACATCAATGGAAAAGAGTAACTCCCCCTGACAATATATCTCCCTTTTATAATGTTTTATTAATTTGGAGAATATATTACTCCCAATCCTTGTCAATGATAATCAAATGTCTCTCCTGGGAGAGGCTTTGTAATTATGCCTACAATTGGTTCCTTTGTCCCATTATATTCCATCTTGATATATTCCATCTTGATTTTGCTTCATCCATAGAATTTGAGTACAACATGATGCTACTACAATATAGTATTCTTATATTGTGGATAAAGATACTAAATATTGTGTCTTACTTAACCAAGATACTAAACAATCACCTAAGAAAAAAGTTGATCCACTTGTGCTTCTTCTATCATCAATGCTTCCTTTCCCAATCTACATATGTGTAGGAAACCAATGTCAACTTGTTTCCTTTTGGATACCATAGCCCAAAGGCTTTTGTTCCTTGAAGATATATGAAGATCCTTTTCACTACTAAAATATGTGTTTTTTTTTAGTTTCCTGAAATCTTGCAACTTGTCCAACTGCTTTCATAACATTTGGTATTGAAGCTATCACATATAGAAGGCTACCAATCATTGATCTGTAACACTTTTTGTCTACTTCCTTAGATTCATCATCTTTGATTAACTTGCATCCAGTAACCATACGATTACTCACAGGTTTGCAGTCTTCCATTCTAAATTTCTTCAACATTTCTTTGATGTACTTGGTTTGGGAAATAAAAATACCATCATCTAGTTTAGATATTTGTAGTCCTAAGAATAAATTTAACTCTCCAAGCAAGGACATTTCAAATTCACTTTGCATATCCTTAGAAAACGTATGACTCATCTTGTCATTATCACTTGCAAATATGATGTCATCAACATATAGTTCAATAATTATCATACTATCTTGATCCATATTTAGGTAGAGATTACTATCTGCATTTCCCCTCTTGAAAGCTTGTTGTTGTAATTATTTTTCCAATCTTGAGTACTAAGCTCGAGGAGCATGTTTGAGTCCATACAGATCTTTATTTAACATGTATACATAGTCTTCATTTTATGATAGTAGGAACCCCTCTGGTTGTTTGATGTAGACTTCTTCTTCTAACTCTCTATTTAGAAAGGCCGACTTTACATCCATCTGATATAATTTAATTCTTTTACTGCATGCATAATCCAACATCATCCTGATTACTTACATTCTAGACACGAGAGAAAATGTTTCATTAAAATCAATTCCTTCTATTTGGGAATATCCTTTGCACACTAGTCGTGCTTTGTTTCTAGTTACTTGTCCATCTTCATTAAGCTTGTTTCTAAAATCCCATTTTGTACCAATCACATTTTTATCCTTTGGTCTTGGCACCAATTCCCATGTTTCATTCTTCTCTATTTGATCTAGTTTTTCTTCCACGGCCTTGATCCAATGTTCATCATTTTTGGCTTATTCAAAGATGCTTGGTTCAACTGTGGTTAGTAATGACAAGTTCCATTTTTCTAACATATGATATTTTCTTCTACTTTTGGTTTCTATTCCAGCACTCTTTTCCTCGATGATTAGTTATGGGGGATGATTCTTCTAAATGCGTCAATTTGGTGTTTTGAAAGGCGTTTGAACATTTTTCTAAGTCCTAGAGGGAATCTGAAGATTATACTTATTGATTTATTATTTTTCTTCATCTGAATGCTCTTCTTATTCTTATTTTTCTTCTTCCTCCTCTGCTTCAAACTTTGGTTCTTCAATTTAAGGTTTGTCGATGATGTTTGAATCTCTGCTTTCCTTCTCTGTCTTTGGCAGTCTGATTTCATCAAATTTCACATTGATGATTTCCACTATCTTGTTGATTCTTATATTATAACACCTATATGCTTTACATTTGCAAGAGTATCCAACAAATATTCCTTCGTCTACCTGAGAGTCAAATTTTCTAATTTTACTATCATCCCTTTTTATGTAGCATTTGCTTCTAAAAACCCTGAAATGTTTGACATTGGATGGTCTTCCTTTCCACTGTCCATATGGTATTTGATCACTATTACTTCTAAGTAGTGCTTTGTTCAATATGTGAAAAGTTTTATGTACTACTTGTACCCAAAATACTTCAACTATCCTGGATTCATTCATCATTGTTATCGCCATTTCTTGTTCAGTCATGTTTTTCCTTTCCACAACCCTGTTTGATGAGGAGTTGCAGCTACTCAAAATTCTCTTTTTATTCCATGTTCTTCACAAAAATTCTAGAATTAATTTTAGGTGAACTCACCACCATTGTTTGATCTTAAGGTCTTGATTTTCAAATCAGTTTCATTTTCAACCATTTCCTTGAATATCCTGAAACATTTGAATACTTCTGATTTACTGTTGAGAAAACAATCCCATGTCATTATTGTATAGTCATCAATGAGCAACATGAAGTATTTCTCACCATTCAGTATTTTTGTCCTTGTTGACCCACATAGATCAGTATGAACAATTTTCAATAGCTTTGTAGTGGAAAATTCCTTTGTCTTGAATTCAACCTTTGTTTGTTTCCCATTCTTACACACAGTGTTAGTTGGTTTTGTGATTTGTGGCATTTCTTTTATAGCATGCTTCTTTTCGAGCTTGATAATATTGTCAAAGTTTATATGACCCAATCTCGTGTACCAAATCCAACTTTAATATTCCTTACCCAAACAACATTGTTCCTTTCAAATTTCATTCAAGATGTATATGTTGTTTTGAGTTCTAGTTGTTGTTTCCACAAGTCTACTTGATCCTTTTCTCCTAGTTTCACATTCTTTTGAATTGAATAGCAGTGTATGTACCTGATCACAAATTTGACTAACACTCAACATATTATGATTCATGTTTTCAACAAGTAGAATATTTTCTGCCAAAGCATGTTTGTTTCCAAGACTCGATGTACCTTTTCCCACAATTTTGGTTGAGTTGTTACTATCGAATGTTACAGATCCAAATTTAATCTTCCTTACCCAAACAACATTGTTCCTTTCAAATTTCATTCAATATGTATATGTTGTTTCGAGTTCTGGTTGTTGTTTCCACAAGTCTACCTGATCCTTTTCTCCTAGTTTCACATTCTTTTGAATTGAATAGCAGTGTATGTACCTGATCACAAATTTGATTGACACTCAACATATTATGATTCATGTTTTCAACAAGTAGGACATTTTCTTCCAAAGAATATTTGTTTCGAAGACTCGGTGTACCTTTTCCCACAATTTTGGTTGAGTTGTTACTGTCGAATGTTACATATCCCTCATTTTCTTTCCTTAATGACACAAATTTGTTTTTGTCACCTGCCATATGCTTTGAACATACACTATCAACACACCATTGACTTATACTAGTTTGAGATTGTAAGGAAAGTCCACATTCATCATTATGTAAGTCTTTTTGCTTATTTACCCAAGTTCTCTTTTGTTCTTGAAACTACCTAGTTTCCTTTAACGATGTTGTCATTCCACTTCTACAATTTTTTGTCGTGTCCAACTTTGTTACATTTGTAGCATTCAATTTCATAATTGAGAGCTTCAAATTTTTTTATAGCTTATCAAATTCCATATGAGGCTTCTCATCATGATTCCTGAAGTTTTCATAGCCATTTATATTCCATGTGTTTCTACCATTTACACGGACCCTACAATTTATAGCCTTATGCCCAAAATTATTGCAAGAATAACATATGCCAAAGAAATATTTTGGTACCTGGATGTAGAAGGTCTTCTAGTTGGTGCAGATATTTTGAATTTAGAATCTTGAAACTCCGTTAATGTTGGTGGTTGCTTCCATGCACGGTGTTCTTCAGGACTCTTGTTTGTCACTTTCTGAGTCTTGGAACCTTGTACAACATCTACATAAATTCTTTGTATTTCTTTACCTTTAGTCATCATAGAGATTGAACTCTCATAATCTTGTTTGTAGCATAGAATGGCCTTTGGATGCTAATGATTTCATCCAATATTTTGGTCCTATTAACAAAGTTTTGTCGAATGTCCTTCTTTTGTGTTTCCTTCCTAAGAGAGACTATTTCTTCTTCCAACTCTTCTTGTTTCTTCTCCTTTTCTTCAAGTATTCTTCTAAGTGTTTCTTTGATTACCATTGCTTCTTCCAACTAAATTCTTAGATCTATAAATATCTTCTTTGTCTCTTCAGGGTTGTTGTTGATGTATATGTAACTTTGGAATGTATTTCACTTGTATTTGTTATATATTGTAACCCAATGTTTATTCTGAGATTTACTTGAGTTATGTCATGCCACGATGTTCCTATTGGGAAGGTCTATCATGTAAACAAGTCATGCCAAGTTATTGTGGGTAACCCTCCTATTGTCTAAGGGTTAAATTCCCCGCGGTTCCGGGGCACTAGGGTTATTAGACTCTCCTAGTGAGGTCGGCCCTAGTAGGGTTTTTGTCATGTCAGGATTAGTATAAATAGAGAGTTGGACTCTCTATTTATCACACAACTCATACACACTCAAGTGTAGCGCATATTTGAGGAAGGAGAAGACACTGGGGCTAGACAAGAAGAAGGTTACTACTGTAGGGAGATCACTTACTATTTTGGGTTCTAATTTTGGTGTTGATTCTATCTCTGAGGAAGTTGCGGGGTTTTCACCATTTATGGTTTCCCTAAGGATAAAAATTGTGCTCATTGTCTCTTGTGTTTTATTGTTGTGCTTGTTATTCTCTTAGTAAAGATCCTAATATAATGCTAGCTTAATGATGAAATTATAACATGGTATCGGAGCTAACCTGAGAAGAAGACACTGTGCAGCTGCGGGAACTAGGGATTCCTAGTTTGTGGATCTTCCTCCATAGATTTTCAACAAATGTAAGGTGGAATAACTCTCCTCCTTAGGGCACATATTTATGTAGAAGCAGAATCCAATTATGAGGTTTTTCAGTTTTAAACCCAACATTGCTGCCAGAAATAGGGCTTTTCACACAAGAGGAATTTTTCAGTGAGCACAGGCATGGATTGATCTCCTCCCCAAAATCGAAGTTAAGGATAAATTTCAAGGTTTTTGGGTGGATAGAACTCTGGAAAAGAAAAACCCTAATTTGCTACTGAACCAACACTGCAGGATTTCAGCTCCAAATCTAGATTCGACATATTGACCTAATAAAATCTAAATCTTTTGTATTTCCATTTGAGGTTCTCAGTTTAAGATGTCTCATCATACCAAGCTTGATGAAAATCTTGAGGGAGCTGATAAATTCCTAGCCTGGAAGTGGTAAGAATTCTCTCAAGAAGAAGCTCAAATAGCAGCTCGAGAAGAGAAGATGGGAAGTGAAGATCAAGCTCTCACAATTCACTCCAAGAAAAATAGAAGGAGCCATTACCACTCCGAAGGTAAGATCCCATACTCAAGAAAAGATCTGAATACTATTAGATGTTACACATGTGATGAGAAAGGTAACATATCCAGATTTTTCCCTAACAAAAGAAACCTAAAGAAGAGGGGAAACAAGAGAAGACATCATGCCCATGCTGCAGAGGATGATGAACCTTCCACAAAGAGAATTAGACAAGAAAGTGAGGAAGAATATGTACTAATCTCTGCTCTCACGAGAACTGTTTCACATGGAAGCAATGATTGGATCATAGATAGTGGTGCTTCCAAGCACATGATAGGATTGAAAGAATCATTTGTGAAGCTTTCTGAACATGAGTCACCTCACAAGGTGAAACTTGGGGATGACTACCAATATCCAATAAAAGGTAGTGGTGAATCCTCCTATAAACTAGACTTGGGAAAGTCTTTGAAGATGAAGAATGTATTATATGTTCCAAGACTAAAGAAGAACTTTCTCTCCATATCTGCATTGTATGCAAAAGGAATGAGGGTTGATTTTGTAGATGGCCAAGTTCTTATGTGGCCAAAGGGAAAGACTTTTGACGATGCAATAGTGATTGGAGAACAAGTAGGAGGTCTATACAAGTTGAAGGGCCAACCAGATCAAGCTTTGGTTCATGACACAATAGAACCAAATGAACTTTGGCATAGAAGGCTTGCACATGTGCATTACAGAGCACTACCACTTGAAAGCAAAACTGTTCAAGGTCTTCCAAAAATTCATGCAAAACATGAAGGGGTCTGTAAAGGATGTGCGAAAGGAAAGAACAAAAAGAAGACATTTCCAAGTAGCGAAAGCAAAGAAAAAGGAATCTTGGAAATTATCCACTCCGATGTATGCGGACCAATGTCATCAAGCTCACTAAGTAGGTATGTGTACTATGTCTCTTTTATTGATGACTTTTCTAGGAAGACATGGATTTACTTAATGAAGAATAAAGATGAAGTGTTCAGCAATTTCAATGAATTCAAAGCCTTGATCGAGAACCATACTGAAAAAAAGATCAAGACTTTTTTATCAGACAATAGTAGAGAATTCAATTCAAATGAGTTCAAGGAACTATGGAAAGACTCAGGGATTAAGAGGGAGTTGTCTACTCCTTATAATCCATAACATAATGGGATTGCAGAGAGGAAGAGTAGAACTATCATGGAAGCTGCAAGATCTATGCTTCATGATCAAGATCTTCCTATGCATCTTTGGGCAGAAGCAGCCAGAACAGCAGTGTATGTACAGAACCGTACTCCACACAGAGTACTCGAGAACAAGAATCCTGAAGAAGTCTTCTTCGGCAAGAAACCAGAAGTCAGCCATCTGAGAATATTCGGCTGTCCTGTGTACATACACATTCCAAAAGAGAAGAGAAAAAAATTATATCCTTCAAGAAAGAAGGGTATATTTATGTGATACTCTGAAAGCTCGAAGGCTTATAGAATATACTTCCCAGGGTTCAAGAAGATTGACATCAGCAGGGATGTAACATTTGACGAAGATTCAACCTACATCAAATCCAGAAAGAAACCTACTGAAGAACCTGAAGAAGCAGAAGCTCCCAGAAATCATGATAGAATCATGAACGAAGAAACTCAAGAAGAAGATCGAAAATTTGAAGAACCACAAAGACTTGTAGATACACCACAGGAGAAGAATCCTCACAAGAGGAAACTTGCTTAGGTATGAGAGATCATCCAAGGTGCGGAAAGATATGGGGCTCCAAAAGAGAATCTTAGAGAAAGAAAGAGAACCAGATCCTGTTCCAGTTATGTATCTTTACTATGTGACTTTATTGATAAATAACCTTCCGAGTATGAAGAAGCGGCAGAACGAAAAGAATGGAAGGATGCGATGATTGAAGATTATCAATCAATCATGAAGAATGATGTTTGGGATGTTGTCCAAAGACTAGAAGTGAATTTAGTTGTAACTTCCAAGTGGATCTACAAGATCAAGCATGTTGCAGACGGTAGCATTGAAAAGTATAAGGCAAGATTTGTGGCTCGGGGTTTCTCTCAGAAAGAAGGAATAGAATATGAAGAAACCTTTGCACCTGTAGCTAGATACACTTCCATCAGATCGGTACTTGCTTTGGCTGCAGTGATGAAATGGAAGATACACCAAATGGATGTCAAGACTGTCTTCTTAAATGGTGGAGTAGAAGAGGAAGTGTATGTGGAGCAGCCACTTAGTTTTGAGACACATGACAGGGAGTCTCATGTGTGTAGATTGAGGAAATCCCTATACGGTTTGAAACAGGCACCCAGGACATGGTACGACAGAATTGACAACTTTCTATCCAGTTTGGGCTTTACCAAGAGTAAAGCAGATTCCAACCTTTACTACAAGGTGGAAGATGGCAACCCGGTGATGCTTCTACTATATGTAGATGATCTGTTTGTGATAGGTATGGATGGGTTGATTGCTGATACAGAGAGAAAGCTTCCTGCTAAGTTCGAGATGAAGGACTTGAGGATGATGCATTATTTCCTAGGTATGGAGGTGTGGTAGACTATAGATGGAATATTCCTTGGACAAGGGAAGTATGCGTTAGATATCCTGAAGAGATTTGGGATTATGGACTGCAAGACATTAACCACACCTATGGAATTAAACCTGAAGCTATTGGGTGATGCTTCATCAAAGAAAGTTGATGCCACAATGTATCGTCAGATGATTGGGTCCTTGATGTACCTGATGAACATGAGACCAGATATCTGCTTTGCTGTGAACACCTTGAGCCAATACTTGACAGATCCAAGACATGTTCACTTGACTACTACAAAGCATATTCTGAGGTACCTGAAGGGTACGGTTGATTATGGGCTCAAGTATAAGGCTGATCAGAAGATTAACCTAGAGGGTTATGTTGATTTAGATTGGGTAGGCAGTGCCATCGATAGGAAGAGCACTTCAGGGTGTTTCTTCAGTATGGGATTAGGTGTGATCTCGTGGTTTAGTAGGAAGCAATCCTATGTGGCACTGAGTACAGCTGAAGCAGAGTATGTTGCAGCCTGTTCAGCTAGTTATGAGGCAGTATGGCTGAGGAAGCTACTGTCTGATTTATTTGATCTCCAGTTAGATGCTACTTGTATATACTGTGACAACTAGAGTTGTGTAAAGTTGTCAGAGAATCCAGTATTCCATGACAAGTTGAAGCATATCAAGATCAAGTATCACTATATCAGGGATATGGTGTAGAGAGGAGCAATGAAGCTCCAGTATGTTGTGACAGACGAACATATAGCTGATGTGTTGACTAAGCCATTGGCTAGGGTGAAGTTTGAGTACTTCAGGGAGAATCTTGGTGTTCTGTAGATCGAGATTCCTCCCAAGAGGAAGTGATTTGTCCGTGCTGAGCCTTTCTAACATGGTGAGAGGATTGGTTCCTTCCATGGTCAGATATAAGTGTTGTGCCCTTCCTACATGGTGAGAGGATTGGTTCCTTCCATGGTCATATGTAAGAGCTGTGACATGGTGAGAGGATTGGTTCCTTACATTGTTAGGTATATGTGTGAATGCCATATCTAGCATGAAAAAGGGTTGGCTCTGTGAAGACACATCTAGTATGAAAAAGTACTAGCTCTATGTAGATGGCACATCCAGCATGAAAAAAGGTTGGCTCTATGAAGACTCATCTAGTATGAAAAAGGACTAGCTCTGAGTAGCTTCCACATCTGGTATGAAAAAGGAATAGCTCTGTGATGCTTCATCTAGTATGAAAAATGACCAGCTCTATGATGCCTCATCTAGTATGAAAAAGGACTAGTTGTATGAAGACTCATCTAGTATGAAAAAGGACTAGCTCTGAGTAGCTGCCACATCTGGTATGAAAAAGGACTAGCTCTGTGATGCCTCATCTGGTATGAAAAAGGACTAGCTCTGTGATGCCTCATCTGGTATGAAAAAGGACCAGCTCTGTGATGCCTCATCTAGTATGAAAACGGACTAGCTCTATGAAGACTCATCTAATATGAAAAAGGACTAGCTCTGAGTAGCTGCCACATCTGGTATGAAAAAGGACCAGCTCTATGATGCCTCATCTGGTATGGAAAAGGACCAACTCTGTGATGCCACATCTAGTATGAAAAAGGACTAGCTCTGTGATGATACATCCAGTATGAAAAAGGACTAGCTCTATAGAGGTTCCTATGACAAGAAGAATCAAGAGATAGCACCTGCGATGATGACCCGGTGATGATCCAGATCCAGTGATGATGATCCAGTAGTGATGATCCAAATAAAGTAATGATCCAGATTGAGTGATGATCCAGATCCAATGATGAAGATGACTTGAAGATGACGAGGACCGAGGATGATCGATAAGATATAGAGAAGAAGACTTGTGATGAAAATTGTGTCGAAAGAATACCTTCCTAGTTAAGAGGGAGTGTTGATGTATATGTAACTTTGGAATGTATTTCACTTGTATTTATTATATATTGTAACCCGATGTTTATTCCTGGATGTACTTGAGTTATGTCATGCCCCGATGTTCCTATTGGGAAGGTCTATCATGTAAACAAGTCATGTCAAGTTATTGTGGGTAACCCTCCTATTGTCTAAGGGTTAAAGTCCCCATAGTTCTGGGACACTAGGGTTATTAGACTCTCCTAGTGAGGTCGACCCTGGTAGGGTTTTTGTCATGTCGGGATTAGTATAAATAGAGAGCTGGACTCTCTCTTTATCACACAACTCATACACACTCAAGTGTAGCACATAGTTGAGGAAGGAGAAGACACTGGAGCTAGACAAGAAGAAGGTTACTGCTGTCAGGAGATCACTTACTATTTTGGGTTCTACTTTTGGTACTGATTCTATATTTGAGGAAGTTGCGGGGTTTTCACCATTTATGGTTTCCCTGAGGATAAACACTGTGTTCATTGTCTCTTGTGTTTGATTACTGTGCTTGTTATTCTCTCAGTAAAGATCCTAATATAATGCTAGCTTAATGATGAAATTCTAACAGTTGCTTCGAGAGCTTTCCTTCAATTCACCCAAATCCTTTGAGTAACTTGTTTTTCTTCCTTTCTTTCTTTAGTTCACTTAAGGCACTGACCAATTCTTCCTCAAGATCTACTTCTCCATCCACATAGTCTTCCTCATCATCATTAGCAGTTTCTTCTAAAGCAATGAAGAGAACTTTTCCTAAGTCATCGTCACTATCATCCTCTTCATCGAATGATGAACTATCCTCCTTAGAATATAGACTCTTCATTTTAACAAATTTCTTGTTCCTTTTTCTGATATTTCTTTTCATTTTATTCATTACTATCTTACCCTTTTTCATAAGGACACTTGGAATCAAAATGACCAGTTTTACCACAATTAAAACATTTGAAAGGAAGATTACCTTTGTACTTGCAAGTTCCTCACTTTAACTTTCTCACAAAATTTTCTACTTCTTCATCATGTTTGTCATCACTAAAAATGGAACACTAACACGATTTTGTTTTTTGCTTGTTATTTGTTGTATTCCTAGAAGCCTTGAATGTTGCTTCCCTTCTATACATATTTTCTTGTTTTGTTCTCATTTCATATGTTGTAGGAATTCCATGTAATTCATCCACACTTAAATTATCTAGATATTCTCTTTCTTTAAGGGATGAGATCTTAGATTCAAACCTAATTGGAAGAGATCTGAAAATCTTATGTACTATAACTGAATTTTCAATCTCTTCTCCTAGGCCCTTCATGGTGTTCACAACTTCATCTACTCAAAGAAAATAAGTTGTAATGACCTCATTTTCCTTCATTTTTTAGGTGTTCAAATTTTCTTTGATAAGTTCTCATCTTGGCTCCTTTGACTTTGGAATTTCCTTCGTAAACATTTTTGAGCTTGTCCCATATTATTTTGCAGATGTACAATGCATAACCTTAACAAATTCGCAACCTGCTAAGCCTCCCAAAATAGTGCTCATGGCCCTTGAATTGCATTCAAAATGTCTTCTTTCAGAAGTACATGTAGGTGGATCTCTCTCTAGTGGAGTATATCCATTTACTACAGCTTTCCAAACATCAAGTCCCAGTGCCTACAAGAATAAATTCATCCTTATGCTCCAAAAAGAAAAATTTAACCCATCAAATAATGGTGATCCAAGATGAGAATATTATTCATACTTCTCCATGATGATCTACCTTCCAGTGTTAAACTATCTTGAAGGAACCTGCTTTGATACCAATTGTTGGAATATTCAGTAATACTGAGGGGGGGGTGAATCAGTATTGGGCACTTTTTACCACTTTTGACATGTAACATTAACCATTAACAATATCATTCACCATCACATAAAACCTGTTAGTTTTTCAACATTCAAGCTAGCATTATGTTAGGATCTTTAACTGAGAGAACAACAAGTACAGCAATCAAACAAAAGAGACAATGAACACAGTGTTTTTCCTCAGGGAAACCATAAATGGAGAAAACCCCACAACTTCCTCAGAGATAGAATCAACACAAAAGGTAAAAATACAAAACAGTAAGATGCTCTCCCAATAGCAGTAACCTTCTTCGTGTCTAGCCCCAGTGTCTTCTCCTTCCTCAACTATACGCTACACTTGAGTGTGTTTGTGATGTGTACTAAATAGAGAGTCCAGCTCTCTATTTATACTAATCACAGCATTACTAAAACCTACTAGGGCCGACCTCTCCTAGGAGAGTCTGATAACCCTAGTGCCCCGAAACTGCGGGGACTTTAACCCTTAGACAATAGGAGGGTTACCCACAATGACTTGACATGACTTGTTTACATTATTGATTCTCCCAATTGAAACATCGAGGCATGATATAACATGATAAAATCCCAGAATAAACATCGGGTTACAATAGATAAGAAATACAAGTGAATACATTCCAAAGTTACAATTACGTCAACGCTCCCTCTTAACTAGGAAGGTATTCTCTCGACACAATTTTCATCACTGGTCTTGTTCTCTGGATCTTCTCGTCATCTGCATCTCCAAGTCATCTTTATCTTCATGCCATATTATTTTCTGGATCTGGATCATCACCACTGGATCTGGATCATCACTTGATCTGGATCATCATAACTGGACATCATCACTGGATCTGGATCATCACTGCTGGATCTAGATCATCACTCGATCTAGATCATCACTACTAGATCTGGATCATCACTCAATATGTATCTCTTAGAGTCATCATAACTGGATCTGGATCATAGCTTAATCTGGATCTCCTCTGGTCATCATCATATGTGTTATCTCATGATTCTTCTCATCATAGGAAGTTCTACAGAGCCAGCCTTCTTTCATGCTGGGTGTATGCCTACCTCCTCGTAGGTCTTTGGTAGTCCTTACATATGACCTACTCATTAGAATGGCCAGCACTCACATCTGACATGCTCGTTAAAAAGGAGGTAGACCTTATATCTAATCATGTAGGACCTAATCCTACAGTCACATCGGAATGGCCAGCACTCACATCTGACCTACTCATCAGAAAGGCATGCACTCACATCTGACCTATTAGGAACCAAATCCTACACCCTCGTCAAAATGGCCCCCAGTCCCAAACTGAGCTACCTGGTAACAGACCAGGTGCCTCCACTCTCACAGAGAGTGGCAGTAGCCCTTACATCTGACCTACTCATTAGAATGGCCAGAACTCACATCTGACATGGGAGGAACCTAATCCTTTAGCCATGACAGAATGGCTTAGCCCTTATATCTGACCTACTCATCAGAATGGCTCTTTCAGTCTCAGACTGAGCATTCTTGGTAACTGACTAGGTACCTCAATTCCTAGAATGACAGTCAGCACTCATATCTGACATGGAAGGAACCAAATCCTCTCACCATGACAGAATGGCTTAGCCCTTACATCTGACCTGCTCATCAGAATGGCTATGGGACTCATCACTTTCCCTTGGAGGAAACCTCTATCTGGAGAACACCAAGCTTCTCCCTAAAGTACTTGAACTTCACCCTATCCAATGGCTTCATCAACACATCATCTATCTGTTCCTCCGTCGCAACATACTAGAGCTTCACTGCTCCCCTCTGCACCATATCCCTGATATAGTGATACTTGATCTCGATATGGTTTGACTTGTCATGGAACACTGGATTCTATGACAACTTCACACAACTCTGGTTGTCACAATGTATACAAGTAGCATCCATATGGAGATCAAATAAATCATACAGTAGCTTCCACAGCCATATTGCCTCACAACTAGCTGAACAAGCTGCGACATACTCTACTTCAGCTGTACTCAGTGCCACACAGGATTGCTTCTTGCTAAACCAGGAGATCACACCTGATCCCATACTGAAGCAACACCCTGAAGTGCTCTTCCTATTGATGGCACTGCCTACCCAATCTGAATCAACATAACCCTCCAGGTTAATCTTCTGATTCGCATCGTACTTGATCCCATAATCAACTGTACCCCTCAGGTACCTCAGAATATGCTTTGCAGCAATCAAGTGAACATTTCTTGGATCTATCAAGAACTGGCTCAAGGTGTTCACAGCAGAGCAAATGTCTGGTCTCGTGTTTGTTATGTACATCAAGGACCCAATCATCTGATGATACGTCGTAGCATCAACCAACTCTGATGAAGCATCGCTCAATAGCTTCAGATTCAATGCCATAGGTGTGGCCATAGCCTTGCATTCCATCATCCCAAACCTCTTCAAGATCTCTACTCCATACTTCCCTTGTCCAAGGAAGATTCCATCTGGACTCTGCCACACCTCCATACCTAGAAAATAATGCATCATACCCAAGTCCTTCATCTCTAACTCAGAAGCAATCTTTCTCTTCGTATCAACAATCAACCCATCCATACCTGTCACAAATAGATCATCTACATATAGTAGAAGCATCACTGGGTTTCCATCTTCAACCTTGTATTAAAGGTTGCAATCTGCTTTACTCTTGGTAAAGCCCAAACTAGATAGAAAGCTGTCAATTCTGCCATACCATGTCCTGGGTGCCTGTTTCAAACCGTACAGGTATTTCTTCAATCTGCACACATGAGACTCCCTGTCATGTGTCTCAAAATCGAGTGGCTGTTCTACATACACTTCCTCTTCTACTACACCATTCAAGAAAGCAGTCTTGACATCCATCTAGTGTATCTTCCATTTCATCACTGTAGCCAAAGCAAGTACTAATCTGATGGAAGTGTACCTGGCTATAGGTGCAAAGGTTTCTTCATAATCTATTCCTTCTTTCTAAGAGAAACCCTGAGCCACAAATCTTGCCTTATATTTTTCAATGCTACCATTTGCAGCATGCTTGATCTTGTAGATCCATTTGGAAGTTACAACTAACTTCCCTTCTGGTCTTGGGACAACATCCCAAACATCATTTTTCATGATCGATTGATATTATTCGATCATAGCATCCTTCCATTCTTTCCATTCTGCTACTTCTTCATAACTGGAAGGTTCTTTATCAATGAAATCACATAGTAATGCTACATACCCGAAGCAGGATCTGGTCCTCTTTCTTTCTCTATGATTCTCTTCTGGAGCCCCATATCTTTCCGCACCTTGGATAAGTTCTTGTACCCAAGTAGGTTTCCTTTTATGAGGATTCTTCTCCAGAGGTGGATCTACAGGTCTTTGTGGTTCTTCAAATTCTCGATCTTCTTCTTGAGCTTCTTCATTCATGGTTGTATCATGAACTCTAGGTGCTTCTGCTTCTTCAAATTTTTCAACAAGTTTCTTTCTGGATTTGTTGTAAGCTATGTCTTCATTAAATGTCACATCCCTGCTGATGTCAATCTTCTTGAATCCTAGGAAGTATATTCTGTAAGCCTTCAATCTTTTAGAGTATCCCACAAATATACCCTTCTTTCCTGAAGGATCTAATTTAGTCCTCTTCTCCTTTGGAATGTGTATGTACACTGGATAGCTGAATATTCTGAGATGGCTAACTTCTGGTTTCTTGCTGGATAATACTTCTTCAGGAGTCTTGTTCTCGAGTACTCTATGTGGAGTATGGTTCTGTACATACACCGTTGTTTGGGCAGCTTCCGCCCAAAGATGCATAGGAAGGTCTTGATCATGAAGAGTTGCTCTTACAGCTTCCATGATAGTTCTATTCTTCCTTTCCACAATCCCATTCTGTTGTGGATTATAAGGGGTGGACAATTCCCTCTTAATCCCTGATTCTTTGCATAGCTCTTTGAATTCATTTGAAGTGAATTCTCTGCCATTATCTGATCAAAAATTCTTGATCTTCTTTTTAGTGTGATTCTCGATCAAGGCTTTGAATTCCTTGAACTTGTTGAATACTTCGTCTTTGTTCTTCATGAAGTAAACCCATGTCTTCCTAGAAAAATCATCAATAAAGGAAACATAATATGCATACCCACTTAGTGAGTTGGATGACATAGGTCCGCATACATCATAGTGGATGATTTCCAAGATTTCTTTTGCTTTTATTTCGCTGCTTGGAAATGTCTTGTTTGTATTCTTTCCTTTCACACATCCCTTGCAGACCCCATCATGTTTTGCTTGGATTTCTGGAAGACCTTCAATAGCTTTGTTTGCAATAGGTAGTGCTCTGTAATGCACATGTGCAAGAATTCTATGCCAAAGTTCAGTTGGCTCTACTATTTCATGGACCAAGGCTTGTTCTGAATGACCCTTTAATTTGTACAATCCTCCTTCTTGTTCTCCAATCACCACCGCATCATCGATAGTATTTCCTTTTGGCCACATGATGACTTGACCATCTATGAATGAAACCCGCATTCCTTTTGCATCTAATGCCGATATGGAGAGAAGGTTCTTCTTGAGTCCTGGCACAAACAATACTTCCTTCATTGTTAGAGACTTTCCAGAGTCTAGTTTATAGGAAGATTCCCCACTACCTCTTATTGGATATTGGTAGTCATCTCCTAGCTTCACCTTGTGAGGTGATTCATGTTCTGACAGTCTCACAAAGGATTCCTTGAATCCTGTCATATGTTTGGAAGCCCTGATATCTATGAGCCAATCATTGCTTCCATGAGTAATGTTTCCTGTGAGAGTGGAAATCAAAACATATTCATCCTCGCTTGAAGAATCTTCACTTTCATATCTGGTTCTTTTCTTGGATGGTTCATCATCCTCTGCAGCATGAGCATGATGTCTTCTTTTGTTTGTCCTTTTTGTTAGTTTTTGTTTCTTAGGACAATTCTTTGCATAATGTCCTACTTCATCACATGTATAACATATGACTCTAGACAAATATTTTCTAGTGTTATGTTTGTGATAGTGCTTACCTCTAGGGTGATGAGATCTTCTTTTGGTTGACTTGGAGTGTATCGTCAGAGCTTGATATTTACTTCCCATCTTTTCTTCTCGAGATACTATCTGAGCTTCTTCTTGCGAACACTCTTCCCATAGTCTGTTGAACTTGACTAACTTCTTTCTAGCACAGATTCCTTGGATGAAAGAATCCCATGACCTAGGGAGGCCATTCAAGGTAGTCATCACAATCTTTGCATTTTCCACTTCTTCATCTACTGCTTCTAGTTGTTCCTTGATCTGAGAAACTCTTGTGAAGTAATATTGGATTGTTTCTGCATTCTGAATCTTCACATTCTTCAGTTGGTTTCTAAGAGTCATCTTCCGGTTTATGTTCTTCCCTTCAAACAATTTGGTTAGGGCATCAAACATAGCTTTAGGTGTCTTTAGGGAGGACACCTGTGGTATGAGATGATCCTTTATAGAATCAGCAATAATTCTCTTTTCCATAACCAACTTCTTCTTATGCAAGGCCTTAGCCTCATCTCCCTCTGGAACTGGAACCTCCTCATGGATGTAGGAGTCTAACTCATTCTCTTCCAGGACCAGGGAGATCCTGTACATCCAAGCTCGGAAGTTATAAGCTCCCTCAAGTTTTTCATCAAGCTTGGTATGATGAGACATCTTAACTGAGAACCTCAAATGGAAATACAAAATATTTTAGATCTTACCAAGTCAAGATGTCGGATCTGAATTTTGAGCTAAAATCCTGCAGAGCTGGTTCATGAGCAAATTAGGGTTTTGCTTTTCCGGAGTTCTGTCCAACCAAATGATTTGAAATTGATCCCTAACTTCAATTTTTGGGAGGAGATCAATCCAATCCTGGGCTCACTGATTCCTCTTCTGTGAAAAGCCCTAATTTTCGATAGCAGTGTCGGGTCCAAAACTGAAAAACCTCATAATTGGATTCTGCTTCGACAGAAAGATGCACCCTAAGGAGGAGAGTTATTCCACCTTACTTTTGCTGAAAATATATGAAGAGAGATCCACAAAGTAGGAAGCCCTAGTTCCCACAGTTTCATAGTGTCTTCTTCTCAGGTTAGCTCTGATACCATGTTAGTTTTTCAACATTCAAGCTAGCATTATGTTAGGATCTTTAACTGAGAGAACAACAAGTACAACAATCAAACACAAGAGACAATGAACACAGTGTTTTTCCTCATGGAAACCATAAATGGAGAAAACCCTGCAACTTCCTCAAAGATAGAACCAGCACAAAAGGTAAAACCACAAAAAATTAAGATGCTCTCCCGACAACAGTAACCTTCTTCTTGTCTAGCCCCAGTGTCTTCTCCTTCCTCAACTATGCGCTACACTTGAGTGTGTTTGTGATGTGTATTAAATAGAGAATCCAACTCTCTATTTATACTAATCCTGGCATGACTAAAACCCTACTAGGGCTGACCTCTCCTAGGAGAGTCTAATAACCCTAGTGCCCCAGAACTGCGGGGACTTTAACCCTTAGACAATAGGAGGGTTACCCACAATGACTTGACATGACTTGTTTACATTATTGATTCTCCAGATTGGAACATCGGGGCATGACATAACATGATAACATCTCGGAATAAACATTGGGTTACAATAGATAAGAAATACAAGTGAATACATTCTGAAGTTACAATTATGTCAACAAAACCATCACATAAAAATCATACATAGTGCACAATAGATTTAACGTGGAAACCCAAATGGGAGAAAACCACAAAATATGTTGCTTATAATATGAATATTACATTTAATTTGTTTACCAACAAGAATTGGAAGGAAGCTACAACTCCCCGATTTTCTAGCACCAACTAGAAGGAGGCTCCAAACCCCTAGTTTATCAACTTCAACTAAAAGGAGGCTACATCCCCCTGAGGTCGTAGGTTCTAACCTGTAAGAAGATTAAAATCCTTAGTGAGCACCAACTCACAATTCTCAAGAACTAACTTGAAGGAGACTACAATCTTCTATCCTTTCCCTGTCTTGACACCTTGCTATGAATAGAAGAAACAATATGTAATGTTCATTGTATCATTGTCTCTAACATCCTGTACATGTATCTGTGTCCCTGTACCTATAGCATTGTCCCTGTTCTTGTATCACTATCGTTGTTTTTGTATCATTGTCCTTGTTTCTATCACTGCATCAAGTTTTTCATACCTCAAGTTCAATTCCCAATAATGCCCATAAACAATCATCAAAATATTTCATTTCCATGTTCAATCATTTACATCAAATTAATCCATAAATAATACCATGATCTATCCAACTTTAACTTCCAAGATAACCATCACCATAGCCTCCATACCATATTTAATGGCTTCAAATAGATATACAAAGAGAGAGGCTCATATACCAATATCAAAGACGAGCTCTATCCATGAAAGACATGTTCCATCACAAGAGAAACCCACAAGCATGAATCATACCTTTGCTAAGATTACAATATGAAGATATAATATAAAAACTAAAAGAGTATATGATATCATCACGTATCCCTTGCAACCATATTTCTAACGAGCCAATAATTATTTAATTCTAATACTGTATGGGAGAGCTACGCCATTTTTTCATGAATCTCCTCTATCCTCAAATATGCCCAGAAATTGCTACTCCAAAAAGTTTCACACTTTTTCTCCAAAGATGCACATTAGAAAGAGAGACTTGATTGATGATAAAATGAAATGTTTTTCCCTCTATTTATACACTTCAGCATTATCTAGTAGCTTATTTTAGTGTCTCCTTAAACTCATCCTTAATTTATGAATCTCCATATTTTAAGGGGGTCTCAAGGGTTAGTATCCCACCTCAAGAGTCCATCATGACACTTCATGCCAAAAATTCAATATCACGCCATATCTTCTTCAAAGGGGGCCCAAGGTCTTGACCACATCATTGTACTTGGTGGATACACCATTATTTCTTGCGGGGATCCTTACCACTTCAAGTGGTCTAATGGGCCAAAGTACCACAAATTATGGGGTCATGTGGACCAAGCATTATTATTTTAGGGGTACTTCAAGGTTCACACCAACTTGCTTCAGACCAAATTTGGGGACTCTTTAGGTCCTTCTCTGCCATGGGTCATGTAACCCCAAACCCATGGGAAAGTGGACCAAACACCATTGTTTATGGGTTTCTTCACCCTTTATTTCAACAATTATTAGGGGAAACATTAGAGACTTCTTTAGGATTTTGATCGATATGTATACATCACAAAGTGTCTTCCCGTGAGGGAAATCCGTAACCTCTATGCTATAAGGGGACTAATTTGGAGGAAATATACATACAAAGTTTGGTATCAATGACAACTATATTCAACACCATTGTTTGTGCATTAATTTCAATGTTTCTATTTTTTATATAGGGTTTCAATGTTTGTTGTATTGATTTCAATGATTCCTCTCTTGGATATAGGGTTTTAGCTATAGTGTATTTTAGTGGTTTTGCATTGGTTTCAACTTTGCTATATTGATTTCAATGTTTCCTCTATTTAATACATGGTTTCAAAGATAAATGTGGTATATTAATCTAAGTGATAGTGTCCTCTCATAATGACCAAATGGATGATGTACATCTTGAGGATATAAGAAGACAAGCATGGAAATGTGTTAGACAACAAGGAGATAAGTTAAAAAAAATGACTAGTGAACAAAAGACAGATACAAACAAAAACCTGAACAACAAAGAGAATATCGAGAAAGAACATCATAAAAAATGATAAATGAAAAATAAAAAAGAACAAAGAGACAAAATTATGAACAACAAAGAGTATACTAACAAAAAAATTTGGAACAAATTACAACTGAACAACAAGAAGAACAAATAAGAGAAAATAATGAATACAAAGATCATATCAACAAACAAGGTCACAAGAAGTAACACTTGAACCACACCTAGAATAGGAAAAACATAATTTAGAATGGCAAAGAGCATATCAACAAAGAAGGACACAACAAACAACACCTGAACAAAAAGGAGAACATAGAAATATAAATTTAGATTGACATAGCATATCAATGAAGAAAATGATATGTGATCAATACAACCATAGTACAAGATATAGATATTGAAGAAAAAAAATCCTACTACAAAAAAAGAAGTTTATAAGATATCTATGCCTAAGCTTGAGCCATATTTATGTGTGAACGAAATGAAAGAACATATATAAAATCATAAACACAAACATATTGCAATGAAAACAGAGATACAATAAACACATATTCTATTAAATGGCACAAATGGAACATATTGTAAATACAACAACTAGAATGGTGGTAGCTATCTCTGAGAAGAGATGTGGTTGCTACATTCATCTGTGCGAAGATGAATCCAAAATGAGGCCGAAAGGGCCTATTTATAATAAGCATGAGGGAGAGAACCCTAAACGTCCAAAACGTAACCCTAGAAGATGAACCGTCATAAAGTTTACGGCCTCAAGGTGGTTAGTTGAACATTAAACTTCTTGGAGTCATAACTTTTGCATACGATCTTAATTGGGTTCTTGATATCCCATTGGAAAGGTCTATCCAAGATTTACATCTTTTGACTGGGGCCAAGTGAATTTAATGGACATTTATTTGGCCCCCCGAATCGCCAAAAAACGTCATTTAGGGCCTCAAAACGGCCTTGAAAGTTTGGGACCCGAAAAATCATAGAAAAATAACTAGGAAACTGCCAAAATGGACAATTATTTTGAGCCAGTGGAATAGGTGGGTGGCCACCGATCTCCATCTCGATCAAATCTCAACGTGTAACCCTTACCAAACATATTGATTCAAGGAACTTTGATATAATCCCAGGTGAAAAAATCTTGAAATTATATATTAAGTAGAAAATTATTTAATGTTACCTCTAAAATAAAACCATCTACTATAATATCAAATGATTAGATTCGTCTCAATGACATTCATATGCATAATTATGATCATCAATAAATGTGAACGAAACCATCCTTGATCCATCTTAGCTCCATATCTACCATGCATTGAGAGGGACAAAATCCTTCGAGGTGCAAACCTCTCCTCAAGTTTTTCACTCTAAAAAATGTTTGCACCTCGAGGGATTTGATCCCTCTTAGTGCATGGTAGATTCAGAGTTAAGATGGATCTATGTTGGTGTATGACATTTGAAAGAAATATAAGGTTGAAAATTTATGTTGTGGATTGCTAGAGCATTACACATTGTAAAAATTATATAATAATGGCTCAACTTAGTTGGAAACCTTGGAAGGTATACCCTAAACATCAATCGAATAAATATTTATTTTTTAAAGAGGTTGTTCGATTAAGAACAAGGTAGTTGAGGATGACACTCAACTGCTTTGGAGATAATAAGTCCTAGGATTGGTCTTGTGGAAAGACAACAAAGTGACGATGTAGTAGGAGTTGATAAGGCACAATAGGCATTGGATGGAGATTGCTAAGGTAAGAAAATAAGATTGTTTATGTTGTTTTTTGTTAATGAATTGCACATGTGATTGGGTGATTGCAAGTATTGAAAATTGATAAGGGTCAAATGAGTAATGACCCTTTCGATAGTTAGTAAGGATAAAGGATTAGTGAATCTTAGTAATACAAGTGTACAAGTGGGAGAGTCACTAGATCAATGGCATGCCAACTATGTTAAAATGTTAACTCACAATAGAGTTGACTCCCATACAAATAGATCAAACGAATCCACTTGTCAATGGGACCTGCATTGGAAATAAGCATGGAATAAGCTATCAAAATAAGGGCATAGACGAATGGTGATACATTCTTTATGGGAAGAGATTTGATGTAGGGGAATAATCATAGGAATGGCTCATAAATTAAGACCATCATCACTAGAGTTCTTCAATTTAAGGCATAATCATCAATAGGTTCATGGAAGGACCTTTGACACTTACAAATTGATCATGAAAGGAACCATTGGATACACATATTGAAGGTGAGGCCTAGTTGGAGCGTATTTTTGAAGAATGGGGTCATTGCAATATATTGATCTTGGAAGAAACCATAAGTAGGATTAGACACTAATTAAAAGTGACCTATGCAAACAAAATGGCCAAGGTAGAACCAATTTGTATATCTATGGGTCATGATCAAGAAAATTGAATGTTAAGGTTATTGATGTTTAGGAGGCACTCAATGTTCCAAAGAAACTTGATACTAGTCTACCCGACACGAACATAAATTTGTCGTGTGTTTTTTAGGTAGGATGATGAAGACAACAATTGGGTTGATAAATTCCCTCGAGGTACCCAACTAAACGAGCATGTACAATCCTAAAATCCTCAATAAGTAATACTTCTCTGAAAACCTCAGCAAGTAATACTTCTCATTGGGAAAAATACCCATGCAACCTATTTGCGAGCAATACATGTGAACACTAAAAATGCAACAATAAGTGATAAGGGGAATTTCACTTACCACTCACAACCACATCCAAATTAATGCACTACAAAGTTATTTATAAAGGTGAAAGAGGGCTCATTTGAACACATTGATATAAATAAGTTCAAAGGTCAAAGTACTTCATTTACCAACTCTACATTTGATTTGTAAAGTGTGGTGGATATCCCATTAGATCAGTTCATCACATCGGATCTTACAACTTAGTTCATTGTGTTAATTTATTTTCAAAAAATATTGAATACAACATGGAACTGAAAGAGAAACTAGGGAAAACAAGTACACAATTCACATAATAAATCAAGATATATCCTGGGAAAACCCACTATGGGGAAAACCCTACCACAAATGAGGATTATGCCTTGCTCTTCATATCAAAATGCAAATACAAATGAAATGGTACTCTCTATGGAGTTACCTACAACTCTATGGATATAATGGATACTACTGGACCTCCTATCTCCTATGTTTTACTCTAACATCCACTCTTGTGTTGTTGCTCAACTATGGAACAATACCATACATCAAATGATCCACTCCCCTTGTTCTTCTAGCATCCTGGTATTTAACATAGCTTGATACATGTCTAGAGTTAATTTTAGGGCTTTTGCATGCCTCAACTCCCAATTAGGGTTAGGGTTTTGATCCTTCTAGAATGTTCTTGAAGGTCCACACACGACTAGCTCCACATGTGTGAAAAATGAGAGCTGATGTGGAATCCACTCGGTATTATGGTGGTCAACTGGATAGGTTAACTTGGGGGAGGCATAACTCTTGCATACAAACTCTGATTGAGGCAATATTTGGACCATTAAAAAGGGCTCAAAGTGCATAATCACCTTATGGCCCATGGAAATAGCGATGGGTTATCTTAGCGCAAAAAAAATCATTTAGACCCTTAAATAGGCCCCATAAGGTTCCAAACCCCAAATTTGCAAGACGAGTCTTGTCCATAAAATGACCCCTACAAGCCAATTTATCCAATCTTTCGACCTCGAAAGCCTCAAGTAAATGACAAATTATATATTAATACATTTTTTATCAACAATATATTCCAATATATTAGAAACCGTAAAAATGACAGCATATATCAATTTGATGTCTAACTTGATTATGACCTTAAAAATAAATTATTATTATTATTATTATACAACCACAGAAACCACTACTCCTTCACTAAAAAAACTAAAACTGATATACCCACAAGACCTACTTCCTATACACGTCTATCCAAGTTTACTATTATATACACTTTTTTTTTTACAATACTATTATATACACTTTTACAACTACAACATGACTATACAAAGGAGGGGCAAACAATAACTTACCGAAAACAAATTGTTGATAGTTGTTAGGTGTGAACGACCCCTCTTTTTCTAATTTTAATGCCCTTAATTAGTGTGTAACGTAGTAAAATGTAATCATTCTTTACTTACAAGTTGATATAAGGGACATCAATCAAATGTGACTTTGTCAAGCGACCCCTAGGTCTAAGTAACTTTACGTGCACCCATTAGGAGTTATATTACACTCTTTTTCTTTTGAAAACTCTGAACTATGAGAACTATAGGTAACTTTGATGCGGACTATAGATTTTGTACTTTTAATTTTGGGGCAAGTACCTTTTCTCCTTTTTTTACTTGTCACGGTGTTAAGTCATTATCATAGGTTTTATATGGAATGGTTCAAAGTTGTTTAGTGTGATAAGGTGAAGTTTTCATAATTTTTATATGAAATGGTTCAAAATTGTTTAGTGTGATAATGAAGTTGTTTTTCTAAGAAATTGATAAAAAAACTATATGTTTCATGTCTGCAAAATCATACATCTCTGATGAAAAATTAGATAACAAGACTGGCCAGAGAAGCCATAATCATCAGTAAAAGAAAAATCATGATTATAGTTATGTCAGCATCTACAAAAATATGAAAACATCATAGCAAACAGGGGGAAAATGAAACTAAAATAAAGATCGACCTAAAGGCCTAGAGATGCCTCCGGTCACCTCCCATTTATCCATGAATCCATTCGGCAAAAGAAGACCTTTCTTAGAGAGCAAGTCAGCCACGGTATTGTTTTCCCTGAAGGTATGATGGAAGACAATCCGACTGAAAAGAGGTCTAATCTTGTCAATGGCCTCATAGAGAGGAAGAAGAATAATGTTCCAAGGCAGATTGCGTAGCTTGAGACAATCAATAATCAACTTGGAATTGCCAAAAATTTGAAGTTGGTAAACCCCAAGATTGTGGGAGAGTCTTAATAGGATGAGACAGGCTAAGAATTCAACACAATTTTTCGTCATGTCACCCAAACCAGCAACAAACTTAAAATAAAGATGGTTGGATAGATGAATAGTCCCTCTGACATCGTCGACCCTAGGCCTGCCTTGCGAAGCTCCGTCCACAAAGGCCCAAGGGAAAGAAACATCAATAATAGGAGGATTGATGATGCCCATAGATTTAATAGGAGCCTCCTATGGAAAATATCTGAAGATACCAAATCTGTGATTTGCAATAATCTGAGCTGGGATATAATTTCCATAAAAAATAACCTTATTCCTAGCAAGCCAGATACCCCATACAACAAATGCAAGTAAGGCGGCTAGGGAGCTATCATGAGGCCAACTCTTCCATGCGGAAGAGATGTTCCCATCCCAATATCGTTGAAAGCCAACAAATAATGAAAGATGACACCAGACGTCACGTGCGAATTGGCAGTGGATAAATAAGTGATCAATGGATTCAGCAAAAAGTTCGCAGAGAGGACATCTGCTAGGACCGGAGTAGAATCTGTGAACCAAACTGTCCCATACCAGGACCTTTCCCTCCAGGAGAAGCCATAAGAAAAGCTGAATTTTGGGCGGACATAAGATTTCCCATATGGAATGACACCACCAAGAAGGAACATATACACCACCTTTGACATTTTTTGTCCATTTGAGGGAGTCTAGTTTATTTTTTAGGTAAACCAAACTGTGCCTAAGATTGTTGATGTAACGTTCCCAAATCTGAGATTCGTCAACCGAGAGATCAAGTTCCTTAGGCGACAACCAATACTGAGTTATCGAATTGCTGATCCACTTCCAGATATGATGCAAATGAGAAAAATCACGCCGCAATCAGCTTTTTTGACAAAGATGGAGAAAATCTAACAAAGTTTTGTGCACCGATCTAGGGGTCTTGACCAATCATGAACAGAATGCCCATTCCCTATTTTCCAAGCAAGCCAATCTCCAATAAGGTAACAAGAATTTGTAATGGCCTTCCACATAATGGAGGAGTTTGGAAGGTGTTTATCCGTAGAACGAATCCATTCATTTATTGAGAAAAGAGCTATGTATTTATGATGGATAATTATGTTCCAAAGACCAGCACCGGAGATGACACGCCAAACTGATTTAGCAGCTAGTGTTTTAGCAAATGATGGCAAGCATTTGATGCCCCATCCCCTCAGGATTTTAGGCTGAGCAATGAACTTCCACACTGTCTACGGAAAAGCCTGATCCTTATCCAATCCTCCCCATAAAAATTTTTTGCACATGGAGCGAATCCGCTGAAGAATACCTACAGGGATCGATGATAGCATAAACCAATAGACCGGAATGGCTTCAATAAAAATGTTGATCGGGGTTAATCTTCCACCACTAGAGATCCATTTGTTATGCCAGGTCAAAAGCCGGTTTTCAATGCAAACCAACAGACAAGCCCAGTCTTTGCTTAAATAATCATTGGGTTTAATATGGTAACCCAGATAATTCATACCCGTCGCAACATTTACCAGGTTGAAATCGAAATTTTTTGTGTGCCACTATGTCTCCTCGGGGTCAAGGTTCATAAATGACATTGATGACTTCAGATTGTTACAGCGCATTCCAGAGACAGAGCAAAAAATTATGATAGAATATTTAACTAGCAATGCATCCCTACGAGAGCTATCAGTGAAAAATAAGAGATCATCAACGAAATAGAGGTGAGAGACAAGAGCATTTTTAGCAAAACTGAACCCTTATAGTAATCCTGAAGAAATAACACTGTTCACCATAAGGATGAGGCCGTCCATCAAAAGAATGAACAGTAAGGGAGCGAGCGGGCATCCCTGTCGAAGCCCACGTCCCAATTTGAAGAAATTCGAGGTTGATCCGTTGATGAGAACAACCAAGGACACAGAGGTAAAATAAGCTAATATCTAGTTTACCATCATGAGGGAGAAGCCAGCCTGAAGAAGAATCATCCTGATAAGCATCCAGTTTGCACGGTCATATGCTTTCGACAGGCCGACTTTGAACAGGGCCAAAGGGGACTTCCTCAATTTGGCCGAATGTAATACCTCCTGAGTAATAGCCATTGGCTCATGGATAAATCTGTGATGAAGGAAAGCGAACTGTTCGGCACTAATATACCCAGCGAGAAGAGCGTTGATTCTGTTAGCAATGATTTTGGCTATTAGTTTGTAAATCGTGTTGCATAATGAAATCGGTTGGTAGTCATCAAGAGTCATTGCCTTATCCTTCTTGGGGATGAGTGCAATGAAGGTGTTGTTGAAGGACCTATGAAATATTCCCTTGACCCTTGAATCTTCAGCGACGACCAATAGATCTTTTTCCACTAAATCCAAAAATCCAATATAAAACTCAATTGGAAGACCATCTGGGCCAAGGATTTTGTCATCCTTCAAAGAATGAATCACCACCTTAACTTCAGCCATGCTGATAGGCTCGTTTAGATGAACATTCCGCTCCTCAGAAATAAAATTTGGGAAAAACTCGACCAAGTCCATCATCTTCCTGGGAGAGATCTCCGAATCTGCTTTGTATAGGTTGGAGAAGCGACTAGAACATACCTCTGCAAGATCATCAAAACCTGTAACAGAAAGTCCCTCCTCATTAGTCATTTCCTAGATAGTATTGACCGCAGTCCTATTTTTATAGAAATTGTGAAAATACTTAGTATTTCCATCCCTATGGAGAAGCCACGTAGCCCTACTCTTGAGTCTGATAGAGAGTTCCTTTTCAAGCAGAATCTTCTTCTTTTTCTTCTCCAAATTCATGATTAACTCTTTCTGCTCCATAGAAATATAACCCTGTGGGAAAGAAGAGGTAAAAGACGAGAGATCATCTTCAATCTGGATGAGCTCAGCCTCCATAAGCCTACAATGCTCTGAAGCCCAAATCTTAGAAGTCTTCTTAACCTCTTTGAGATTCGATGCAAGTTGAGTTGAAGCTAGAAAGAAAATACTTATTTAATATTTTTAAATTTTTATTATATATATTAATATATTATTTCAATGATTAATGTTCATTTTTTATCCAACCAAAGTTGACGCCCATCTAAACTACGAGACTAAAGCTTAAGAAACTTGTAATGGAATGAAACAACTCCACTATCAAATTCACATTACAACCTAAGATGTCATAAACCATAGAATTACATTTCAATGTAATATTGAAATGATTATTCCTTGTCTAAAAAGGCTAGAAATGTTGGAATTGGAATTATGGTATTGGTAGGTTTTTAGAGTATAATTTTAAAAGGTTTGTTTTAAATTGCTTTTAATCTATACTTTTGGGGGTTTACTATAAATTAAATATGGTTAAGAAATTGGAATTGTAAAATTTGGATTAAAGTTTTGGATGTTATAATATTATATTTTAAACAAACCAGATAATACATTAAGATAAAGAGTGAGTAAACTATAAAAAATGTGGCTTTACATAATTTTAGGTTTATGAAGTAAATCCCTATATAATACCTGAATCATTAAATTAATTATTACGTTTTAAATTTTACTTTATATTAATTTTCTTTAAGTAGATTTATCAAAGTTTTTAACAAAGAGACATGGTCATATCTTCCTCACATCAATATCACATTTATCTTATAAGTAAGCATGATATCTTCACAATTTATATTTATATTAAAGAATTATGAATTATGTTTTAGTGATTAAGACATAATCCTTTATCCAATTCTAACTTATTCAAATTAATTATAAAAAAATATAAACAAATATTTCATGCATTTAATCTATAGTTTATAGACAAAATAAAAATAAGATGATGATTAAATTTATAAAATTTATATATAATATTTTGTTGTAAGTAAAAGAATTCACGACTATAAGATGATTATTAAATTTATAAAATTCATATATAATATTTTGTTGTTATAATATATATAATATTTTTGTTATAATATATAACTAGGGTTGGATTTGTACCAGCATGATATACGAAGTCTATTCCGATTTGCTATCATGCACACATGGGTCTATCGAAATTTAACCCATGAAATCAATAATTAATCTACGGGCAAAATTTATATATAATTATTTATTTATTTTAAAATTTTAAATATTACTAATTAAAATGACTTTAGTATATGAATTAAAATAAGATATTTTAATTTATAAAATTAAATATTATATAATGATTTTAATATATGAATTAAAGTAAGATATCTTAATTTATAATATTTATTTATTTATAATTAATTTAATTTCTAATATAGGAAAGCAATTTTTTAAATACATTTTACCTTACATTGTATATTTTATTTATTTTTATTTTTATTTTTTTGATTTATTTTTATTATTTTAATTTATTGTTATTGTTTATTATTTTGATTTATTTAATTTAACGATGACGACGGTGGCAGCGATGATGACAGTCTACTGAGGCCTTCTTGTTTTAAGAGACCTTGAGAGACAAGAAGCATAATTTTTTGGCTTGCTGAAAATTTTATTCCTAAGCTCAAAAAGCTTAGAAAGAAGTGTTTGTAGGTCGCTATAGTTTTGACATGGTAGAAGGTTAAGGAGGTTTGTATTGTAGCAAATATTATGGAACCACGATCTAATGTGGATGTAGATAGGGCACTCTAAGAGGAAGTGACTTTCATCCTCAATGTTCATAATCTCATAAAGATGACAAATCCTTTCCACCCATAGTGTTTTAGGAATTATCCAGTGCCCTCTTTCACTATATAGCTCACGAGAGTTCATTCTTATCTTAGCTATATTAATTCTTCTTCAAAATAGTTAGAACAAAGAGATATTTTTTATCATTCAGATTAGGGTTAATGACCTCTTTATAGTATCTTAATTTTCTTTTAGACTCTAAATATTTCTTGCCCCCACATTTCTTCTTTAAACTTAGATGCGATAATATTTTTAATGTTAATGATATTTTGTGAAGTGACAGTGTTGTCAATCCTCCAATGGTTTAACTAAGCCATGATATCTTTATGCTAGCCTCTCTTGAGTCATATAAGGTGGTCTTAACTCGACTTTAAAGTGATTTTTGGAAGCCTCAGGTCTTCCTGTTATTTATCATGTACTGTTGATGTAATTGTAACTTTGTAATGTATTCACTTGTATATTGTACCCCGATGTTTATTCCGGGAAGTATTTGTAATGTAATTGAGTCATGTCATGCCCCGATGTTCCGATAAGGAGTTTCTATAATGTGAACAAGTCATGTCAAGTCATTGTGGGTAACCCTCCTATTGATCAAGGGTTAAAGTCCCCGTAGTTTTGGGGCCCTAGGGTTATTAGACTATCCTAGAGAAGTCGACCCTAGGTGAGTTATTGTAAGTCGGGGCAATAGTCCCCACTGTTGTGTTAAGGATAGCCCTCCTTGTTGGTTGGAGGGGCAAAGTCCCCACAAGTTGTGGGGCACTAGGGTTATTAGGCTCTCCTAGAGATGTCGACTCTAGTAAGTAATTGATAAGTGAGGTCGACATGTTGGAGTGGACATTAAGTGAACAAAAGAATATAAATAGAGAGTGATCCTCTCTATTTATCACACACACACTCACTCATTGGGGTGCATGAGTGAGAGAGAGAAGTTGCTGGGATAAGAGAGAGACTACTGATGTCGAGAGATCATCTTTATGTTTTCAGGTTTTACTTTTGGTACCGATTCTATCTCTGAGGAAGTTGCGGGGTTTTCTCCTTTATGGTTTCCCCGAGGAAAATTCTTTGTGTCTCTTGTCTCTTGTGTTTATTGCTATGTATGTTATTCTCTCAGTTAAAGATCCTAAGATCATAATGCTAGCTTGAAAGATTAAAACCCGAAAGTTTTGGTACATTTCCTATATCTTGGGATTGGAGAAGGGTCAGGAGGTGAAAATTTCACAGGCCAAATATAAAATCTTGATGTACTCTGTGTCCAAAGTTCAGCCTCATATTCGCTATATTCTAGGAGATATGATCCCTCCAAGTTAGGGTTCCAACCTCTCCCAGGATTCATCTCCAAAAATGACACCTAGGGATAATTGCTATATCTCGGGCTACAAATGTCCAAATGAAATTTATGAAGATGTTCCAGAAAGGACATGGATTGCACTTTCTATGGTCTAAGTTTCAGATCCCGAAGAGGAAACAGTGACACGTGTAAGTCCGTACAACTTCGCTATGCTGAACAGTCCTGAAACAGGTCACCTTGGGAAAACAATCATAAGTCCCAATTGGTGAAACCAATTCTACTAAAACCTGTGGTGTTGGAACAATGACAGGCGAGGATAACTCAATGCGAATTTTCAGACACAGAGGAGTAGTAATTTAGGAGATACCATATAAACAGTATCAGGCATTTTTGTAGAAGAAATTGGAAAACTAGGGCTTCCTGTTCCAGGAGTTTCCCTCCACTGTTTTTAGAAAAGGAGTACATTGGACAGCTCACCTTGAAGAGGTCTATCTTTCTATCCAATCAAATCTGAAATATTTCAAGTTTTGAAAATTAGGGTTTCTCTGACAAACCCTAGATTAGCCAGCTCCGAAACCAAGACGGACACCTCAAATCGGTAAGATCTAATTTTTTGCTATTTTTATTTGAGGTTCTCATTTCAAAGTGATCTATCACATCAGCTTGATGATAAGCTTGGTGAAGTTTACAACTTCCAAGAATGGAAGTATATGATCTCTCTGAAGAAAATGAATTAGACACCTAAATGAGTAGAGAGGTTCCAGTTCCAGAGGGAGATGAGGCTAAAAGCCTTACACAAGAAGAACTTGGTCAAGGCCAAGAAGATCATTGTTGATTCAATCACGGATCACCTTTTACCACAAATGTCTTCCCTAAAGACACCCAATATGTTTGATTCCTTGACTAAGCTATTTTAAGGGAAGAACATAAATTAGAATATGACTTTGAGAAAACAGTTGAAGAATGTGAAGATCTGGAATGCAGAGACCATACAGTCGTACTTTACGAGGGTATCTCAAATCAAAGAACAACTTGTAGCAGTAGAAGAAGAAGTGGAAAATGTAGAAGTGATGATAGCCACCTTTAATGGCCTCCCAGGATCATGGGTTTCATTCATGTGAGGAATGTGTGCCAGAAGGAAGTGATTACTTTCAATAGAATCTGGGAATAAGAAGAAGCTCGACTCATAATAAGATAAGAGAAGATGGGATCAACTGAAGATCAAGATCTTACCATCCAAAGAAGATCCCTCAAGCAATGAGGAATATGAAGAACTCAACTCTTGAAGAACCTCTTATCCATCTTAGCATTTGGATAAGAAACGATGCTATTATGAATGAAGAATATGATGAAGACGAAGGCTCAAGAAGGAGTCTACCCACGAAACAAATAAAGATAAGTATTCAATTGTTATTTCATGATATTGTTTTTTGTTATGTATTCGTTTATATTCAATTGATGTATTATCCATGATAGAATGCTTGCATTAATGACAGTATACTACTAATATGCATGTAATGGATAAGTAGCTCATGGTGCTATACAACTCTCCATTGCTACTTATCTAGAATGAAACCTCTTTGCTGACATATTGGATTAGTGCACAATCTCAATGTTGTCCTGGTAGAGATGGAAGGCATCTAGAAAGTTTCCGTGAGATATGGATTAATGTTGTATTGGCTAAAATAGTTGCATGATCATATATTTATGCATAAGAGTTTTCCATTATGATTATTCCTTATGAAATGTTTCTAACCATACAAATGCATTTGACTTGTAGGAAAGATCGCATACATAATCTCCTACAAGAAAAGAAAAATGAGACTTGTTTCGAAGAACAAGTGACGACAGTTCAAGATAAAGAATAATATGACAAATGTAGCGACATCACTGATGCAGAACCTTCCAGCTATGAAGAAGTAACCAAGAAGAAAGGGAAGACCAGTTCAAGAAGAATGATGTCTAGGATGTAGTATCAATACATGAAGGGAAACTCATAGTTCCATCATGTAGTATATGGAAACATCGTGGGATACAAGGAAAGATTCGTAGCATGAGGCTTCTCACGAAAAGAGTGCATAGAGTACGAAAGACAGAGGGAGTATGATGCTTCACTTCAGAGGGAGTGACTACAGAAGATGCCAAGGTTCGACATATCTTACTAGTGACTCTAGGATTTATTGAGAGTAAAGAGGATTCCAACCTTTTCCTCAAGGTTGAAGGTGGAAGACCAATGATGCTCCTGTTATATGTCGATGACTTGTTCCTGACAGAAATTGTAAGAAGGAAACTTGCTACTGAGTTCGAGATGAAGGACTTGGATATGATTCACTACTTTCTAGGCACGGAGGTGTGGCAGAATCTCCCTGGGACAAGGGAAGTATGTAGTAGAGATCCTGAAGAGGTTCAAGATGATGGATTGTGTTATCACTCCAGGAAACTCCTCTAGGTTGCAGCTTGAGGATGCCTGGTAACTTAAATGTTTTTAGGGTTTTCTAAATGGATCAAGTCAGGTAACCTATAGAACCTCACACTCTCAAGACATGCATGAAACTCAATCAGGGATAAGGCTTCTAAATACCATTGTTCAGAGGTTTGATAATATGGTGCAGAGATGGAGAACTTATCATGCTGGCAGATTCATAAATAAAATAGATATATATAAATGGCTAATCATAACAAGGAAGGTACTTATAATTCAAATCATCAATATGCCAATAAGATGAAAACTATCAGACATCAATAAACCTGAATAAACATGAATAACACATTCACGCATAAGCACAGAATAGAGAGAAAATGGAAGCTAAACATACGATAACAAAAGAGCTTAAATTAGGTCATGAGAAATATGAGAAGCTTGACAATAGTAATGGTCTACAAGTCCCCAAAGTCGAACCCTTTCAATAAAATAAGTATTACGCTTTATAGCCTTTACAAAAATATTTAGATCCTGAAAATTTGGATCTAATTTACTAAAAATAGACAAAATAATTGTTTTTTGCATAATTAGGTAAAAAAACCTTAATTTGACTACGAGTCTAACTAAATGTAGAACTCATTCACTGTTTGAACCTTCTGATAACTAATGTAAGTACTGGAATAATTGCCACTGATCCTCTGCTGGATAAGTTGTTTTTTTACTTAGACAGTTAAGTGTTGGTGACCTTTTCATCCTTTATGTCACTGCAAAAATTGAAGCATACCTTCCCTGATGTTTTCTTCAATGTCCTTCATCTTTATACTTCGTCCTTGAGCTATTCATGTTTGCCCAAAACTGGTCCTTCATGCCAAAAGTTAGATCCTATCCTCTTTCTTCTTTCGGTGGTTAAGAGGCCAAAATATCGAAACTTTAGATGCTGAAAGCGGTGCTTTCGGTGGCTAATGAACTGCTTCAGCACTCGCCTAAGCCACTGAAAGCCCTGTTCTTCAAAAACTATTAAGCCACCTCCAAAATTGTTCTTTCAAGTTGGTTTGCTTATATTTCTTATTTAGCAGGCTCTATGCTAGGAAGGTTAACAGTATCTTGGCTTGATTCTAGAGGCTGAAGGCTTACTCCAGCTTCAGCTAAGGTTTCCAATGTGAGGTGAGTGCTAGGGTTTGGCTTGGCCTCCTTCATCTGCAGCCTCTGAAGCCTAATCATTATGTACAGCTTAGTGTTGTCCTTCATGTATCTTAGGTTTCTTCTTTTGAGAAAGATGTATCTTCCTCTCATCTCCAGGAAAGAATTATGCAACTACTTATTCCTCTTGGTCAATATAGCATTGCTTTTCTTTATCTCTCTTTCTAAAATTTCCATCTCATACACTTGCCTCAACAACTAATTTATCCTTTATGTCTTGGGCTTGCTATAGGAAGCCTTCTCTGCTGGTTCATTTTGTTGTTTTGGTGTAGGTGATGGGAGTCCTTCAATATCTGCTACAACTTGCAATGCTAGGTCAACACCTTCCTCTTTTTCCTCTTCTGAATATAAATAGGGAAGGTTCAGAATGTTCCCTATGTGTGATGTAACTTTCAGGCCCTTTTCACTAAAATCCAAGTTCCTTTTGACATTCTTGGCTTTGGAAGAGGAAGGAAGATGTTCTATTGTTGTTGGGGATATATCCCTTCTCTTCCTTTTCCCACTCCTTGGTGTGCTAGACTTTTTCAAAGGAAACTTCCCCTTTTCTTTTGGTTGTAGGCCTATTTCAAAACCATTCCAAAACAAGAAATAATCCCATGCCATATTTCTCCTCTTCAGCAATTTTTGGATCGGGAATCAGACAAGACCATGATGAGATAGTCTGCCAACAATCTTGGTTGGTTGAGCCTTCACCTGGTGTGCCATTTTTTCCAAGCTCTTGTGTAAGTAGAAAGATAAATTCAGTGGGATTTTTCCTGTGAAGTGGTTCATCAATTTAAAATGGTAAATCATGGCCCTGTTGTATCTCCCTTCACAAGTTATGTAGACCACAATGGCCTTCAAAAATGGATGCCACCTCTCTTCTAGCCAGGAGGATGGTACATTTTTCTTCCACACCATTCCTCTATGTTCAGGCTTTAGATAAGATCTAAACTCTACATCCTTTGGAATGGTGGTTTTAAACCACTTCTCTCCTGTGCTAGGGAGTTCAGTCACTTCAGTAATTAGGGTTTCATCTATCATAAATTCCTCTTTACCTATGATTTCCTTGGATCCATTAAAAGAGAGAGAAAATGCCTAAACCACCCGCTGGTGTGAACCTTGAATCTTCTCACAAAAATTATAGCAGCCAACATCCTTGAACAACTGACAAAATTTTGGATGTGCCTCCAAGTATATGATGTCTCCCAACTCTTTCCTGAGAGTAGGACCTCCCTTCTTCATTTGTTGAATGTCACTCCTGGGTACCTCCAACAATCAATTCAAGTTCTTTGGAATAGTGTTTTTACCAGGCTGCTTCTTAGAGATGGTTTTCTGGTGGTGAGAATTCCTAAATTTGAAGGTGGAGTGTATTGAAGAATGGGCACTGATTATGAGGGCTTTCAAATGAAAGAGTGATGATTAGGTCAGATGGTGATGGCTTTAGTTGATGTTTTCAAGACCCCTTTCCCAGCAATCATGTTAAAATCAACCTGGATACCCAGTGGGGATTGTCTGCATTTCTTTGGACAGATGGAGGGAAAGGAGGGTTTCAAATCACATCAGTCCTTATCATCTTAACAACGAACTCCTCACTCATTTCCTTACGCCTTGATGCAGCCTCCTATCTTTTCGGTGATTTATCATGCCCTTTGATGATCGTTGTTTTGCTGACAGGCCCTGATTTGATAGGTTTCTAACCATTTCTTCTTTTTACCTTTTCGGTGGTTAAGGGCCCTCAGGAATTTGTCTACTAGTTACTGAAAATAAGGCTTTCGGTGGCTAATGAAATGCTGAAGTATTCTCCTAAGCCACCGAAACTTTTTTCCAATTGGCGTTGTAAAACTTGGTTTTCAGCAGATAGTGGTCTCTTCGGATATCCCTTTTAACTACCAAAATACCAGCCTTACGGTGGCTAATGAACCATCAGAGCTTTCACCTAAGCCACCAAAACCACTTTTTTCCCAACTCCTTTTACCTGCTTTCGGTGGTTAATGCCCTTCTTCAACTGTTCGCTAAGCTGCCGAAACCAACACTTTTCGGTGGTTAATGAGTTGTTTGTAGTCTCGCCTAAGCCACCGAAAGTGATTTTACCATTGAATCAATCAGGGCAGCTTTCGGTGGTTAACCTTTATCCTGCGTTAAAATGTTGGCTTCTGAAACAAAGATTTTCGGTGGCTAATGAGCTGTTAAGAACCCCGCCTAAGCCACCGAAAGCTAAAACTTCCAATTTTCTCAAATATAGCAAAACCAGAGATCCTCAATTTATTATTCATCTTTAAATATTTCATAACATGACTCGAATTCTTCATCCTATCAAAATAAATTTATTCTAGGAGATAACATCTAGCTCCTACTTGGGGATGGGAACCTCCATGTGAGGTCCCAAGAACCCCAGACAAAAATGCCTTTCCTTGAAAACAACTAAAAAATTAACACTATCATTTACTGTTCCATTGGGCATGGATTTTATTCTGTAAGCAAAAACAACCTACTAACTAATAATTTACAATAACAAGGATTCAGAGCCTCAAATAAAATAGAGTTTCAGAAATCACCCATTCACTGGGCCATCAAACACCTCTTCCCCTTCCAGATTCTGCAATTTGAAGGTGTTGTTCTTCTGTACCTAAGCTATCACAAAAGGGCCAATCCATAGAGAGTCAAACTTTCCATGTTTTCCCTTGTCCTTCCTGATAGTATCCCACTTGAGGATCCAATCTCCAACCTGAAAGTTGTCCACTTTTTCCCTTTTGTCAAACATGACCTTGATCTTCTGTTGATGGGATTTTGATTTTCCTATCACTTGTTCCCCGACTTGTTGCAACTCCACCAAATCCATCATCCTCCTTCTCATACCATTTGGTTCATCTTTCTCCTCCTGAAATATTTTTCCACTGGCAGAATCAGCTGAATGGGAAAAATGGCCTCAGTACCATAAACTAATTTGAGTGGAGAAGTCCCTATAAACCTTTTGTCTATTACCCTATCATCCCATAAAGCAAACTTTAGCTTAGAATCCCAGCTTTTCTGATTTGTCTCCAATAGTTTTCTGATGATCCTGACTACACTTTTGTTAGATGAATCATCCAGGCCATTGCCTTGAGGATAATAGGATGTGGAATGCACCAGCTGAATTCCCATTGAATCACACATTTTAACCAATGCCCCGGCTTTGAAAGCTAGTGCATTATCAGTCACTAACCTTACTAAGCAACCAAACTTGATAAAGATATTCTCATATAAAAACTTCATGATGTCCTGATGAGTTACATTCTTGGTGGGTACTGCGTCTATCGACTTGGTAAATTAGTCTGTGGCTACTAGGATCCATTTATGCTGCCCACTGGAAGATGGATTTATTTCACCTATGAAATCCAGACCCCATTGCTGGAAAGGCCCATTCACTACAATAGGCCTAAGGGGCAAGGATTTGAGCTGCTACTTCCCTACAAATATTTGGCATTGGTCATAGGCCCTCACAAAGGTACACACATCAATAAAAAGGATTGGCCAATAGTACCCTGCCCTCATAATCTTGTGGGATGTGGTCTTCCAGTAATGATGGCCCCCACATGTGCAGGAATGAAAGTCATGCATGACCTGATCTAATTCTTCTTTATCTAGACACCTCGACAAAATGCCAAACAGATCTTTCCAGTACAACAATTTATCGACTATGCAAAATTTAATAGACTTTAGTTTAAGATCTCATGCTTGATTTGGAGTGAGATCATGAGGAACTTATAATTTTTGTAGAAAATGAATAATACCTGAGTACCACTCACATGAACACAAGTTTTCAGCCACTTGTTGAATGCCATTCTGATCCTGAACTACTTATGCTGCTACTACAGTTTGCAATTTTTCTGAATTGACACAAGTGAAGTTTATCCTTGTTAATTCACAGTGTTCTTTAGCCATGAGTTTGGCTAGACCTTGGCCTCTTACTAGCTTGGTGGGCTTTACCTCTATATCAAACTCAATGATCTTGGCAATCCATTTAGCTCTCTTTCCATCAATGTCAAGCTGAGTCAAAACATCCTTCACGGCAGCTGAAGGAACATACATTAGAGGAAATTTCAACTCAAAATGGGCCTCCTAAGGAAAATTAATAAAATAATAGTTAAAATAATAAAATAATATTTATTAATTTTGGAGGAAGAAAAGAAAAAACTACTTTTTTGTTCGTATTTTCAACATATCTCCTTGTGTTTTTACTCAAATTTCAATCGGGAGAGCTCGTTGGATGAAGAATTAAATTCCACATCCAACGAGTACCCACTCGGCATACTTTTGACAGGCCCCACCACCCCAAAAACAAGAAATACCTGAAAAAATGTGATGATGATGTCATCATCACATTTTTTTAGGTATTTCTTATTTTTGGGGTAGAGTGGCCCATAAAAACTATGCCGAGTTGGTACTCGTTGGATGTGGAATTTAATTCCGCATCCAATGAGTTCTCCCATTCGAAATTTGAGTAAAAACACAGGGAGACATTTTGAAAAGACGAACAAAAATAGTAGTTTTTTTATGATACCTATCCCCAAATTTATATTAAANATGAGTTCTCCCATTCGAAATTTGAGTAAAAACACAGGGAGACATTTTGAAAAGACGAACAAAAATAGTAGTTTTTTTATGATACCTATCCCCAAATTTATATTAAA
>LPNX011211964.1:744018-756783 GCA_001517045.1 Pseudotsuga menziesii
AATTTGTTTAAAAGGTGATCCCTTTTTTAATTTTAAATCATTTTGATTGGATAATACATGATGACATGGAATTTGTAGTATTTTTGGAAGTCCCATTTTAAATTGAAATTTCCTCTGATGGGCAAGGACTTTTGCATGCAGAATATAATTCCTGAAGGTTTTCAATGACTTGATGAGAGAATAAGCCTATTTCTCAATGGGATCATACTTCATATTAGAATCCCTCAATGTCTTGCTAAAGAATGCAATTGGATGATCAAGGCCTTCATCATCTTTTTGTAATAGCACAGCTGCCACAACAGAATTTCAACCCAAAATCCTATGCCTTGCATGTCTGAATTTCGACACTTCTCTGTCGCATCTTTGACACATCCACTTTTTTTTTCCGTCAGTGGCATAACATCGAATATTCGACATGCTACCAAAGTGGGTTGAAGATCCGACACACCATGGTGTCGCCTATTCGATAGTTTTCTCTTTCAAAGTGTCAATCAAAACTTGCATAAACCATCGGAAATCCAATGCCCTCCGACACTTGAAGGGTTGGCCTTTCGACGGGAAGAAGTGTAAGAGGCATGGAGATGCCATCGGTGTTTTTATCTAGAAAGCATCAGATTTTCGACTCCTACCGACACATGAAGCGTCGGTCATCCGACGGGTTGAAGTGTCGGAGTCATGACACTGCCGTCGGAAGGTTAATACAAAGTGTCGGTTGATCGTCGCCTTCATGTGTTGGATGTTTCACAGAAGAGTCAGAACACCGTCGAAAAAGTGATTCCTGTTGGTATATTTAACAAAAAAAAATTGAAAGATTTCACGTAGAAATGTTGACCACAAAAATAAATTGTATGTTTTTTCAAAGTTTTTGCTTAAAACTCCTACTCTAGCTTTGTTAATGCGTTCTAATGATGTTAATAAGTTATGGAATGATATGTTTGGGCATATTAACTTACGTTAATTGCATCAATTAATCAAACAAGACGGGATAGTGGGGTTGCCACCTATATCCTTCTTAGATGGAGTTTGTCCAATATATACTCTTGGTGGGCACCTTGAAGAGAGATTTGAGAAAGGAAAGGCTAAGAGAGCCACATCACTTCTTGATTTTGTGCCCGGTGACATTACTGGTCCCTTTCCTCACCTATCTATGACTAAATAAATATATGTACTAAGTTATAACCTTCATTGATTACATCTCTATATACACAGGGGTCTACTTCTTAAAACACAAAGTTGATGTGTTTTCTTTTCTTCGAGATTTTAAAGCTCTTGCAGAGAAACAATCTAGTAAGGGGATCAATATCCTTCACACAGATAATGGTGGAGATTATTCCAATAAATATGTAAATAATCTATATCCTTTTCATTTACAGTTCTTTACCTCACAACTCTTACGACATATCAGTATGGTATGCTTCGATATATCCTTTTCATTCTAGAGCACACACTCTGCCGATGATCATTGAATTTTATGCATCAAAATAATCTAATTAATTTTTTAGATATGATAGATTTTCACTCAACATGTCCAAATGAGTGATGATATAGAATCATTTTTTCAAACATATAAATAAAATGCATGCTCAAGTCCAAGTCAACCAAAGGAATACAATGTAAAATATAAGTAGTTTGTGGATGCCCAATGGAGATATAAATCACTTAAGAAGAACTCAAGACTATATAAAGGATAGAAAATAATTTATTTGTCATTTAAAAATAAGGGACAGAGAGAAGTTCAGTTATTTACAAAGAAATTCATAAATGCAACAAGTGCAGAAAAAGTGACTGATATGCTATATCATATCGTGTAATAGCATATCGAACCTTAAGGAAGAAAAAGGCCAACTAGGTCAAAAGGGTAAAAAAAGGCATGACCTTTTCCAAAATATAAAATTGGTCAAAAGTTCCAAGGAATTCCAAAAAGTAGAGGTTAGAGGTGCTCTGCAGTCAACACCGTTGTCAAAATCAGGGGAACTATCACAACCTCTCACATTTGTATATGTGTCTACTACTTCTCTTGGACCATCATATAACATGAAATCCTCTGCAGTAGTCAGGAAATAGAGGGAGAAACAACTAGGTATGGCAACTCTTTCTACCTTAGTGACTGGAATCAATTCAAGTGATCTTGGTTGTAGAATGAACAGGTCCAGCCTTCAATTTCGTTTGACCAAGATAGATCAAACTCTCTTCTTATGGTCCTCATTGCAAGAAGAGTTGCATCAACTGGAAGTATTAGAGATTCAGTAACACCTCTGAACATTAACAATCCTTCCACTGAAACAACACATATGCCTAGTTTGGTAGTTAAGGTAGATCAACCTGTTGCAATTGTTAGCGTATCCTACACACTAGGGTGGTGGATCCATTAACACAGCTAAAATCAAGTTATATGCAACATAATTTCACTCTATGATTGTTCAATAGAAGAGACAGGTGATTGTCTTTGATCCTTTAAATAGTTGTTGGGATTCTGGTAAATGTATGCTTGCTTGTCCTTTTACGACTGGTTGAGAATCTATAAATGTTTGTGAAGTTCCTCTTGCAATTACAATACTGAATCATGTGGAAGCACCATTATCTACAAATCAATGGATCTAGCAAAACATTCCATGCGAAGAAGATGCTCTGATATAGGCTTGCCTATGGATTCACAGGGGAAACTTATCAAATATATTACTATTTCTTCTTTGGATTTATGGTAAAATGATGGATGAATTCTAGGGTTTCATGCACATGAAAGATTGATGCTAGAATTGTTGGAAGAACACAAGCACAAGGAGGATCTAGGGTTTTCTTGGTTGCTCCATTGGTAAAGTTTGGTGAAATTATGCTTCTATGGATTGAATGGTGGGTGTAATGCTGCGTTTTCTCTGAATTAGGGATTTTTACCAGCTTTTGTCAACTTTTACATGTTAGAAAACATCCTCTTGAAGGATTTTTCTCTTGTTTGTCCTTAGATCTCTGAATTTTTCCCTAATTAGGATCCTCCAACAAACCCTAGAGGTTGTTTTTGGAAGTCCTAGTTGGTGAGCCTTAGGGAAATATTCCAAGAGGGAGGCTGATCACCATCCCTCATGGCCTTGGGTTTGAAGTAAATTTCGCAAAAACCCTAAGATTTGTCATTTTGATCAAAATTTAGTATTTCATGTGTAAATAGACGCATTTGCATGATTAGTGTAGTGTTAAATTAGATCTTTGTTTTTATAAACTAGAAAACCTTAGAAATTTATAAAATTCAATAATCCAAAAATAATAACAATTTTCAAATTCTAAGCCACCCTCAAATTTTGGCCTATCTATTTAGCCCTAGATCCTCCAGTGCGTCACCTATCTTCTTGTCTACATCCACGAACTTGAGAAGCAACCTAAAAAAACCAGTCAAAAGTCATAGTTAGGGTTTCATATTTTACATGTTTTAGGGGTTGGGATAATTTGGCCTTGATAAAAGGTTACTTTCTGCCTTACAAAGACCCCATTTAATTGTTTAGTAGGGAAATTTAGGGATTCTTTCCTTATTGATCAGTGTTACTATCGTTTCTAGCCCTAAAACCTATCAAACATACCTACAAAATCAACAATATCATTGAATGATGCCTTCCAAAAGCATTCTTTTCAGGCTAAGGAGTACTTATATGAACCCTTAAAAGGATGGTTAACTCAACTGGTAATTCATGTTGATATACAGTAGTATTTACAGTTAATCTAAATGATGATAATAATGCCTATGTGATGATACATTATGGTTGTTAATGCTTACACTTGATAGTTGATAAAATTGTCTACTACTGTTGATTTCAAAGAAAAATGATTTAAATGATAATACTCTTTTGGTTATGATTCTGAAATAGCTTTTTCTGGCCTATATCCTTGGTGTGGCTATGAAACACTTATGCTTTACAACAATAGCATATCGTGCATAGACCTAGAAAACACCACTAACTTATACAAGAAATTTACAAAAGATCAAAGGTATGCATGCTTTACCGATGGACCAACTAGCAAAGAAGCTCTAGAATCTGCAATAGAAACACAACCTCCAACATAGAAACCTGCAACAAAATGTTCATAAAATTCCATCAATAGTTTCATAAGATTCCTTAAGAAGCAATCATGTGCCCAATTGAATAAGATGGACTGTATGTTGATCTGTTGATTGATCATCAATGAAGAAGTCTCCCATGTCAAACTGAAGGAAATAGAAAAATCGATTTATTAGAGTATATTAATCCCATGACATACCTACTAGTAACTATATTGAATCATACAAAGAACATGGTATGCATGTGTTTATCCTTAAATACAGTCAATCTTAAAGCTGGAAAACTAACATGATTCTATTACATACCTTCCAGTAACCGTTTTGAGTAACAGGAGCATATTGATGTTTACCCTTGAAGTGATTAGGATCAACACCACCAAAAGTGATGGCTACAAATGGGATTTCTTCAATAAAAACATATTTTCCTTGGGAAAGAACCTCGAAACTGTTTCCTTTAGCAAAAAGATATCATACCAAATCTAGTGATCTATCATTGTAAATCAGTGAAAATGACTGATACTCTTTTTCAGGCCGTGGATACCTCTGGAAGATTACCTGAAAAAAACAAAAATAAACAATTTTTATAACTTAAGCATTCAAACAATGCCTTCCAGAAATAAAGTAGCAAATAGGTCTCTTTTTTTTCAAGCAAGTCTCAATACTTTGTTACCATAATTATCAATGCAGTGATTCTTCTTTTGTATTCCAGAGTTGAGATGTTTTCTCTAGGTGACCACTTAAAACTCAGTGATAAATTGGAAGCAATACAGAAAGATATAAATGCCTAGTAAAATATTTGCACAAAGAAGACTTTGTAACAAATTAGCAATTATGAGTAATAAAGTGCACAGTGATGTTGGGGTGAAAAGTTACAATGGAAACTGAAAATACCAATGTGTACCATGCCCAACTCACAACCTACAGGGATAAGCACAAATATAAACATAGGTTTTCCATTGCACAATCAAACATGAAAGTTGAACAAGATATGAGATTAAGAAACAAATTACAAAACTACGGAGAAAGATAAATTGGGGTAGATAACAATATACTCATGTTGAATAATAGGGAAACAACGCTTCAGATACCATTTTCCTCACAAGTCTATCTATCTTTTCCTGTCTTTTGACCTTTCATATTCCCATCAAACTCAAATGCCTATCATATTTCTTGTAATGAAATGCCTACATTTAATTTTGTTGTCCTAGCTATATGGTATTGGTAAAGTATTACTAAGGGGCCAGTTATCATGATAAATCAAAATATTTAAGGTAATTGTTTATATCAGATAGAACAAAGTTTGCCTCAATGTATGTTAATCATCATCATCAACTAAATGTATGTGTCTGCACATGCATAAATACCCAATACACAGCTCAATCAAACAAAAGAAAACATAATTATACCTTGATTTGTGGATCTTCACACTGTCTTCTTATGCTTTACCTTTCAAAATATCATTCAACATACTTTATTTTTTGTCCTGTTGCAATAGTTTCATGTTAGGACCCATCGAATAAATCTATGTTTGTTTATGAAAATAACAAAACCAATCTAAATAAATACAATTCTATTACAATGTAAATTACAATACTATTCAACTATTCGAGTAAATTAATTGTTAAGAATATATCAACTAATAAAACATGGATAACCAAAAATACTATGTATATAAGGCCATCGATCTAATCAAAATGCCATTTCTTGCCTCTTAACTATGGAAATGTTTCTCAACTCTATCTGTAACAAGTTCCAATGGAGGAGTCAAATAGCAATAGTGAAAATTATACACTAAAATTATAGAAATACATGTTTTTTAATGTATTCTTCCTTACCATTCATTGAGCTCCTCTCTGTTTCGATAATAATTTAATATTCTCTACTAAACAAGACCAACCACGTGAAGGTGGAAGCTCTAATGGCCCCTTCCCCCCCTCACATCACTCTCAAGTCCCCAAACCCAATGCATATACTTGAAAATAACAATTTATTTCACTATTTCACAATCCAAATAACAATGCATCTACTACAAATTATTTCACTCAATAGTTGAAAGATGCTTTCATTGAATCATTCTTTAAATCATTCATTAAACCATTCAATCATTCAACAGCTGAAAAAACCATTCAATAAACCATTCATTAACTCATTCATTAAAACAATAATTTAGTCAATGGCAGAAAAAAAAATCAGTAAACCATTCAGTAAAGCATTCATTCAAACATTCATTCATGAAATAGAGGAAAAAACCATTAAATGTTTTTTTTATAAATAAGAATTACTCAAAATTTGTTTAGTCAATTCCTTTTTACTTTTCTTCTCTTTAAATATTTAGTTAGAGTCACATCTTCGGGAGTCTGATCATCGGTATCCCTACTAGTATGCTCGCAAGGTTAAACTTCAGGTGAGGGGTGGTGAATTTCTGCAATAATGTCAAAATATTTCATTAATATATTTATATTTTGATAAATACGAGTAATTCATTTAAAAAAAAATTATGAATGTGTGTTTTTACCTGCCATGGGCACATCAACATGTTCAACATTATCTCGTACAGGCCCAACCTGTTCTGTGTTATGATCTACATCTACATGCTCTGCAATTGAATTGTGTATAATTAGAATTAATGTTCATCATCTACAATGGTCTATAAAAAACAGTAGCACATTAATAAATTCATTACCAGGATGAGAAGCATGATCTTCGTTTGGTTGGTCATGTACTACATCCTCAACATGAACGGAATCATTACTTTCTACACAAAAAGGAATAAATAATTTATGTTAATTTATTTATAAGGAACAAATTGCATGAGCATTAATAAATTATCATTAAACTATACATTTTTCACATACCTGGGCACCAGATGGATTAGCAAAAGATCGTGCAGCATTCCTAGACAAGCTTCTCCGGTGTTTAAGAACGGCGGCAAAGCCCTGTTTGAAGCCAAGCTTCATGTAATCTGCATTGGGCAATTCTTTGAATCAGTCAGCCTTCATATTTGCATGATGTCATTAATTTTAAATCCTTTTGTTAGAACAAAACAAAAATAATAATCTATATGATATTTGGATGCGGATTCGGGTTTTGCAATACTTACATATCGGGCCTCCAAGTTGGAGTAACCACCAGGCCCAAGCTTGTGTTGGCCAATTTTTTCAATTCTTGCATTTGTGGCCTTAGATGTGTCTAAGAGCCTAGTTAAGTTTTTAAATACATTAGTCAATGTACCAAAATTGATATAAAAACTAGTAATAATAAGGCTTACCACTACATTTTGGAATGTATTTCATACCTCCTTGTTCCACCTGGTGGTATCTTTTCTGATTTTCTCAGGCCCTTCTCTTTTCCATCTTCCACCAAGGATTTCCACTCCATAGATGGAATCATTGGAGGTTGCTCATAGCTAGGGTTCTTTTATAGATGAACCCTATACTGGTCTCGAAAAATCTTCAAATGTTTTACAGCCTTTTGTAGGACCTTCAATGTATCGAAGGTATCTTTTCTGAACAAAGTAACCAAGCAATTAGTTAGATCATCCTTTAAAGATTTTGGCTGCTTGTTCCACATTGTGTCGATGGTGGGGCCAAATATCTCCAAGGAAAAATCATTCATATGTTTATAAAATATATCATTTCTTGTAAAACATTAATGCCATCATTAGTCAACATTAGAAAATATTATTGGTATATTAGACACAAATTATAAAAACTAAATTGAACAATCTATAATTACTTAGAATCCTCTCTATATTTATTGGAACCAGTTATTCATTCACCAAAAATGTACACACTATTGAACCAGTGCTAGTCATATGAGAAGATCCAGGAAATGCTTCCACATCTCTATCTAACCCTGAATCCACCCCTTGTTCTGCAGCATTTGTTGTGGGTGGGCCAACATCGGCTGCACCCTCCGCTGCCCTCAGTGGTTTTGTAGAGCATGTTGTCGATTGTTCAGTGGGAAATATGAGAGCAGTATGTGGTGTACATGGAGTGGTTTGGTCACTGGGACCAACATTTCCTTGACCACCACTGATAATCTCCATAGCATGCTATAAATTCAAACCATTGTATTATAAGTTCAATAGCATATAAAATAAAATATTATAATTTTTTATAAATGAATTTGCATTTTTATTCGATAACTTACGTCCACTTGTTTACATTGCTGTAACAACAATTGAATCCTTTGTTTGAGCCCTTCTATTAGTGGAACTTCCAATGTCAGATGAATCAGTTCCTCATTTTTTTTTCCCTTGTCCTTTGTAGCACCCTCAATGGGTCTGCAGACTCTCTAATTTCACTATCTCTCATCAACTGAGAGACCTCATTCTGTAAAGAGTTTTGAGACATTGTTTCATAAACGGAATCCCCTGTCTGCAATTGAAATATATAAAAAATTGCTTAGTATTTGAAGCAATAGTGTGCGCAAATAATTATATTAGGGAATACATCTAGGATTACCTGACGCCTAGAAAAGGGTGTGGTCGGATCAACAGATGGGGATTTACCTCAATCAGCTACCTGCAAAAAAAGTAGAGAACATTATCACAATGAACTCAATATGTAAAAGCGAACAAATATAGAACAAAAATAAACACTATGCTACATGTTTTATATGTGTATATTTTTGAAGTATTTAGAATGTGGAATTACATTTAGGTTTACTAGTTGCCTCGAGGCTCTAGTCGTCTGATCAACATCTAGGGACTTTCCCCGGTCAATCTGCAAAAAAGGTAGAAACATTACCATCATGAACGCAACCATAAAAATGAAAGAATACATAACAAAATAAACATAATGTGTCACGGTATACATGTTTATGATTTTAAAGTATTTGAAATGGAGAATTACATTCATGTTTGGCTGTTGCCCTGATGTTGTAGTCAGCTGATCAATAGCCGGTTCGCTTCCCTGATCAACACTCTGCATGAAAAATATATAATATTATATAAACGAACCTAATATACTAATGAAAATACATAACAACGTATCTGTATGTCCATCCTAAATTTAATATTACATTGGCAATATCGATGTATACCTGCTTCCTTGACTCAGGTCAACAAACCTCTACGGAGATGGAGGTGCCCCTGAAAGAACCTCGCATCAAAAACATACTAAAAGTTACATAAGGAAACATGAAAAGTAGATAATTTCAATTATATGCTAACGAAAAAGTCCTATAGATGTTAAAATAATTAATAAAAGGGTGGTTAAATTGTTTGTTGTACCACAACCATACTAACATTGTTTGTATCTACATGATTCAAATTGTAATCAATAAGCAGTTCTTCACCAACAGCTATTGATTAATTGCACATACAAAGACAAGGTTTCCTTCACGTGACTCGAATATGCAGTTGGGTTTCTTTAGTGTAGACCATAGTTGTGTACTGTTTATAAACCCTGCAATATTACTAGTTTTTTTTGGCCTTCCATCCATGTACATCGTTGCTTTATTTTGAGCTTTGTCTTTTAGTTGTATATAATTTGCCGACAACCCATATCTATGCATACTTCATCTATATTGGACCAGGTGCATCCAATCACTGTAGTTGTAACAGGGTCCAACATACTCCATCAATTCTATACATCTACCGCATCCAACCTTTATGCTGTCCATGCAAAACAACCCCAATCCATGCAATGACGACGATGCAATTCTATATATCCTCTCATTCACACATAAATCAGTGTTTACTTTAGGAAGATCTCTAGGCACCCATTGTTTCACTAGGTTTTGGTACCTTAAGGGCACATCGATGTCTCCCACTGTCCCATCATCATAGGAACATGACCCCCCTACTTGGAGAAAAAAATTCATGCGTTTGTCGAAGTTTCTTCTGATATTCTAACATCTAATTGATCTAGCCCATGTAGACCTACTAGATGTCTCACTTTCCTCTAGCCTTCCCAAACTCCCTTCGCTGGAGGAAGACAGGTCTGACAAATACCTATTTGGTTCTACCTACACCATGGCCGAATAAAAATTTGGCATACGCATAGCAAAATACCAGCAAAAAAACTTGGAAAGACTTGTAAGCAAAAAACTTGTTAAAGAAAATGCTTGTCAAGAATGAGTTTGGTTAATAGGTGTGGGCATTTGGTAGCCCTAAAAATTCTAATGTATGCCCCTCTTTTAGTTACATACAAGTCTCCATTCTCACTTATTACTTGCATTGCCTTTTCCTAACATGAATTGGGTAGGCTTCATAATCTTCATATGTATGCTTGTGGCCATTGTACTTTGGCCTTTCAACATTGTCAAGCTTGAGATGATATGTTAGGCATATGCATAAAATATAACACTGCAATTTATGCCAATATATGTCTGTACAAAACCTGGAGGTTCTCCTTTAATGGACTATCTCCTTCAAAGAACATATCTTCGCATTCATCTACATTTACTTTGGATAGAAGTGATATAGAGTTGGTATGTTGGTCACTTCCATCAAAAATCATCTTTGACATGAGTTCCTTTTTCAAGGAATCTTGATTAATCTCCTCTTCAAAACTTCTAGCTGGTCACTTTTCCACTCTACATTGGCCCAATTATTCATTTTCTTGGCCACTCCTATCTCCTTACTCTACACTCGTTGTTGTTGTAACCCTTATTTTTGATGGTTGTAAGTGGTTTTTAGTTTTCCCATGAATGATGTTGTGATTTTGTAGATGATTATCCATTTTACCTAATATGTTTTATGATCGTTTCCATGTTTTCTAGGGTGCACATACTTGTTGTTTATGGCTTCTTTTTCTTCAAAGTTGAAGGGCCTAAAAGTGCATAGATCTCATCTAGGACCCTTTGAGAGTCATAATAAAAACTATTGTTATAGGATTTTATTCTCCAAATGAAATAACAAAACCATACTTATCGGTTAATATTTGTGTAGGCATGTTTTTCTGATCTCTCCCAAAATTTATGATACTAATGGGATTGTGACTATCAAGTCAATGCCCTATTTTCATAGTGGCATTCCTACAATAGTACACTGGAAATTCTAAAAAATTCTAATGTATGCCCTAAGAATTCTTATGTATGCCCCTCTTTTAGTTACATACAATTCTCCATTCTCACTTATTGCTTGCATTTCCTTTTCCTAACATTGCCTTTTCCTTTTACTAGCCTACCCCCTTTTGAACAATAATAGTTGCAGATTTAATCAAATGTGTTTCTACCGAGGTGGCCGAGTCAACCAAGTTGACCCCCAACCAAGCTGACTCAGCCTTTGAAATGATTGGAGTGACAAGTTTGGTACCGAACCAAGCAAATCAGGGTATGACTGAATGGATCGGTAACAAAATGGTCAATTCATCCCAATTCGTACTAAATTGACCAAGTGAATGTGGGGTGCACAGGTCACACATTTGACACTTAAATTCAAAAAAAAAATTAACCTAGAAATATAAACATCGAGACTCTAAACCTAATTCATTGTCGAGTCAATTAGATTTGTAGGATTCCTATACATCAAACACTATTTGGAGTAAAACAAAAAGTTGCTTTGTAGGCCCTAGATGCCACCCATGTGCACAATAGTCAATCTATAAAGCAGCCCCCAAATACAAAAATGTTCTTCACAAAATAGGGCATGAACCATGTGAACAACCTTCCAAGTGGACCAGCTCAATAAGTAACCTCCAAGCATGTAATATCTCTCATGAAATGGTGTATAAAAGAGTGTAAGCATGCTTCAAATGTTGAATTTCTCCTTTGGTAGGGTTGAACACTACCCTTATGCATGTGTCTCCAAGGGTGAATGTTCCTCAAATAATGAGAGAAGGCCTTCCTCTAACAATAAACCAGTACACCAAGGTGAATTGGCCCTATTTAGGGCTTCTAGAACAAACTTGGTATTTCTAATGTCACACTAGGAGCAATGTTGGGCAGCCCCATGGGCATAAACAACTCTAGAATCAAGTATGAGCATCAAAGGGACAAATCTGAGCACTTTAGGAGCATTCTGAAGGTCACAACAAATAGTAAAGCATCTCAAATCAGCTATAATTAGGCCAACTTTCAGATCTGGGCACATTGCACCAATAAAATATGATGATCAATGGCAATAGGAGGTGGTCTTTACAATTTTGGCTATGAAAATGAGAAATTTGTGGGTGAAAGCAACCCTAAAATCTCATTCATATGCTTTATAACAGCATCCACATGAATTCTGGGCACAAACAAACCTATTTGGCAGTAAAAAAGGGTATGAAGCAACCCTATTTCACCATCTTGGGCACCCTTGTGCACTTATCCATCACCAAACAGGAGTACCTCTAAATCTAGGCCAAATTGGAGGGTTAAAAGGCAGTTCTGGGCATGAATAGCCCTATGAAAAGTGACGAACAATGGAAAAAACCACTTATACTATGAAACGAGAACTTTATACTAAGAACGATAACTCTAGCCATAAAAACAATGATTTTTTCATAAAAAACACCAAAAACGCCCCCCAAATAGAAAAGTGTTGATACCAGTATACACAATTATTTTTTCGGGGTAAAAAATAGAGCCATGGCCTAAACATTACATAGTGTTGTTTACAAAAAATTTAAAATCAACCCTTAAATTGGAAAAGAAAAATTCTTCAAGAAATGAATTACAATTCTTTTGAAACTTGCATATTATACAAAAAAAAAAGTCTTAAATAATTTCACCACACTAACCATATAAAATCAAGGAAATGATGATGCAATTCATATTGAAATCATATATTA
>LPNX011211979.1:17605-140772 GCA_001517045.1 Pseudotsuga menziesii
TTCCTCCATCACTCTCTCTCTCTATTTCTCACCCCTCCCCCTCTCCCTTTATCGCTCACCCATCCCCCTCTCTCCCACATAATCTGTGTGTGTGTCCCCTTCTCTCACAAACTCCCTCTATCTCTCCCTCTCTCTCCACCTTCTATTTACCTCCCTTTATCAATATCTCCCTCGCGTCTCCCTTAATTACCAGCCCTCCATGGCATTATTCATCTACCTATCCTCTCTCTCTCTCTCTCTCAACTTGTATCCCTCCCTCCCTATCTCTTTTCACCCTCCCTCTCCATGTTTCTCTCTTTCACAGCCTCCCTCTCTCTCCATCACCCAACCCTCCACCCTCTATCTTGGACACCATCTCTCTCTCTCTCTCTCTCTCTCTCTCTCTCTCTGTGTGTGTGTGTGTGTGTGTGAACCTGGCCCCTTTCTCTCCCTGTGTTGATCCCCCTAACCCTGCCTCACACACACACACCTTATATTGCTCCCTCACTATCTCTTTACTTCACTCTATCTCCATCCCTCCCTCACACCCCCTCCTTCCTCTCCACATCATTCTCTCTCTCTCTCTCTCTCTCTCTCTCTCTCTCTCTCTCTCATACTTCCTTCCTCTATGTTTTCAACTTATCCCTTTTCCTCAACCCGCTACCTCATTATGACCCCTATTCTCTATTTTATCGCATCTCATTCCCATCTCTTCAATTTCCCCCTCCTTCACCTCTCTCCTCCAACATATCATATTCCTCCTCTAATACTCCATATCCACCTTTCCATTCACCAATCCTCTCTCTCATCAAACCACCACCCACTTCCTACCCTCCACCTTATCCCCTTTCGTCACTCAAGTCTCATGTACTACTTCTAACCCTATATGTCTTCAACATCTCTCCTCCTCCTAATAATCCTCTCAATCCCCACTCCCCCTCACCCTTGTAACCCATAATGTTCTCATTACATTCATCTTTCTCCACTTGAATTTACAACATCCTCTTAGGACCTTGACCCTTCCCCACCCCCTATCAACTATTAACCATACTCACTCAAACTTACAACATCCTCTTAGGCCCTTGACCCTTCTCACTAGTGCAAAATGAGAAATTAATGACTAAAATCAGACTATAAACGACTATTTTTGAGTTGGTGACTAATAGTAGCTAATTTCCACTATCTTATAGCTAGTCGTATTTCACTTAGTCATTAATAGCTTGACTTATTAGTCATTGGTTTAGTCATTGATAGTCAATGATTTAGTCATTAATAGTCAATGATTTAGTCATTGATTTAGTCACGGATTTAGTCATTGATAGTCAATGATTTAGTCATTGATTTAGTCACGGATTTATTCATTGATTTAGTCACTAATTTAGTCATTGATTACAACAATTAATGACCAAATATACGACTAAATAAACTACTAGATGATAACATATTAATGACTAAGATACAGGAAATTAGCTACTAATAGTCGTATATATGCGAATTTAGTCATTTTTGTAGTCACAAATTTATGATAGGGCACGAAGGAATCGAACCACCAACCTCCTGCCTATACTTAGGTAGGCGCTCTACCATACAGCTAGAACCCTTTAAGAAGTTGTTATTTCTTGACAATGATGATATTCAAACAAATTTATGATAGATAGAAATCTACAAACCACATAATTGCTACTAATACAACTTACCAGTAACTAGTATTTATGATAAACTAATTCATGAGAGCTATGTACAATTTTCCCTATCTGGCATATCCATTCATGTTACCAGAGAGAACGAAATACCTCCGTGATGGATGTGATACCAATTAAGTCAACCAATTTACGAAATATCTCTTTGGATTTACTGTTTCAAATAATAAAAAGCCCACGTCACAGTGGCTACCTCCATGGGCAGACAATTACACAACTCCATCATGTATTAAAGAAAAAACATTTGATGACTACCCACAACTTTTAAAAAGGCAGGAAAAACCAACGATAAAATGTGAAAGTGAGTTTCCAATAAATCCTCTTACTGGAGTAACTAGGAATGTAAAAAAACTACCAAGAAAATCCATTTTATAGAAAATAGTATTCAACCTATCAATAAAAACAAATCTAACCTTCCATTTATACATTTGTTGGAGCACATCTGGTTCACAAACAACTTTAGCATCATCTATGCTGCCACCTTCTTCAAGTTTTTTCAAAGCTGACTTGACAGCCTAGGGAAAAAATTTAAAGCTAGTTATAAAAAATTTGAATGTATAATGCATTTAATCAGAAAATATTGATACTTACCACCCATATGGACAGCATTGCTATGTTCAAAGTATAAATAGACATACCTCAACTGATCCCTCAACCTTTCCTTGAGTAATAGTTTTATCCACAATCCTCATGCTGTAATTCTTATGTGTCGAAGGCACTTGGTGCTTTGCACACACATCATCTAAACTAATGCCAGATGTTGCTCTCTCAATTATAGCCAAGACCCTATATCACAAAATGCAATCTTGCTAAGCACCATTATAAAGATTTAATTTAATAAAGGCACTTTGCACAACAAAACAATTCACACAAATAATAGCTAGAAATAAAGACTAAATAAATGCTCAGAACAATCAGTAAAACCCACTAAGTCAATAATAGTAACGCCAGACATCATTCAAATTCATTCATTCCACTTCAGTTCATTGAGAGGCAATATATTAAAAAAAATAACTAAGAATAACTAATTAGTTAAGTATGAACTCCATAAGCCAAGAAGCAATAAATCCCCCCTTTTCTTGGAGAGTTAAGGTACTATTTGTATGAATAAATGAATTGGTTGCAGTTCAGATGTGGATTCAAAATATCAAAAGTTGCCTCCGACTTTTTGTCCCGTTGTGCCATAAGTATTGTTCTCCTCCTCACTGAGGAAAAAAAGGGTTGAAATTTTGCATGACGCCGCACTTATCCACCTTGGTAGGAGAGACTTCCCAGCCACTTAGATTATGAGCCTGCTGAGGACTAGTAAGAATTAGTGTTATATATTACACATTCCATTAGTGTGATTCATTATACCAAAGGGCTGGGCCATTCTGTCATGATGAGAGGATTGGTTCCTCGCATGTCAGATATAAGTGTTGAGTCATTCTGACGTGACTATAGGATTGGTTCCTACATGATCAGATATAAGCGTTAAATGCCATTCTCTGAATGGAGGCACCTAGTTAGTTACCAAGAATACTCAGCCTAGGGCTAAGGGCCACTCTGATATGACTGTGGGATGTGTTCTCACATGATCAGATATAAGTGTGGGGCCATTTTGATGTTATTGAGGGATGTGTTCCCACATGATCAGATGTAAGTGTTGAATTCCATTCTCTGGGAGAATGGAGGCACTTGGTCAGTTACCAGGAATCCTCAGCCTGGGGCTGAGAGCCCTTTCGACATGTAGGTTGGATTGGTTCCTCACATGGTCGAATGTAAGTGCAGATCCCTTTCGACATGTAGGATGGATTGGTTCCTCGCATGGTCGAATATAAGTGTTGAGCCCTTCCTTGGATAGTAGATGGTGTGTCCTCCTATGCCAGAGGATATAAGTGTTGTGCCCTTCCTTGGATAGTAGATATGCCAGAGGATGTAAGTGATGTGCCTTTCTATGGATAATAGATGGTGTGTCCTGCTATGCTAGTAGATGTAAGTGCTGAGCCTTTCCATGGATGATAGATGGTGTGTCCTATCATGCCAATGGATGTGAGTGCTGGGCCTTTCTGACATATATGACTAGATTGGTTCCTCTCATAGTCAGATGTGAGTGTTGGGCGTGCCTTTCTGACATGGTGTTGGATGTGTTCCTCTCATGCTCAGATGTAAGTGCTGGGCGGGCCATTCTGACTTAGGCTCATATATAAGCGTTGAAGAAGACCTACATGGAGGCTAGGCCTACAACCAGCATGAAAAAGGGTTGGCTCTGTAGAACTTCCTGTGACAAGAAGAATCATGAGATAGCACCCGTGATGATGATCCAGCACTGATGATCCAGATCAAGTGATGATCCAAATCCAGATATGATGACCCAGTGATGATCCAGATTGAGTGATGATCCAGATCCAGTGATGATGATCCAGATCCAGTGATGATCTAGATCCAGTGATGAAGATGACTTGAAGATGAAGATCACGAGAACTCAGTGATGATCTAGTTGATAGGGAGAAGAAGACCAGTGCTGACAAATTGTGTCGAGAGAATACCTTCCTAGTTAAGAGGGAGTGTTGATGTATTTGTAACTTCGGAAAGTATTCACTTGTATATCTTATGTATTGTACCCCGATGTTTATTCCAGGAAGTGTCTGTAATGTAGTTGAGTCATGTCATGCCTCGATGTTCCCATCGAGAGATTTGATAATGTAAACAAGTCATGTAAAGTCATTGTGGGTAACCCTCCTATATATTGATCAAGGGTTAAATTCCCCGCAGTTGTGGGGCCCTAGGGTTATTAGACTCTCTTAGAGAAGTCGGCCCTAGTGAGTTATTGTCAAGTCGGGAATTAGTCTAAATAGAGAGTGAGCCTCTCTATTGATCACACACTCACTCACACTCAGTTGTAGCGCATAACTGAGAGAGAAGAAGTTGCTGGAACAAGAGAGAGAGAGACTACTACTGTCAAGAGATCATCTTACTGTTTTTGGGGTTTTGCTTTTGGTGCTGATTCTATCTCTGAGGAAGTTGCGGGGTTTTCTCCTTTATGGTTTCCCTGAGGAAAAATATTGTGTTCATTATCTCTTGTGTTTGATTGTTGTGCTTGTTATTCTCTCAGTTAAAGATCCTAATATAATGCTAGCTTGAATGATAAAAATCTAACATGCTATCAAAGCTAACCTAAGAAGAAGGCATTGTGCAGCTACGGAAACTAGGGCTTCCTACTTTTTTGATCTCTCTCCATAGATTTTCAGCAAAAGAAGGTTGGGTTGACTCTCCTCTCCAGGGCGCATCTTTCTGTCGAAGCAGAATCTAATCTTGAGCAATTTCAGTTTTTGACCCGATACTACTGCCGGAAATTAGGGCTTTCCACAGAAGTGGAATTTTTTAGTGATCCCATGCCTGGATTGATCTCCTCCTCAAAATCGAAGTTTAGAGATCAAGATCAAAGTTTTTGGTTGGGAAGACTCCGAGAAAATCAAACCCTAATCTGCTCCTAAACCAGCTCTACAAAAATCCAGCTCCAGATCTAGATCTGACATCTTAACCTGGTAAGATCTAAATCTTTTGTATTTCCATTTGAGGTTCTCAGTTAATATGTCTCATCATACCAAGCTTGATGAAAAGGTTGAGGGAGCTGATAACTTCCGAGCTTGGAAGTATAGGATCTCCCTGGTCCTGGAAGAAAATGAGTTAGAGTCTTACATCAATGAAGAGGTTCCAGTTCCAGAGGGAGATGAGGCTAAGGCCTTAAATAAGAAGAAATTGGTCAGGGCTAAGAGGATTATTGCTAATTCAATCAAGGATCACCTCATACCACAGGTGTCCTCCCTAAAGACACCTAAAGCTATGTTTGATGCCTTGACCAAACTATTTGAAGGAAAGAACATATATCGGAAGATGACTTTGAGGAACCAGTTGAAGAATGTGAAGATATAGAATGCGGAGAACATACAGTCATACTTCACAAGGGTCTCCCATATCAAAGAACAACTTGAAGCAATGGATGAAGAAGTGGAGAATGCGGAGATTGTGATGACCACCTTGAATGGTCTCCCTAGGACATGGGACTCTTTCATTCAAGGGATCTGTGCTACAAAGAAGCTAGTCAAGTTCAGCAGGCTATGGGAAGAATTCTCTCAAGAAGAACCTCGGATAGCAACTCGAGAAGAAAATATGGGAAGTGAAGATCAAGCTCTCACAGCACACTCCAAGAAAAGCAGAAGAAGCTCTCATCATTCCAGAGGTAAGCACTTCCACCAGAAAGATAACACTAGAAGAGATTTATCTAAACTTAGATGTTATACATGTGATGAAAAAGGACACTTTGCAAGAGACTGTCCTAAAAGCAAAAATAGCTCTCATAAGAAGAAGGGAAATAAGAGAATACATCATGCTCATGCTGCAGAGGATGATGAACCTTCCACAAAGAGAATCAAACAAGAAAGTGATGATTCTTCAAGTGATGAAGAATATGTTTTGATTTCCACTCTCACGAGAACTATCACATATGGAAGCAATGATTGGCTTATAGATAGCGGTGCTTCCAAACATATGACAGGATTCAAAGAATACTTTGTGAAACTATCTAAACATGAGTCACCTCACAAGGTGAAACTTGGGGATGACTACCAGTATCCAATAAAAGGTAGTGGTGAATCCTCATATAAGCTAGACTCCGGAAATTCTATGAAGATGAAAGATATATTGTTTGTACCAGGACTAAAGAAAAACCTCCTCTCCATATCTGCATTGGATGCAAAAGGAATGAGGGTTGCATTCGTAGATGACCAAGTTCTTATGTGGCCAAAGGGAAAGACTATTGATGATGCAGTAGTGATTGGGGAACAAGAAGGAGGTCTATACAAATTGAAGGGCCAACCAGAACAAGCTTTGGTTCATGACTCAGTAGAACCAAATGAACTTTGGCATAGAAGGCTTGCACATGTGCGTTACAGAGCACTACCACTTGCAAGCAAAGTTGTTGAAGGTCTTCCAGAAATACAGACAAAACATGACGGTGTCTGCAAAGGATGTGCGAAAGGAAAGAACACAAAGAAGACATTTCCAAGTAGCGAGAGCAAGGAAAAAGTGTTAGGTTAAAAGCGAGCAACATTAAATAACAATATGCGAGAAAATAAACATTGCAAGCAACATTCAATATAGACACACAATATACCCTGGAAACCCCATGCGGGGAAAACCAACACCAATGAAGATCTTCATTACATGGCCAAAACCGGCCATCTGGGCCAAGCGAGCTAGTCACCGCTCACCTCCAGACCTGCTTTTACAATGGAGCCTCCTCAAGCCTTATAAAGGCTTAATCACATGCAATACCATGGGACAATACCATGGGCTACAACAAACCATGTGCTAGACCTAACCACCTTTGGCTCGATCTCAAGTCAAGGTTAGCACATGCAATACCATGGGACAATACCATGGGCTACAACAAACCATGTGCCCAAACCATGTGTTAGACCACCATTGACTCGATCTCAAGTCAAGGTTAACCCTAACAATCCCCCCTTTAAACTTGACTTGGAGTAATCACCAACTCCCCTCAAGTATTTACCGAGGAATCTTACATACACCCCCCTATCACCTAGGTCTATCTCCCGACTTTACCGGTGAGTTACCAGGGGTATGCAGGCCTTACCAGGTCTTACAACCATATGCCCATTTACATGCAAACCGCTCCATTACAATTTCTTTTTTTATTTTTTTATTTTTTTATGTGCCTTCATGGTGACTACACCATCACCATCCGTTGCTTCATCCTCTCGCTTTCCATGCTCGCTTCCTTGCTCGTCTTTTGCCATGCTCCCTTTGTGCCTACATCCAAACTCTGTCATTGATGTCCATATAAAGAAAAATCCATCTACCGGATTACATGGGTCATCGGCCGCTGTAACCGCCAGTTCTCTAGGAATTCTCTTCACATACATGGCTCATCAATCTTGGTCCCAAAACCGAGATTAAACCATCTCACATTTCTCCCGCAATCAAAGACTCAACCTCTCCGATCCACATCAAGCTAGGCTACGAGTACACCTGCCACCCTTGTACCTACCTAGTGGTTCATTCCACACTTGATGCAACATCCCTTCTTTGCACATAAGAGGGATACCTTGTGCTTTTAGCATCCAGAGAAATCCAAACTTTAACCAAGAACCAAAACATACTGAGGTGTCGGGTACTACCGATCATGCACCCCGCATTTAATCCATTAAAACCCAGATACAAAACATCCCATACCAACACCAACGAGCATAACCAAGCCAAACCATGGCTCTGATACCAGTTGTTAGGATTATAAGGAGCAATATAATATAATAATGAGTGAGAAATAAACATTAAAACAAGCAACCACATATAGACACATAATATACCCTGGAAACCCCATGCGGGGAAAACCAGCACCGATGAAGATCTTCATTACATGGCCAAAACCGGCCATCCGGGCCAAATGAGCTAGCCACCGCTCACCTCCAGGCCACTTTACAATGGAGCCTCCTCAAGCCTTATAAAGGTTTAATCACATGCAATACCATGGGACAATACCATGGGCTACAACAAACCATGTGCTAGACCTAACCACCTTTGACTCAATCCCGAGTCAAGGTTAACCCTAACAATCCCCCCTTTAAACTTGACTTGGAGTAATCACCAACTCCCATCAAAGTTTTATCGAGGAATCTCACATACACCCCCCTATCACCTAGGTCTATCTCCCAACTTTACCGATGAGTTACTAGGGGTATGCATGCCTTACCAGGTCTTACAGCCATATGCCCATTTACAGGCAAAATGCTCCATTACATTTTTTTTCATGTGTCTTCATGGTGACTTCGCCATCACCATCCATTGCTTCATCCTCTCACTTTATTGCTCGTCTACTTGTCATGCTCCTTTTGTACTTGCATCCAAACTCTATCATTGATTTCCATATAAAGAAAAAACCATCTACCGGATTACATGGGTCATCGGTAACCGCCAGTTCTCTAGGAATTCTCTTCACATACATGGCTCATCAATCTTGGTCCCAAAACCGAGATTAAACCATCTCACATTTCTCCCGCAATCGAAGAATCAACCTCTCCGATCCACATCAAGCTAGGCTATGAGTACACCTGCCACCCTCGTACCTACCTAGTGGTTCATTCCACACTTGATGCAACATCCCTTCTTTGCGCATAAGAGGGATACCTTATGCTTTTAGCATCCAGATAAATCCAAACTTGCCTACGCCTAAGTTTCACACAGACCAAAAAATTACTGCTAGGGTGTCGGGTACCACCGAACATGCACCCCACAATTTGATTCAACATAGAAACACCAACGAGCATAACCAAGCCAAACCATGGCTCTGATACCAGTTGTTAGGTTAAAAGCAAGCAACATTAAATAACAATATGCGAGAAAATAAACATTGCAAGCAACATTCAAGATAGACACACAATACACCCTGGAAACCCCATGCGGGGAAAACCAACACCAATGAAGATCTTCATTACATGGCCAAAACCGGCCATCTAGGCCAAGCGAGCTAGTCACCGCTCACCTCTAGACCTGATTTTACAATGGAGCCTCCTCAAGCCTTATAAAGGCTTAATCACATGCAATACCATGGGACAATACCATGGGCTACAACAAACCATGTGCCCAAACCATATGCTAGACCTAACCACCTTTGGCTCGATCTCAAGTCAAGGTTAGCACATGCAATACCATGGGACAATACCATGGGATACAACAAACCATGTGCCCAAACCATGTGCTAGACCTAACCACCTTTGACTCGATCTCAAGTCAAGGTTAACCCTAACAAAAAGGAATCGTGGAAATCATCCACTCCGATGTATGCGGTCCAATGTCATCCAGTTAATTAAGCGGGTATGTATACTATGTTTCTTTTATTGATGGTTTTTCTAGGAAGACATGGATATACTTTACAAAGAACAAAGATGAAGTATTCATCAAGTTCAAGGAATTCAAAGCCTTGATCGAGAACCACACAGTAAAGAAGATCAAGACCTTTCGATCAGATAATGGCGGAGAATTCACATCAAATGAGTTCAAAGAGTTATGCAAAGATTCATGGATTAAGAGGGAGTTATCCACTCCATACAATCCACAACAGAATGGGGTTGCAGAAAGGAAGAATAGAACAATCATGGAAACTACAAGGGCCATGCTTCATGATCAATATCTTCACATGCATCTATGGGCAAAAGCTGCCAGAACAGTGGTGTATGTACAGAACTGTACTCCACACAGAGTACTCGAGAACAAGACACCTAAAGAAGTCTTTTCCGGCAAGAAACCAGAAGTCAGCCATCTCAGAATATTCGGTTGTCCTGTATACATACACATTCCAAAAGAAAAGAGGACAAAGTTAGATCCTTCATGAAAGAAGGGTATATTTGTGGATACTCTGAAAGCTCGAAGGCTTACAGAATATACTTCCCAGGATTCAAGAAGATCGACATCAGCAGAGATGTAACATTTGACAAAGATTCAACTTACATAAAATCCAAAAAGAGACCTGCTGAAGAACCTGAAGAAATAGAAGCACCCAGAATTCATGACACAACCATGAATGAAGAAATTCAAGAAAAAGATAGAGAATTAGAAGAACCTCAAGAACCTGTAAATCCACCTCATGAGAAGAATCACAAGAGGAAACCTGCTTGGGTACAAGAAGCTATCTGAGGTGCAGAAAGATATGGGGCTCCAAAAGAAAATCACAGAGAAAGAAAAAGGAGCAAGTCCTACTCTGGGTATGTAGCCTTATTATGTGATTTCATCAATAAAGAACCTTCCAACTATGAAGAAGTGACGGAAAGGAAAGAATGGAAGGTTGCTATGATCGAAGAGTATCAATCAATCATGAAGAATGACGTCTGGGATGTAATCCCTAGACCAAAGGGGAAGTCTATTGTAACTTCCAAATGGATCCACAAGATCAAGCATGCTGTAGACAGCAGCATAGAAAAATATAAAGCAATATTTGTGGCTCGTGGCTTCGCCCAAAAAGAAGGAATAGACTATGAAGAAACTTTTGCACCTATAGCCAGATACACTTCCATCAGATCAGTACTTGCTCTGGCTACAGTGATGAAGTGGAAGATACACTAGATGGATGTCAAGACTGCCTTCTTGAATGGTGTAGTGGAAGAGGAAGTATATGTGGAGAAGCCACTCAGTTTTGAGACACATGACAGGGATTCTCATGTGTGTAAATTGAAGAAATCCCTATACGGTTTGAAACAGGCACCCAGGACATGGTACGGCAGAATTGATGGCTTTCTATCCAGTTTGGGCTTTACCAAAAGTAAAGCAGATTCCAACCTTTACTACAAGGTTGAAGAAGGGAACCCTATGATACTCCTACTATATGTAGATGATCTTTTTGTAACAGGTATGGATGGGTTGATTGCTGATACGAAGAGTAAGCTTGCTGCTAAGTTTGAAATGAAAGACTTGGGTATGATGCACTATTTTCTAGGCATGGAGGTGTGGCAGAATACAGATCGAATCTTCCTTGGACAAGGGAAGTATGTAGTAGAGATCTTGAAGAGGTTTGGGATGATGGACTACAAGGCCATAACCACACCTATGGCATCGAACCTGAAGCTATTGAGTGATGCTTCATCAAAAGCGGTTGATGCCACGATGTATCGTCAAATGATTGGGTCCTTGATGTACCTAACAAATACGAGACCAGATATTTGCTTTGTTGTGAACACCTTGAGCCAGATCCTGACAGATCCGAGACATGTTCACTTCATTGCTGCAAAGCATATTCTGAGGTACCTTAAGGGTACAGTTGATTATGGGCTCAAGTATGAGGAAAATTAGAAGATTAACTTGAAGGGTTATGTTGATTCAGATTGGGCAAGCACTGCCATCGATAGGAAGAGAACTTCAGGGTGCTGCTTCAGTATGGGATCAGGTGTGATCTCTTGGTTTAGTAGGAAGTAGTCCTGTGTGGCACTGAGTACAATTGAAGTAGAGTATGTCGCAGCTTGTTCAGCTAGTTGTGAGGAAGTATGGCTGTGGAAGCTACTGTCTGATTTATTTTATCTCCAGTTGGATGCTACTTGTATATATTGCGACAACCAGAGTTGTGTGAAGTTGTCTGAGAACCTGGTGTTCCATGACAAGCGAAAGCATATCGAGATCAAATATCACTATATCAGGGATATGGTGCAGAAAGGAGCAGAGAAGATCCAGTATGTTGCGACAGACAAACAGATAGCTGATGTGTTGACGAAGCCATTGGCCAGAGTGAAGTTTGAGTACTTCAGGGAGAAGCTTGGTGTTCTCCAAATCGAGGTTCATTCCAAGGGGAAGTGATGAGTCCATGAGCCTTTCTGACATGGTAAGAGGATTGGTTCCTTCCATGGTCAGATGTAAGGGCTGAGCCATTCTATCATGATGAGAGGATTTGTTCCTTGCATGTCAGATATAAGTGTTGAGCCATTCTTATGTGACTGTAGGATTGGTTCCTACATGATCAGATATAAGTGTTGAATTCCATTCTCTAAATGGAGGAACCTAGTCAGTTACCAAGAATACTCAGCCTAGGGATGAGGGCCATTCTGATATGACTATGGGATGTGTTCTCACTTGATCAGATATAAGTGTAGGGCCATTCTGATGTGATTGAGGGATGTGTTCCCACATGATCAGATATAAGTGTTGAATGCCATTCTCTGGGAGAATGGAGGCACCTGGTCAATTACCAGGAATCCTCAGCCTGGGGATGAGAGCCCTTTCAACATGTAGGCTAGAATGGTTCCTCGCATGGTCGAATGCAAGTGCAGAGCCCTTTCGACATGTAGGCTGGATTGGTTCCTCGCATGGTCGAATATAAGTGTTGAGCCCTTCCTTGGATAGTAGATGGTGTGTCCTGCTATGCCAGAGGATATAAGTGTTGTGCCCTTCCTTGGATAGTAGATGGTGTGTCCTACTATGCCAGAGGATGTAAGTGTTGTGCCTTTCTATGGAAAGTAGATGGTGTGTCCTGTTATGGCAGTAGATGTAAGTGCTGAGGCTTTCCATAGATGATAGATGGTGTGTCCTATCATGCCAGTGGATGTGAGTGTTGGTCCTTTCTGACATATATGACTGGATTGGTTCCTCTCATAGTCAGATGTGAGTGTTTGGTGTGCCTTTCTGACATGGTGTTGGATGTGTTCCTCTCATGCTCAGATGTAAGTGCTGGGTTGATCCAAATGGAGATCGGTGGCCACCCACCTATTCCACTGGCTCAAAACAATTGTCCATTGTGGCAGTTTCCTAGTTATTTTTCTACAGTTTTTTGGGTCCTAAACTTCCGGGGCTGTTTTGAGGCCCTAAACGACGTTTTTTGGAGATTTGGGGCCAAATGGTTGCCATCGGCATTCATTTGGCCAACCAAAAGTTGTAAATATTAGACAGACCTTTCCAATGAGCTATTGAACGCCCAAATCGGAGATCGTATGCAAAAGTTATGACCCCGGGAAGTTGATTGTTCAACTTACCACCGTGGGGCCGCAAACTTTATGACGGTTCATCTTCTAGGGTTACGTTTTGGACTTTTGGGGTTCTCACCTCATTCTTATTATAAATAGGCTCCTTTGGCCTCATTTTGTATTCAGCTTGGCACGAATGAGCGTAGCAGCCACATCTCTTCTCAGAGATAGCTACTATCATTCTAGCAATTGTATTACAGTCTGTTCTATTTCCGCCATTTAATAGAATATGTGTTTACTGTATCTTTGTTATCTTTGCAAAATGTCTATGATTACAATTCTGTATATGTTCTTTCATTTCATTCATGCATAAATCCGGATCAGTGGTATCAGAGCAATCTGCTCTTTGATTGTTTCTCGGCGCATGTCCCCAATGAGGTCCAAGTACAGAGAGTTTGGTCTTGAACTAGTTTCACTTGATCATTCTCGCCATCCCAAACGACCTCCCATGGTGGAAGAAAAGAGAGACGACGGAGTAGGAGATCCTATCAAGTCGCTGCTTGAGGAAGCCCTCGACCAACAGAGGAACGAGATGATGGATAGTTTCGCCCAAATCCTTCGGTGAATACTGACAACGGCAAGTGCATCTTCAACAAGCAGTCGGTTTGGGGATGCAAATCCCTTCAAGGTACAAGTTAACTTTGATATTCCTTTATTTGAAGGAAATATTGATGCAGATGCCCTGGATAATTGGTTGAATGTTCTAGAAGGGTATTTCTCTGTCCACAATTTTTCTGACAGAGAAAAGATCACCTTTGCACTCCTTAAGGAAGTCCCCCATGTCCAAAATTGGTGGGGTACTTATTGTGAGCAAAACTCATCAGACGAGTCTGGAATGTTTGAAACAAATCCCACTTGGGCCTCTTTCATAGATGTCGTCAGGGAACAGTATTACCCTGTGGGAAACTATGATAACCAGTACACAAAATGGACCATTCTGCGTCAAGAAAGGGACCAGACGGTGTCGGAGTACACCAAAAAATTTCACACCCTGCGGACAAAGCTGAGTATCAAAGACTCCGAGCGGCACCTAATCCTGAAATATCGTAGTGGTCTACATCGGTACATCCGAACTGAGATGGACTTCCTTGACATCTCTTCACTTGGATCCACCTATCGGTATGCTGTCAAAATCGAGAAGAAATTTCAACAAAAGAACAAGCGAGACTCTGGACCTACGAATCCACCGCATAAGCAAGGCAAGGGAAACCCTGGCCCACAGAACACAGCAGAAGAAAATGACAACCAGTCCCTGCCACAAGCAAAGAAGGGAGATCGAAAGACAAAGAAGGACACTGGTAAGTGGTGTGAATTTCATAAAAGCCCTTGGCACAACACTGATGAATGTCGCTCAAAGCAGTCATTAGTGGCCGAGATCAAATATTCAGAATTAGATCTTGATTCTGATTCTGAACCAAATGCCACAGCCACACACAATGGGAGGTAGATCATTGATGCAGACCCCACTGCCACTGTTGCTACCGCACAAATTCAACTAGAGGATCCTGAAGAGTCAGAGGCAGAGGAGTGCCTATTCCACTTGTAGATGTGGGTGAAGGGAATGCCTCTACATTTTGTTGTTGACAATGGCAGCCAAAATAACCTGATCTCAGCAGAAGTCGTCAAGAGATTGGAGCTTCCGACAACACCACACTCGCAACCCTACAACATCGGTTGGCTAAGCCAAGGATGAGGTATCCGCATTACTCAACAATGCCTCCTACCATATGGAATCAAACCTTTCAAAGACAAGGTACTGTGTGATGTGGCCCCACTTGAAGTCTATGATGTTCTCTTAGGACAACCATATATGTGGAAGCGTCATGCTGTATATGAGTCACAGCCTCGCAGGGTCATTGTCACTTTGGGAGGACAACTCTACTGGATCCCAGAGACAGTTGCACCTACCACAGTCTCGCAGGGTAGGAAGATAAGCTCTCACACCCGAAAATTATTCCTCTTCACAATTGCGTCTAAAGGAGAACATAAGATCACAGAGACCTCCACACCCTCTGCATAGGGTGTCTCTGCTCATCAGACACAAGAAGAAGACAGAGCCATTGTTTCCTCATCTATCCGAGTACCTCTACAATGCAAGGCCACGCATTCAAGGTGCTCCTCCAGAAGCAAATCATCCATACAACAATTATAGCCTTCTCAGGATGTCAAAGAAAGGAAGCCTCTTCACTTCAGCAAATGTCGCACCAGGAGGAGATCAACCCAACACATAGTTCGAGAGATGATACGAGATTCGATGCAATGGAGACCATTGCTTCCTAAGGAGGGAGGATTGATCCAGATGGATATCGGTGGCCACCCACCTATTCCACTGGCTCAAAACAATTGTCCATTGTGGCAGTTTCCTAGTTATTTTTCTACAGTTTTTCGGGTCCTAAACTTCCGAGGCCGTTTTGAGGCCCTAAACGACGTTTTTTGGAGATTTGGGGACAACTTATTGCCATCAGCATTCATTTGGCCGACCAAAAGTTGTAAATCTTAGACAGACCTTTCCAACGACCTATCGAACTCCCAAATCGGAGATCGTATATGCAAAAGTTATGACCCCGGGAAGTTGACTGTTCAACTTACCACCGTGGGGCTGTAAACTTTATGACGGTTCATCTTCTAGGGTTACGTTTTGGACTTTTGGGGTTCTCACCTCATTCTTATTATAAATAGGCCCCTTTGGCCTCATTTTGTATTCAGCTTGGCACGAATGAGCGTAGCAGCCACATCTCTTCTCAGAGATAGCTACCACCATTCTAGCAATTGTATTACAGTCTGTTCTATTTCCGCCATTTAATAGAATATGTGTTTATTGTATCTTTGTTATCTTTGCAAAATGTCTGTGATTACAATTCTGTATATGTTCTTTCATTTCGTTCACGCATAAATCTGGATCATGGGTGGGCCATTCTGACTTAGGGTCAGATATAAGCGCTGAAGAAGACCTACATGGAAGGTAGGCCTACAACCAGCATGAAAAAGGGCTATCTCTGTAGAACTTCCTGTGACGAGAAGAATCATGAGATAGCACCCGTGATGATGATCTAGCAGTGATGATCCAAATCAAGTGATGATCCAGACCCAGTAATGATGACCCAATGATGATCCAGATCAAGTGATGATCCAGATCCAGTGATGATGATCCAAATCCAATGATGATCCAGATCCAGTAATGAAGATGACTTGAAGATGAATATCATGAGAACTCGGTGATGATCCAGTTAATACAGAGAAGAAGACCAGTGCTGACAAATTGTGTCGAGAGAATACCTTCCTAGTTAAGAGGGAGTGTTGATGTATTTGTAACTTCGAAATGTATTCACTTGTATATCTTATGTATTGTACCCCGATGTTTATTTCGGGAAGTGTCTATAATGTACTTGAGTCATGTCATGCCCCGATGTTCCCATCGGGAGATTCAATAATGTAAACAAGTCATGTAAAGTCATTGTGGGTAACCCTCCTATTGATCAAGGGTTAAAGTCCCCGCAGTTGTGGGGCCCTAGGGTTATTAGACTCTCTTAGAGAAGTCGGCCCTAGTGATTTATTGTCAAGTTGGGAATTAGTATAAATAGAGAGTGAGCCTCTCTATTTATCACACACTCACTCACACTCGGTTGTAGCGCATAACTGAGAGAGAAAAAGTTGTTGGGAAAAGAGAGAGAGAGACTACTGCTGTCGAGAGATCATCTTACTGTTTTGGGGGTTTTGCTTTTGGTGTTGATTCTATCTCTGAGGAAGTTGTAGGGTTTTCTCTTCTATGGTTTCCCCAAGGAAAAACATTGTGTTCATTATCTCTTGTGTTTGATTGTTGTGTTTGTTATTCTCTCAGTTAAAGATCCTAATATAATGCTAGCTTGAATGATAAAAATCTAACCTCTAGTGATCACATGGAACTCATACTAGTAAGATGAAATAGCTCTTACTTAGATAGCATAAGTATAACTAACCTGTTGACATGATAACTATGCTTTTTCATTACAGGTATATGTAAAATCAACACTATCAATCTTTAACACAACTAGCACTTAAAAGAGCTTAGATAGAAAGTAACAGTCCTTTTACACACTAGTTACCAAAGCCTTCTACATAAATAGTACATTGTTTACAACTCCAAATCAGTATGATTACACTTGTTTCCTATACTTGTGACTGTGATTACTAGTATGTTTATTACTAAGAGTCTTAAGCTATAGTGATAACCTAATATTAAAGCCCATTACATTACGTGAAACATAGTGGTTGTGTTATTCTTAAACGTTATGTTTATAATAGGTATTAGATTAGTATTACTACTAGTTACGAACGATCATCACGGATACACTTGTTTCATTATTCCAATATAAGAGATGAGGTAAGCTACTTAAGCTCTATAGCTACATATAACCTATCTTATGTAATTACAATGATTGTTTACAATGAATACATGGTAATTACACTATATCGAGCTAGTATCATATGAGTTCCATATCAGATCAAGTAGAATGAATACCATAAGTAATACAACTTATACACTGCTTGGTTCCATAGTAATATCGACCACTATATTAGTATAGAACCTGGGTATAGCTTATGTATGGTTAGAATAGAGATTAAACCCTATTATTATTGATAATGCTCGAGATTACATCCATACGGATAGCTCATCTTACTACTATGGGATTTTAACTAGTTACATATCACTATTGATTACATATGTCATTTGAGCTACAACCTATACACCATATTTCTTCTATTCCCCTTGGTCAACCAGTAATCAGTATTAGGTAGTGATTAAAGGTAGAGTATACTCTACCAATGCAATTTCTGAAAAATAGTCGTTTATAGTTGTTTCTCCAATGCAATTTCTAAAGATGTTCATTCAAATAAGCCAAAATGGTGAGAGATTTTCTACTATATTTTCAAGGCGTTACCAATCCATAACAAGGACTTTTGTTTGCTATTTATGCAACAATTTAAGTTTGCTTAATTCATCTTGTTCTGTCTACGGAACAAGGATCTATGTGCTTGATGGTCCAAGTTGTTCTTGATGTGGGAATCATTGTTTTGTATGCTTCAGTAATGGCATGAGGAACTTGCAGTCAAGGGAATTTAATTAATGAAAGAACTATTTTCTATTTTTTTCTGAGTCGTGTTGCTATGGAAAGAAGAATGTGTTTCTCTTTTCTTCTTTGTTATAGAAATATTTTTACAGAAATTAAAAAAAGCATTATCGTCTTGCTTAGAATTTGTATCCTATTGTAGCTAGCAACATTGTCTTATGATTAATTATCTAGGAGTTCCCAGCTCCTTCAGGGTTTCAGATCATTTGGAGACATGTATAATGCTCAATCCTTTCCTACTGGCTTGAGCTTGCCACCTACTAGTATTGGTTTCCCAGGTACAAATGGAGAAGTCCCATTGGGTCTTTTCCAAGGCTCAACAGATTCATGGAAGGCACAAGAGATGCTACAGTAGTTAAGAAAACAAGCCTTAATAAACCTAGATTGCAAAGTTTCTGATTGTAACATTTCTCATTCAGGTGCTATGATGGCACCAGTAGGCTTGTCAAAAAAAATTCAAGCATCACCGGGACTAATGCGCTATAATTCAACCCCTGGTTCATTCTTTGCATCCCTAGAAGATGATGGTAACATCATTCTGCCTCATGTTCCTATTGCTGGACCTAAAAATGCATTGTCCTGAATCCTTTCAAATGATTCTTCACTTACAACAGAATCCAATTCTGGAGCGATGAAGCATAATGACTCTAGCTAATCTAACAAAACGAAACCAGAAAAGCACTTAGAAGAACACAACAATTATTCTAGAATGGTTGTTCATAACTCTTCCCGTCAAAAAAGAAGTTTGAGCAATATCAAAGAGGAGGATCTAGGCAAGCACAATCGCGTTGCTTCAATTCTTGAAAATGGAATAGAGGCGTCCCAAAACAGCTTTTGCAGCTCTCAGATGTCAAAGATGTGCCAAGCACAAGGTCCCCAGTTTGGTGAACAAATTATTAACAACACATTTAAACAGAATCCAGTTCTCTATACCGTTATTGATTCATTGAGTGAAAGAGTGGGTAAACTACCGCTCTCAACGACCAAGAGTAGCCTTATTCGGCACAATATCTCCCCTACAAAGGCTTTGTCTCGGATGACTTCTGATGGAAAACGAATTCCTAAAAATGGTAAGAAATATGCCTATATATCTACACTAATATTGTTTGTTTCGTCTCTCAATGCAAGATATAAGAGTTTAGTTTTTTAATGTCTCAACCGAGCAATCATTTTACAAGTTATATGGAAGGAGTCATGACAAGTGGTAAAATGGGTATGAACACACTTGCTTCAGAGAATAACTCATGTGGCAATGGGATTGCCCCAAACAGGGTCAGTCAGCAAATGATTTTTTCACAACAAAGTAGTTCTCCTACTGGGATGTTGACTCAGCTTTCCATGGATATGGAAATGCCAGAGATTGTTGACAAGCTCAACATGAATATGGGTAGCCCTTCTGGGGAATCATTTACTAGGTGTAGTTCAGATTCTACAAGATTAGGCAACGTAGGTCAAGGCCAGGGATATATTTCAAGTTTATCAACTAGATCTTGGGAGGATGGAACAATTCTTTCTGGGAACTATGAAGGCATACAAAATGTACACATTTCTCAACAAGGAAGCGGGGAAGAGATATAGATGAGAAAATGATTCTTGGTCTAAATCTTCCAAAAAAACTAGTAATATTTCCATCCTTCATAGTCCAAAATCCTATTCTTTCAAATGATTTGTTGAATTTAGTTCTTGTACTAGATTATGTTGTCACTGTTCACACCAATTCTGAATTTTAGTTGTCTATGTTAGGAAGGAGAGTCTAGAAGGCATGTTGCATCAGCGTTAGCAAATCACCATTTTGGCTTATTTGAATCAACATCTTCAAAAATTGCATTGGAGAAAATTCTGGAAGAATCTGTTCCTTGCAGGATTAGAGCAAAGTGAGGCTATGCAACACATCCCAGAAGTATTGCAGAGAGGGTTAGAACTTAGTACTGAAGGTTTCTTTTGGAAAATGTTATTTTCTTGGAAATGTTTTAGGCTTTGATAACTCTCAAACACCATCCAAGTTTCAATTATAGATTAGTCTAAATGGGTATGGAGTATGGACATCTCATCTTACCAGTATTGCAATTGCACAGTTGGACATCACAAGCTTGTAAGGACCTAAAACTTGCCTACAAAGTTAATTTCATCCTTTTAGTTTCCAAATGTAAATCCCATGTCCTTATTTAGTGATTTTTCAGTTTCAGTCATCCTTCATAACCATTTTTATCCACATTATTTTCCCATGTTATACAGTGCAATGTGGTTGTGGTCAACAAGAACAAAGTAGGCTGAATTACAATGACGTTATTGAACACCAAGTGACTTTCAAACTCTTTGAGGTATCAAGTGCTCCAACCAGCAGATAGTGATTCATTTAGTGCCTGAAATTGCTTTTCTTTTTTAGACAATTTAGCATCCTATTTCCATTTCTTTTATTCCTGGAATTCTAGGTATTCAATCACAGTTAAAACAACATTTTTCCCATTTCCAGCGAACTAGAAATTTATTCTCCACCAATCCTTTGAATTAAAAGACAAATAATTGACAATTCATAACTCTATTGAAATAAGCTTGGAATAACATGTAAGAACTGTTGCACAATTTCGAGCACACCTAGCATGACAAGTTATCTTGGAAATGAGAAAAGAGATGAAATAATGTGCACTGCACACTAGTTGAATTCCACTTCATGGAGAAATTAAACATGGGCCATAATACATATAGAGATGATGAGTGCTCAGATGTAACTTTCCACTTCAATGGTAATCATATTTTAGTACATCCCGAGACATTAGGATTGGCGTTAAATACTTTAGACCTGAGAAGACTGGGAATTGGAAATATTGTATCCACAAACTCAGTCTCCCTGAATCAAACTCAATCCAATTAAATGTTGGTCTTGCATGGTGACAACCAATTTTTTTGTGATTGTAACAAATGGGATAAAATCTATGTTGTTGTGCATCCCCATACTAGTGTCTTGGACGTCCCCTGAAGAACCTTAGACGTGGTGCCAACGGGGAATGCCACACCACAAAAAAAAGGAGATGTGGCACCCATGGGGGACACTATCCCATAAATGAGTAGGTTTGTGCTGCCTGAGCATCTATTTTTCCCTCAGCTGAGAAAAAACCAAGAAAAATAGAACGAAAAGTTGGGGCCTCCTCCATAATCCCTAACATCATTTTGCAGTCACAAAACCACCCCCATCCACCTCATTTTTATTTCAATAGTGAACAAGGAGAGAAATCCAGCCAATAGTGAAGGGGCAGTCCAATAGTTTCCATAATAGTAGTGAAGGGTTCAACTCTTGATAGTCCACCAGTTAAGGGAGAGAAGGGAGAAAGAGTCCAGCATTTAAGGAGGAATATGTCTTTGTCTTGATTCTTTGAATTTTCAGATAAGGCCTTAGAATAATTTCTAAGTTCTTTGTTTCAATTTTCAGATTTATCATTTCTCCATTCTCCTTATCTCTCAAACTAGGATGTCATCATCAAATCCTCACTACCCATAATGGAAATCAGCTAATGTCAATTTACAAAAGGACAAGCTTAGATCCATGACCTTGTCCACCATGATCAAACCCAGAGATCCATCACAAAAATAGTGACAATAACATAATGGTGACTGGGATGGTACAAACAAACGTTACCCTGCATCTTCTTTTATAATGAATCCTTCTAACTAACTCTCCAATAAACTACTATACAATAAATGACTACCACTAACTTTCCCTAAAAAGAGTGAGAAAACATATGTGCTTGCAATGACCCAAAATTTAAGAGCAGATAATAAACTTTACCTTCAGCTGCAAGGGGAGCGTGGGGGATGAAAGACACACCATTGCTTAGTTTTTCTTTGTCCTGCTCGCTTCTAGGAGACCTGCGTGCAAATAAAATAACTCCTAATATAGACCCAAAATATATTGCAGAGCAAGAACTCTCTAACATGGTTAAGGAACTCCATACAATTTCAAGTTTTGCAAAGACATACAGTTTGAAATGACTAAAATTAAAAATAAAAGTATTTTTTGGTCTACAAGTGTGTATAATCCTCCCCCATGAATCTCCAACTAAGAGGATATCTGCATAAGTAAAGAAAGCAATCCTAATATACTTGAGGTATAATTGTTATTCATACTCCATATGATCTTAAAAAGAAAGATATCCCCAAAATCATTTGTTCACATGCACACTTCGAATAGTTTTCACAACACAGTTACAGTCTAGCAAGAATGTCCTCTAAATAAATAACTAAAGCAAGAAACCCTAACATAATCCAAATACAATTGATACTCATACTCCATCATCATCTTGAAAAGAAAGATATTACCAAACGCAGTTTCTCACATGGACACTTTGGTTAGTTTTCACAACACGGTTAAGAGTCTAACAAGAATGTCCTATATTCCCTGCCTTGTTTGGATTGTATATGTTGACAATGAACATCAACTTAAAAATTTTGTTGAGCACTTCATTACAATCCATTAATGCATCCAGATATATTATTATCTGGGAAAGATATAGAAGGGTATATTTTCCAGTGCCCCAACTATTATAAGATTAGAAGAAAAATACTATTACTTGTTTAAGACAACAAAAAGATCCTTCTGTGCATTCATTTTACACAAGATGTATGGAACTGTCTCTCATGGAGCTGAATAAAAAGCACCTACAAAGAGGGAGAACTCAACTTAAGAACATTCAAGCTAATAACCTAAACAACATAACAAATATCCCTTCAGTCGCAGTTAGTATGCCAAACACTATGCCCAAGGACTTGTGCTACCTAGATAGTACATAAAAAAGGAAAATAAACTAGGAGACATCCATCAAATCTAAGAGAATTAAAGTATGGCCTATACAAGAAAATGGTATACTAGCTTCTCTAGAATCACTATACAAGTACAGATCATGGATGGCAAGAGAAATGCTACCTGAGGATGTTATTCAGCAAACCCCAAGGGGTTGTATAGCATGTGACATAACATGATTGATTTGTTCCCAATATACCTTGCAATAGACACATTTGCAACTCATAGTTATAACAGTAACCAATTCACCTACATGTAACCAAATTTTTAATAGTAACCAAGTCACCTACATGTACTCAAATTTTTAACAGTAACCAAGTCACCTACATGTCATGTTGCATCACAGCTTGTTACCTAGATGAGTCGGTGAATGGAAGTGGACCCACATGTGCTATAGAGAGAGTAGTAATCTTGTTAATTTTTTTGATTGATGTTTGAGTCCTCCTCAGCAGAAGTTTTAAGTCTTTGAAGTTTGTACTAAATAAGGGAAACTGATTTTCATGTTAAGGGTGGTTGTGAGAAAAGATAAATGAAATAATACTTTAAAACAAGGGTCACTAAAAGACCTTCCTTAGATTTAGTACATTGTGTTAGGGTTTTTTTAAGTTATATATATATTTTTATTTCATGTTTTTCCAACAGTAAGCATGTTAGGGTTATCGCAGATTGGTTAGGGTATTTGCATTTTTTTGTGTCCATTTAGATTGAAATTGGAGGTAACATCTTGTATTTTATTTTTATTTTTTAAAGTTAAATTCCATGGCTCCAAGGTGACGAAGGATGACCCTATATATTCCCAATATTGCACATTTCTGTTGAAAGGAAAAGTTCCATGCAACTACTTTAGTAAGGTAATTAACATGGGGGATACATAGCCTCAAATGCAACTTGGGGCATGTTTCAAACATCAAACATCAAATGGAAGCATCCATGATACCATCAATGATGACAAAAACAAGACAAAAAGGCTTGTGAAGGAAACAAGAAGAAAAATACTTATGAAGGAAATAGGGAGAATCTCAAACATCAAATGGCAGCAGCCATTAATGGCATCAATGATGAATAAAGCAAGACAACGTCTTATGAAGGAAATAGGAAGAAAGTCTGAAATCCTTGGAGGTAGCAAGGGAAAGCAAAGAGTTGAAATCACCTCCACACAACCTAGTAACCCCTAACCTATACCTGTAGCTATTGGTTCACCAATACCATTAATTTTCAATTCAAATGGACGTTTGTTAAGCCACTCACCAATACAACTCACTTTTCATGTAGATGATGGTGGATCCCTACACTAAAACCTTGGAAAGAAAAAATGGGATGATGAATGCCACAAGCAAGTCTACTAGTACACAAGTAAGCCACACATAAGTGAGGTTCCCCACTCCAAGTGAACACAGTATGCATAACAAATGTATTAGAAAACTGGGAAAAAGTCAAGTTCATTAAGTATATTGGCTGATGGATGTATTTTGTAGCAAGATATTGAAGTAGAATATTGGAAAGCCAAATTTTTGTCCAATTTGAATTCCTTTGTAGATGTTTTTGTGATATCAATAGAGGCACACAATTCATAAAATTTGGAGCAATGAAATGCGTCAACATAATGTTCATCATTTCTTCAATATGTCTCTTCTTGTAGCACTCTGCATTAATTTTCGGCAAGTTGTTAAATGAAATTTCGAGATGCTCAGGGAACATTCCTAGTTACTAAGTTAGACCTTGCACATTCCTAGTCCAACATGAGTTTTGAACATGCCATAAGAAGGCAGGTAGCCATTCTAGGATTTTTTGTTAAAAGGAATATAAATTTAAGGACTTACATATAAAAATTGATGTCGATGATTATAAATTCACATCCAAATTTGATATTACGTCTATGTTTGATAAATATGTTGACACAATTTGAGGCTTACCTTTAATAGAAACACTAGGCACTTTCATCCTAAACATTGAGAAAATGTTTTTCGTGTTCTCCTATAAGAAGAAGAATATAACAGTGCATGACGTTACAATGAATCCATGCTCAAAGGCACCCTCATAAGAAGACCTTAAAGATATTTAAAATGTAATTTTGCAGGATAATCAGAAGTCAATACAAAAATTGCAGAAAGAATTTGACAAAGTTGTTGATGATAAAGACGAAGATATTTCTCATCTAAAAGATCATAGTCAAAAATTACTTACACAAATTAAGAATTCAAAAGATAAAATGCAGAGCAATCATAAAATAGAACAGGAGAATCAAGAGCTGTAGAAGAAGCTATCAAAAAAAGATCAAGAATCTTCTTGCCTAAGGGAACTCTTAATTAGAGGTTGCTTGATCAAATCAAAAGATTAAGAGATGAGCAATCAAAAAACCAAGACCTTCACAACAATGTTGGAAAGACAGATAAGATAAAATAATTTGATTAATGTCCAACAAATGACCACAAAAGTAGGTCAATGAGACTAAAGCATATGTCCAGTATGAGTACAATTTGGGAGTGCAAACACAATTCCAAGAAAATGCAAAAACTAAAATAAAATAAAATAAAGAAAGATGAAGAGAATTAATGATGAAGAACTATCTTGTGTAAGGAAACCTAATCAAAGTTTGCTTGCACAAATCAAGAAGTTGAAAGTTGAAAAGAAAAAACAACCAAAGTTAGATCCACATGTCAACAAAGAACATCCAGTCAACAAAGACACAATGACTGATCCAATTGAAGTAGGGATATCATCAAATGTTGAAGTATAACAAAGGAAAATATAGTGTCTCTACCCACAAACATTTAATGATTAACAAAGCAACACAAGCATGCAAGGAAGACATACTACCAAATGTGAAATAAGAAGTCACTCCAAATATGAGAAAGAAAGATCAGGTTATAAGGTCAACTTATCTACATCCAAATTAGAAGAATTGATACTTTGACCAATCGGTATATCAACATCGTTTTGAATTGGCCTATAATCCAAAGAATATTCATACTAGTATAGTTCAATCTCAAGGTAGAAGTTATCTTGGAAATCATAGTACAATAGGTTCTTTCTGAGAATCCTATAAATGCTCAGTTCCACAGAAGATTATGTCCCCTCCCTATTTGCAGAGGGTGTTTTCCTTGTGTTTTTGTTAAGAATCCTAGGTTGTCCTTAGGATTTTTAAGCATGAAGAGAGACAAGTTCGAGCATGCTGGTATAGCATGTTTCACACCTCAAAGAACAGCCCTGGGCACCCCTAGATTAAATGTGGTCATTGTTTGGGCAGTAATAGGGGCAAAACAATGATTCTAGGCACTATTCAGCACCAAAAAATGGGTCACCTACAACAAAACAGGCTTAGATTTCCAGTGATTTTCCAACATTGCTTCCTGTAGCATTTGCAGACTTAATTGAAGTACATTGACCAGCATTATTGGCACGGTATGGAGCTAAAGGGTTTTGAGATGAAGTCATCTCAGTAGAGTTTTGAAGCCTTGTACTAGACGAGTATATGAGTCACTAAGTAGTAAGAGGTTAATCTCCAGATCTGAGATGGTTGTATCAGCAGTTTGTCCTAGCATGATGTAATTCTTTATTAGAGAACCAGGCAGATTTATCCATGGCATCCATAGAACTCAGTTTCAACAGGTTTGTGAAGCACACAGAGGGATACATTTGATATCTAGCATCACTCAATAGAACTTACACACATCAGTTCATCATACAGTCATGTAGCTTATGCGAGACAATAATGATGCCATTTTGAATCGCTATTATCAAGCGTTGAAGGATGCTACAAATTCATTTGATTTAGGTTCAAATCCACTAGCCATAATCTCTAGAATATTGTGTCCACTCCCTATTTGCAGAGGGTGTTTGCCTTGCGTTTTTCGTTAAGAATCTTGGGCTGTCCTTAGGATTTTTAAGCATGAAGAGAGACAACTTCGAGCATGCTGGTATAGCATATTTAACACCTCAAAGAACAACCATGGGCAGCCCTAGATTAAATTTGGGCATCGTTTGGGCAGCAATAAGGGAAAAACAACAATTATGGGCACTATTTAGCCCCAAAAAAGGGGTCACCTACAACAAAACAGACTCATATTTCCAATGATTTTCCAACATTGCTTCCTGTAGCATTTGTAGACTTAATTGAAGGACATTGACCAACAGTATTAGCACAGTATGGAGCTAAAGGGTTTTGAGATAAAGTCTTCTCAAAAGAGTTTTGAAGCCTTGTACTATCAGAGTATATGTAGCACTAAGAGGTTAATCTCCAAATATGAGATGGTTGTATCAACAGTTTGTCCCAACATGATGTAATTCTCTATTCTAGAACCATGAAGATTTATCCATGGCATCCCTAGAACTCAGTGTCAACAGGTTTGTGAAGCACAAAGAGGGATACATTTGATAACCAGCATCACTCAATAGAACCTACAGGCATCAATTCATCATACAGTCTTGTAGCTTATGCGAGACAATAATGATGCCATTCCGAGTCCCTATTATCAAATACTGAAGGATGCTACAAATGCATTTGATTTAGGTTCAAATCCACTAGCCACAATCTCTAGAATATTGTGTCCCCTCCCTATTTGCAGAGGGTGTTTGCCTTGCGTTTTTGTAAAGAATACTGGGTTGTCCTTAGGGTTTTTAAGCATGAAGAGAGACAACTTTGAGCATGCTAGTATAGCATGTTTCACACCTCAAAGAACAACCTTGGGCACCCGTAGATTAAATATGGCCATCAATTGGGCAGTAATAGGGGAAAATCAACAAATCCAGGCACTATTCAGCCCCAAAAAAGGGGTCACCTACAACAAAATAGGCTCAGATTTCTATTGATTTTCCAACATTACTTCCTGTAGCATTTGCAGACTTAATTGAAGGACATTAACCAATGCTCTTGGCACATTAAAGAGCTAAAGGGTTTTGAGATAAAGTCTTCTCAGCAGAGTTTTGAAGCCTTGTACTAGCAGAGTATATGTAGCACTAAGAGTTTAATCTCCATATCTGAGATGGTTGTATCAACAGTTTGTCCCATCATGATGTAATTCTCTATTGCATAACCAGGAAGATTTATCCATGGCATCCCTAGAACTCAGTTTCAACAGGTTTGTGAAGTGCAAAGAGGGATACATTTGATATCTAGCATCACTCAATAGAACCTACAGGCATCAATTCATCATATAGTCCTGTAGCTTATGCGAGAAAATAATGATGACATTTTGAGTCCCTATTATCAACCACTGAAGGATGCTACAAATGCATTTGATTTAGGTTCAAAGCCACTAGCCACAATCTCTAGACGATTGTGTCCCCTCTATATTTGCAGAGGGTGTTTGCCTTGTGTTTTCGTTAAGAATTATGGGTTGTCATTAGGATTTTTAAGCATGAAGAGAGACAACTTTGAGCACGCTATTACAACATGTTTCACGCATCAAAGAACAGCCCTAGGAACCCCTAGATTAAATATGGCCATCATTTGGGCAGTAATAGGGGCAAAACAACAATTATGGGCACTATTCAGCCCCAAAAAAGGGGTCACCTACAGCAAAATAGGCTCAAATTTCCAGTGATTTTCCAACATTGCTTCATGTAGCATTTGCAGACTTAATTGAAGGACATTGACCAGTAGTGTTGGCACAGTATGGAGCTAAAGGGTTTTGAGATGAAGTCTTCTCAGCAGAGTTTTGAAGCCTTGTACTAGCAGAGTATATGCAACACTAAGAGGTTAATCTCCAGATCTGAGATGGTTGTATCATTAGTTTGTCCCAGCATGATGTAATTCTCTATTGCAGAACCAAGCAGATTTATCCATGGAATCCCTAGAACTCAGTTTAAATAGGTTTGTGAAGCACACAGAGGGATACATTTGATATCCAGCATCACTTAATAGAACCTACAGGCATCAGTTCATCATACAGTCCTGTAGCTTATGCGAGACAATAATGACGACATTTCTAATTCCCTATTATCAACCACTGAAGGATGCTACAAATGCATTTGACTTAGGTTTAAAGCCACTAGCTACAATCTCTAGAAGATTGTCTCCCCTCCCTATTTGCAGAGGGTGTTTTCCTTGAGTTTTCATTAAGAATTATGGGTTTTCCTTTGTCTTTTTAAGCATGAAGAGAGACAAATTCAAGCATGCTGGTATAGCATGTTTCACACCTCAAAGAACAACCCTGGGCACCCCTAGATTAAATATGGCTATCATTTGGGCAGTAATAGGAGCAAAACAACAATTCTAGGCACTATTGAGCCCCAAAAAAGGGGTCACTTACAGCAAAACAGGCTCAGATTTCCAATGATTTTCCAACATTGCTTCCTGTAGCATTTGTAGACTTAATTGAAGGACATTGACCAGCAGTCTTGGCACAATATGAAGTTAAAGGGTTTTGAGATGAATTCGTCTCAGCAGAGTTTTGAAGCCTTGTACTAGCAGAGTATATGCCACACTAAGAGATTAATCTCCAGATATGAGATGGTTGTATCAACAGTTTGTCCCAGCATGATGTAATTCTCTATTACAGAACCAGGCAGATTTATCCATGGAATCCCTAGAACTCAGTTTCAACAGGTTTGTGAAGCACACAGAGGGATACATTTGATAGCCAACATCACTCAATAGAACCTACAGGTATTATTTCATCATACAGTCCTGTAGCTTATGCGAGACAATAATGATGCCATTCCAAGTCCCTATTATCAACTACTGAAGGATGCTACAAATGCATTTATTTAGGTTCAAATCCACTAGCTTTAATGAATTTAGGAATTGAATTTCATAAGAAAATATCACTCAATGCCATCAATTTAGACCAGATGGATCACTCAACGCCATTCACAGTTATGAAGTCGAGTAACAAAAAACAATCTCTAAATCTGAAATTTTTACCCACTGCATAATAATTATTTGATTCATACAGATACTATAACCACTCCATCATCAATATAGAGTCATTCACTTACAAAATATGGCATGAAATCTAATTTCATTAAAAATGGATTTGTACACACACAGGTATAAGAAATATGACTAAAACACAATTATGTTTACCTTAGTTTGACCTTTGACCTGATTATAATCATTTTTACCGCTTCTCATCTTTTGGGCACATTCATGTATGTTTTCTAGTATTGCTTGTATACTGTAAGTAGAAGGGACTTGTTACAAAGAATTGAATCATGGTTGAAGTCCGTACATCATTCTCATTGATATCAGTCATGTGGTTTTCCTGCTTCTGGTTAATTCATTGAAGGACATTAGATGCTTTGACCAAAGGAGAGTTGAGGTGAACCTTACCATGAATAGTACCTCAGAATAAAAAATTTACCCCTCTCTAACTAACAAGAGACGAGATAGGGGGACTAGAGTCATGATAAATCCATCATAGCTATTGTCGATAAATCCATCCTTGTCCAATGAGTGTTGATAAATCCTCGTTTAGTGAACATCTAAAACCTTCATCCTCTGGGGTAAAATTGAACTACCCAATCTCGTTCTATAGATCTGAACTCTATTTAGTAGATAGAATTCACAACAAAAAAACCTTAACTCATAAACACTGGGGAAAATCAAAACTCATGAAAAGCGTTATGTGAAATAATGCTAAAAGAACTTATAAATTCATAAAAATGGAAGAACCATCACAAACTTTGATAAACGTTAGATATTTTTTGAGTTTTTCCTCTCGGATTGGATAGATCCATATTTAAGATGGATCTATGCTAATGGATATCCCATTTATTTATGTGCATGCTTCTAATTTTTCTGTGAAAGATTATTGTGCTCAGGGCTGATTGTTGTGTTTACTTTATGATTCGGTGGATTCCTACACCACACCATCATTCACAATCACCTCCTTTGTTAAATTGGGATAACAATTTCTATTTCATTCTTTTGAGGGATAAATGATTTTGCTTCATTTAAAAAATTATGGAACTTTGGAAGTAAAATAACTTCTGAAACGAAAACATCTATGTGTATATTTGCCCCGAGTTCCTAAAGAGGATTGTTCACAGATAAATGTTTTTCTCTATCTACGTTAAGGATTTCTGAAGCTGATGAAAATTATAAAGTTTTCAAATATATTAAAAATGATCTTCCCCTTTCTACAAAAATTTAAAATTTATTTTAAAGAATAAATTATTCCTAAAACTTGTCTCTATATGTTAAATATAGGGCTCTATCTATAGTTTCTTGATAATAATTCAAATAGGAGACAAGAAAAAAATGGTGTAAATGAAAGATGACAAGACATCCTCGCTACCTGGGAGCTTGGGTGTTCGTGAGAGATTCTATTCTTCTGCTCATTAATTATTCATGGGACTCCTTTGATTTGTCACAGACTCCTTAAGTTTGTTGTCGCATTTAAGTATTGCACGTCCTGCACAATTGTAGGTGTCGTCGTTTTTCCTGTGTTGTCTAGGGTTGTGCTTGTGTAACTTCTTTGCTCTGCATTAGGGTTCTTTACACTCAACAAAGTTCAATCAACAAAGTGGGATCAAATCTTTACAAAGTGAAATCGTTTAATTAAGATGAATTTAGATCCCCTTAACACTAAGATGGTGTATATCTCTAAAACCATAAACCCTTTCCCTTTTCTGCAACACGACACATGGTTGACTGAATGACCATATCATGACTGATCCCTAACATTGAACCAGCTTGGGACCAGGCTTTCCTAGCCCTGAATTGAAAACCCAAATCATTTTTCGACCAAATTCTAGCATTGCTAATTTTATCTCTAATATAGGGTAGCTCAGTTGCTCTACAGCTGGGAGTGGTTGAGATGACTTATTTGGGATTCAAAAATGCTAAAGCCTCCTCTAGTTCCTCTTGGGATGAATGCATAGAATAACAAACATGAAAAACACCAAACTGATCTCTTTATGCTTCTTTTGGAACGGATTGTTTCTGCCTTCTGTGAAGAACTGTCAAAGAAATGAATCCAGATCCTACACCTTCCCGCTCTTCATATGTATACCATTGTGCAGAGGAACGAATAAAAAGTGGTTCTGCTTTATTATTTCTTTTAGCCTCATCAAACTTTACTTTTGCTTTCTCATACAATCTGGGAAAGCCTTCATATACATGGAAACGGCATGACGGATCTTTTGAAAAGGTGTAAAATTTGTTCTTACACAAATTTGTTCTTGAACCATATAAAAATAAAATGAAATGTATTTAGAATAGTTTTATTTCATTTTTTATCTATTATTTTATATATCGAATTTAGATTAATGTTATTTTTTTTAATATTATTATTTTATATATAAGTTTTAAAGATTGAATGGTGTGAGTATGAGAATAAAACCTTTAGGAATGGGTTTTGTTTAGAAATAAATATTCTTAAGGAATACTATTTAAAGAGAAAAGTTTCTCAGTTTATTGGAAGGATTGAAAAAAGACATGAGTATTGAGGTGGCTTCATGTTAAGGTTCTTTAGGTTTGAATCATGGTAGTAGGGTGTGTAGTTAAAGATGGTTTTTTCGGCAATTTCATGATATCTTTTTTCAAATATCTCAATTAGACTTGTAAGATTAAGACTCCAAAATGAATTGACCTAGTAAAGATGGCTAATTAAATGGATCATGCTTTATATGCTTCTAATTAGTAGTATGTTAGAGCATAATAATGGGTGCTTTGTATTGGCACTTAACCATAGATGAGACAGATGGTTGTTTTGAGGATCTTGTCTTTGTCGTCAAGTGCCTTTACAATGAATATGATCTTTTGATTATTTGTAGGAGTGATCCTGCTAATTCTTTTTTGAGAGACAACCCTTGTAGTGATGAGAGAAGTTGGCATTTGTTAAGGGAAATCGACCCTCTAATACCTATTTCTGAATGTTGTGTTCAAAATGGGTAAATTCTCAAGTTGTTTATGTCCATAAATTAGAGAGTGCAATCCAAGTGTTTGACAACATACTTGCATGCAAAGTTTCTGAAGAAATGTTGCTTAACAAAAGTTTGTTAAACTCTTCATATAAAAACCTGAGTTCAATTTATGCTCAATCTTAACTTTTATACCCTTATACAGTTCTTGATTAGAAACAACTATTAATGTGTTCTTCAGTTAACTACTGAAAATTAATGACCAAGAATACAACTGCATAAGAAACCATAAATGCACAACAAAACAACAAAATGAAACCACACAAAATAGACACAAGGATTTACCCTGGAAACCCCAACTAGGGAAAACCAACAAATGTTTGTCTTCTTCTTGTTGCTGGATTTGATTACAACAACACTACAATAATCCTTCAGATAAACCCTTTGGATCTAAACCAAAACACACATGAAAATGATTCAAAACCTCTCCACAAACTAGATAGACAAACCCTAGATCCATCTTGGATCCAATAGACAAAAAAGAAGTGACTCTTCCCTAGAAAAACTTATAATCTGCAACTGAGATCTAGAATGCTCACTACAAGAGGAAATTTGTCTCTTGCAATTGTGATCACTCACTCTCATCATATAATCACATGATCAACAATGTCATCTTTGCCATCATAACCATCGTTGTTGTTGTCATCATCATTGTCATTATCATCATAATCATCATCGTGATCATCTTCATTATCTTCATCATAATGATTATTGACATTGTCATCAGTTTTTCATAATTACCTTTTGCATAAGAACTATCATCGACCCAAAAGATGTGATTAGTGGAAAAGGGTCATGGAGGACACATATGACCAACAATTAGCTATGATGCTTCTAGGTATCGATATGGTACTGGTTATAGTACCTAATTCGTAATTGATGTAATATAAGGAACCTAATTTTCCTTTGGCACGCACTTAACCGAGTTTGCTTCAATGGTGCAGCAGGGATAAATATGGTCAAGAGAAAATCCATCCAATTGCTTTGTTGGGTCTCTGAAGATCGAGGTGCATGGAACCAATATTACTAATAGAAGGTAGACAATTTACAAAATTTACACTTCATTGTCAAAATTGCAATTCTCCATGACACAATTAAAAATGACTAACATAAATGACTAATTCATATTCTTCTAGCTAGTCATTTTTATGTCGTGACTAAATTAGTTGTTTATCTTAGTCATTATTAACTCTCTCACTTATTATCTAGTCATATTGGTTAACTCGTGACTAAATTAGTCGTTAATTTTAGTCGTTTATAGTTGGGTCAATCAAAATTGCTCATATTTAGTAGTAAATCACTTGAAAAACCTATGGTGACTATAATTTTTAGTCACGTAGTAGCTAATTCCTCATTTTGTACTAATGTCTCCACCCCCTCTCAACTATTAACCATCCCCACTTGAACTTCCAACATCTTCCTAGGCCCTTGACTCTTCCCCACCCCCTCTCAACTATTAACCATCCCCACCTTAGCTTCCAACATCCTCCTAGGCCCTTAACCCTTCAACACCCCCCTAAACTATTATCCATACATTTGATATATTGCATATAGTGCTATATTTTTAGCTCTACAAAATGTGTGTGTGTTATAGAACTACATAACACATGCACGTTTTGTAGTTCTATAACGCGCACGCGTTTTGTAGTTCTATAACGCGCACGGGTTTTCCAATTCTATAAGGGCAAAAAATGTAATTTGAATTTAAACATGCCAATTCAATTGCTCGCATGTCACCTATAGTCCTATGTGTATGTTTTGGAATTTGCTTCAGTAATACCAAACATGTGCTATGGTATATGATAAACCATAGCTAATTGGGCATTTCTTCCAATTTCTGAAGAAGTCATTGTTTACGCACTCGTTACAGTATGCTACACAAGGTCATTTTTTACAAAATCTTAAACATAAATAGCATTTTTTATGCATATTCTAAATATGTAATTTTTATTAAAAAATATTATATTTTCCTATTTTTTTTCAATTTCTATTGTGTCCTAACTCCTTAAGTCAAAAAACATGTTGTTAATGTTTTTTCCATAACTTTTTCAATTCTTAATTGTTTTAAAAATAAATTATATGGTGCACTAGAAGACAATGACCTATACATTCTATAAAAAAAATCCATTTCATGATTAGTTCATTAAGACCTTCAAAGGCTGCACCCACAAAAGACATACCATTTTCGAGGAATAATCACTGAGATAATTATTAAAAAAAAAAAATTACTAATTTTATTTTCGAAAAATAACACTGCACTAGTGCTATATGTTCTCTATATGCCTGCAAATTTTTGTATCCCTAAAGGATCATTTAGGCCCTCAAAGGCTGCACCCACAAAAACATATACCTTATCATGTGCCTACAAAATAAAAAGCAACTGTTAGAAAAAACTAAACTTGACATAGTTATAAAAATTTCAATACATAAACCTTATATATTTGGAAACTTGATTCAATTTCCTACATTTAATATTTTTTACTCAAAGCAAGATATTTTGTGTAAGTATCTCAAAAAATACAATTAAGTTGAGGGATGCCTGATTTTTCAGTTTTCTATTGCATCTAAGGTGCCAAAAGTGACCATCATTAGCTTGCACTCATCCTGTGGTGTGTGAAAATGGGTCAATGTTCAACAAAAGTTCCTTTCCTAGGTTGCAAACAAGACAACAGATCATGAGTGGGTCAGTGTGACAAACATTAGTATGTTGAAAGAAATAAACAAATAAAACAAGCATAAAGCTATTGTGATAACTAAGCTTACTAAAATGACATAAAAACAAGCACAAGAGACAAGTTTCAACCAAATTGTAATGTCCAATGGAAAAGCAGCAGTGGTATCACCTTGAGGAATGCAACTTACAAGAGGGAAGACAACACTTCCTTTTGAAATGGTCCTTCAATATTTCTAATTAATCTCAAACAAACTTAAGAATGATGAAGAAAAACACTTTCTTCTTAGGGGAACAACTCAAGGAAACATGGAAGTTTATGAATGGAAAGAAAGTGTGAGGAAGATAGGTCTTCCAATGTAATCCTTGTAGTATAACCTTACTTTATTTTTCTATTTGAAATGCATACCCATGGCTTCTTTATAGCCAAAATGGATATCTTCAAAGAACTTATTCATAGTGTGAATTTACTCATCTTCATGAAGTGGCTTCCAAGTACAAGAATGAGGGCCAATATATTCCAAGTACTAGGTAGATGAAGCTAATTCAAAACTCTTAAAACCCAAATGTATTGGGAGCTTTAAATACACCACGAAATTTATTAATTCAAATTTTTACACAATCCCATGTATGGGTTTTAAGGAATCTCCCCTGCAGCATCGCTTGGAACATGAAATTGTGCAGCGTCGCTTGGAACATGAAATTTTGAGGTGACACAAGCTAGTAAAAAGTTAATTTTGTATTGATACCTCCCTTCCCCATTTTTATTATTGATAAAAGGAAGTTTTGTGAGCTACAAAATGTATGGCAATGATGTCTTTTAGTTACAGATGTGAAAATGTTACAAACATGTGAAATTTAGACGTTAATAGTTTCCCCTTGATGTGTTAGGTTAAGAGTAGATTGTATACTGGAAGGTTAAAAATAATTAATACCTTAAGAAAAATTTCTAATACTTTCATAATTGAGCCATTGTAAAAATTTTAATAATATAAACATTTTCTTTTTCCGGAAAATAGGTTTGGAGATTAATTTTTCCGCACATTTTGAAATTAAATAAAATTAAAAATTTCTTTTTTGACCTAGCAAACCCTAGTCTCCGCGGCCGCCCTTAGACTTTTTACCCAGCTCCAGTATTTAACCTTGGTTTTCACTCTCTCCATATTCGACTTGTCCTGATGATGGATCCTAATATGGATTCGAAACGTCGACTTTGTCATTTCGATACTGTGGTTTCTCCGATTACATCACCAATAACCTATCACCACAGAAATTTAGCAACAGAGTAGATTGTATAATTTAAATACATCATTATTATTTCCCTTGTGTTGATACTCTGTAACTGGGAGAGTGATAGTGCAATTTTTTAGAGTAAAGGAGAACCAATTAGAGAGTGATGGTGGCCACCTATAAAGAAATACACTGAGAAATGATATAGAAGGAATGATTTTATACAATGGGGCAAGCATTCTTGTGCTCGTGAAATTATCCAAAAGTAAATTACAATAAGAGGATACTTAGGGGTCAACTCTAAAAACTATTGAGGTAAGTTCAAGATTCACTTTGATCCAAACTAGAGGCGCTGTTCCGGGTTATGTTATATGATGACAATGACAAGAGGCAGGGAAAATCACTGATGATGCCAAACAAACCACTAGGGTGGGGAACTAGAATAATTATGAAGGTGACATGAGGTGAACTTGTAATTCTAAATTTGTAAGGCTTCAATCACAACTATAAACACTGCAACCACTCGAAGGTAGTACCCCCCTGATGTGATAAACACATTGATGTCAATCATAGGGGAAACTACTAAGGAAAAAATCAATGATGACTCCTTCTGCTTAGTCCAAGTGTGACCATTTTTAGGGAAATAACAACCAAGGTACAATGGCTATCATCATAAATCTTAGAATAAAAGAAATTGTAATTGATGAGAGCTATTATGAATTGTGGGGTAGTGACCCCTATGATGAGAACCAAGATCATATTGTAACTAATTGGCATGGAGATAGAATAGGATGAGACAATCTAATAAGTGTGAGGTTGATTACTTTCTTTAATTGGAGGAACAAGAATGGTTGACACTAGGAATTAATCTTCAATTATTTGAGTAGTATGTGATCAATGGTTGAATGGGCCATGGGTATGAACTGACTGTGAACTAGGTGTCAAACTGAGAGGAGTAAAAAGGATCATATTTCAAAGTGATGATGATATTAATGATGGTGTTTGTAGGTTAAGTTATAGTGATATGTTGCAAACATTTTAATCGAGGATGAAAAGGTGTGATGCTTCCAAAAGAATGTTGATGATAAAACTTCCCTCTCTTTTATTATTTTCAGGAATATCTTTGTACCAATGAATTAAAGAAATAGGGAAATTTCGTAGAAAAGAATATAGGTTCCTATTGAGTAATGACCATGTAGAATGTCCCTACAGGGATGATAAGTTAATGATGATTTCTCAATAAAATTAGAGGACCCCGTTATGGGTCTTCTCGAGGGTTGATGGAGCAGTGGTAAATTCAAACGATCTATTGATCATGGCGAGAAAGAGATGCCTTTAGTGAAATGTGTTATAGATGATTTTAACACACTTGGTAGATCATGCTTTTATGGCCTTCCCTGTCCTTATGCGGAATATTTGGACCCCATTTTCTCAAAAGAAACTTTGATGTACTAAGGACACCTTAAAAATCCCTATTTATTTGTATACATGGGTCACAAGTTTACAGCTCGCGTGTACATGAATCTTGTCCCACTATGACCCGCATACATCGAGAAATGTGCCCAAAAATAAAGTATTTTGGAGTTTTCCTCATTGAGTCACGAATAACTTGATCCTTGGCCTTCCATATGCTTGGAAACACTCTGAATCTACCCTTTACTTCCTGTTGAAGGGCTATATATTGGCCCCCTTTGATACATTGGTGGAGGAGAATTGAAGAGAGCAAGGAAACTATAGTTCATTTGTGCCTCATTCATACATGCTTGAGTTTGCATCCCTTTGTCCTTGTGAGCACCCATTGATGCTCTTCCCAAGATTTCCTTTGCATTGTGGGCTTGCCATTGAGATGGAGGATTGAAGTGGTGGAGGCCCAGGTGGAGAACTCGGCTTCTCCATTTCAACGAGGTGCCGACAGAGGTTATCACTTGTATCTATGTTTATAGTCAATAGAAATATCCATTTCTCGTCCATTGTATGTGTGTAACTATGTATGATCTTTATCCATGGATGATGTAGCTACATTGATTTATACATATTGGTTTTATATATGCTAGAGTAGGCCTAACAATTTAATATATATCATGCTTTCCTTGTTCGTTGTTATTGAGGATGAAGTGTAGGTACAAGCGTGGTTGAAAAGATCAACGATGATCAACTACAACCTGCTGGAATAAGGTACGCCTTCCATCCCATAGTGTTAGTTCTTTTTATCTCTATTGCATATGGAAATGGGTTTATTTCTAGTGTCATTCAGTCTGTTGTGGTCCACCCCAAGCCATAGGAATTCTTCTTCGTAACACAATTGGCGACTCTGCTGGGGAAGTTCCTTGTTTTTTCTTTGGGGTTTGGGTGCACGATGTGCTTGTTTTGCTCAAAATTTTCTCTGTGTTTCTCTATTGGGTTTAGAAGTGTGTTATCCCTTGGGTGTCCTTTTCAAGTAATTTGGATCTTATCCTACCTTTTCCACCTTCCTCTTGCTATACATGGGTCATAGAAGTATCAGTCGTTTATACATGTTGGTTGTTGTACTAACAGTGGCGTATACACGCAGGTTTTCTGTGAATAGTCACAAATGCCCCTCTTTTTGAGTGAGTGCTTGATGTTTGAGAGATGGTGGGTGGGTTCTGAGTGTTGTTGAGTCTTCTTGGGTGCTTGCAGTGTCTATTTATTTCTTCTGTTCTAGATAGAGACCTTTTTTCTTTTTCTTTTTACTTAAAAGTTATTCTTGTCACTCCTCTCATTTTTTGTTTTGGTATTAGTGCATTAGACCTTTTTATATTTTTATAAAATACAAAAATATTTTATTTTTGGCATGTTTATGCATGATGCATTTGCATAGAGTAGTACTTGCATTAGGTTTGCTTAGTTAAATAGTGATCAGGATTTCATATAGGAAAAGTTGCATTGATGTTTGAAGGAAATATTTATGCATCTCATGTAGTGGCATACCTCGTTTTCATAATTAAAGACAAATTGCACTTGGCATTGTTTGTTGTGTGTGCATATTTACTTAACTGCAGAGTCATAACATCACTAGTTGCACGATCATTTCCTTTGATTAATCACAACCTTAAAATGAAAGCTTAATTTAAAATGAATTACACTTTTTATTTGATAGTGGAGCATCAACAAGCTTAGGTTGTAGAGTCTTGGAATAGGGTGTCGTGAGTACATTTTTCCAAGACTACAAAACAAAACATTTAGGTGTCTATCCATGTGAGAAGAGAAATCCTTGATATAATTAGTGTTCTCAGGAGGCTCCTCTTACACATGAGTTAAGTACGAGGTAGTGTACAAGTTTGTGGTGGGGATAGCCCCTTTCCACTCTATGTACAGCATCGAATATACTTCCAGGATCTTATTCGTATATGGGTATTTTGAGGTACCTTTGGTGCTTTTGAGATTCGGGACTTGTTACCCTACCTATACGGTAGATCCCTCCTACGACTATCCGCCTGAGCATTGGTTATATTGAGGTGACCTTAGTTTCCTTACCTAGGTATCACAAGGGATACTGGAAAAGGTTATTCTATGAGTGTCATGTCCAGGTAGGGGTCAAAAAACACAATCGCTTTATGCGTTGAAGCTGAGGGCCACTATAATTAGTTATGGGAGTCTTAGGCCTCTCCCAGGCGAGACATACCTACTACATTCAGGTGCTCATTTATCCTCCCTCTTGCTTTGTTTGCATCTAGCTTAGATTTTCTTAGGAGTGTGCTCTTATGCACTAGATTTCTTTAGGTTTCCTTATTGGTTGAGTCTTTTTTATTTTATGGAGTCATCGTGGAGCGAGTTTCGGAACCCATTCATTCTCGTTGTTTGGCATGGATTTCGCCTTGTTGATCTACTACTCCTCCTCATAAGATGACTAGACATTCTAGGCATATTTATACACACTGTTCTCATGAGTACTACATATGAGCATGTGGAGATCCCTCCTTCTTCGTCCTCCGGGATGGGTAGTGTGACCCATACGAGACCTAGGACTCCAATTGAAACCGACCCTCATGGGACTAGCACTTCTTACACTTCACAACCCCAGCTGGTAGATTTTGCAGCTACTTTTGGAAGGTCTTCCTCGCGAAGGTCGGGTGATGACACTCACCATGTTCCCTCTAGCTCTGGACCTTTTATATTTGGCATGCCAGATATGCCAGATAGTTTCTCATCATCTATCGGTGATCCTGGTATAGGTCCTACTATTGTGTCTGGGGGCACTACCATCCCTTTTCATGCCGATAGGTTTGGTGGTGATCATATTTCACCTTCTACACCATTTGTGGGAGAATTTTCATACCCCTCATCTAGACATAACACTGGGATTCCCTTTCACGGAGGTGACCCTAGACACATGAACATTGGAGGTACATCTTATATTCTATCATATATTCATTCATCCATTAGACTTATTCCTTCGAATGTGTTTCTCATGACACACCCTCCTCATAACCCACATGGTCCTTCGAGGCAGAATGCTGCCTCTAACCATGTTGTTCCCTCGTCTGCTAATACATTTGTGTCAGGAGGTTATGTGCCTCCTTATATACCCAAAGGGAAACCCTTTTACCAATCCTACAATTATGGTTATGTAGCACCCTAGTCTCAATGTATACCAAATTATAACATTCCTGCGTATCCTTTTATGGGTCATGCTAGAGGAGGTTATTATCCGATTGGCCAAGGCCACAGTATTTAAAATAATCATCCCTATATGAATCAATATTTTCAGGGAGCATGGAATCCCATGGCACAACCTAGGCTCCCTTTCTTAGCTACATTGAACTTGCCCAACCTGTCCAAATTGACCAACAATCTGATTTCTCATGATTCAATCTGGTCGGTTGTCCCTGCTAAGCTTCCTTTCGGCATTCCTAAGTTTGAAGGTAAGGGTGGTGAGGACCCTAGAGAGCATGTTACCACATTCCACCTATGGTTCTCTTCGAATTATTTGAATCATGATTCTATTCTCTTAAGACTGTTTCAACACACCCTCACGAAACCTGCGACGAAATGGTATATAGAGTTGCCTCGGGGAACATATCGGATGTTTAATGATTAATCCATGACCTTTTTGAACCACTTTCAACTACCAGTACATTATGATGCTAGTACCGAACTCTTGTCAACATTTCGGCAATACAAAGCCACACATATTTTTGATCACATTTAGGAGTGGCGTAGATGGAAGAGGTTGATTAAGGCCAACATTCCACCTGAGTTTCTATTAGAAGGGTTCCTCAAGTTATCGCAAAGGATGTTTCGACAACTGGAGTTATGAATGAGGAACAAGCTATTTTCCAAGCTCATCAGCTGGACTTGATTTACACTCAACCTGGGCTGTTATATGAGATTATTCGTAACGCACCGTGGTCTAATTTTGAGCCTAAGTTTAAAAATGGACCACATGCCAATGGAATTGTTGGTTCCGTGAGTACTAAAGTCATAAACTAGGTTACAAATCAAATGAGTAATTTGTCTGTTAACCAGCCTACGACCAGACAAGCTATGGCTTCGTCCAATCCCACCCAAACGGTGGATGTGATTTCAATGCACTCGTCGGACCATAAGGTTAACCAGAAGCCCGGATGAAATAAGAAGAAGGGAAGAAATAATAGGAGAGGTAAGAATAGGAAGGAAAACTCTAACGATGAAAATAACGGTAGTGATGCTGGGTGGGAAAAGAAGTCTAAATGGAAGGTTAAGTTCCCTTGTAATATTTGTGGGGGAGAGAAACTTACTTACCTGTTCCCTCGTATCAATGAAGCCTTGAAGTTCATTGCATAGAGCCCAACTGTGTTAACAGATCCTTTACTACATAACCAAAATATGGCTTCGAGGAACATGGAATATGAAAGAGCTTCTAATGGGAATCAAAACATGTCAAATGCAGAAGGTGGCCATGGTTGTATCAACATGATGTCGGCCTCTAATGTTGTGAAACATGCTAAAGATTATGGTTCGTCGCAACCCGATGTGGGTAAAGATCCTACACCTCCTGAGGTTCCTTTGCATATTAACAGGCCTGAAATTACACCTCACGTTCCTAAAGGATTCCTAAAGCGCTCGGGGCACAATCCTAATGCTCGAGCCGCCCAACACTATTCTATTGTCGAGGATTTGGGTCAGAATCCTTGTGCGATGTCATCTCTTGAAGTCCTTCAGACTTTCCCTTCACAGAGAAAGGATTTATTGACTACCCTTGGAATGGTTGATGTTCATCCTTCCATAGTGATTATATTTAAAACCCATGAGGTCTAGCCTCGCTTTCCTAACCATGTGGCTTTCTTAGTCCATGTGGAGTGTATGAATAACACGATCAAACACACAGTTGTTGATGAAGGCATTGTGACCTCTATGATGCCTCTATCATGTCGGGAAGGTATTAGCTCACCTACATCGACGAGATAGTCCAGTAATGAAATATATATCTTCTACCTCGAGTCTCAGAGGCATCATGTCAAGTTGAAAATCCTCTGTATCTAGATCCCAATAATCCATGAAAATCTGTAGAATCCTTAGCTGAGCTCTCAAGCTCCTAAGTTGCCAAAAATTGTATAGACCACATCCCTTAGAGCTTGTTGGGCATTTGCATCACGCTGCACTTCCCTGTCCACATCCTTGTGTTCACTTTCCCTCCATTCTAGCACCATACTGCAAAACAAACATGCATTTCTCATGAGATTTTGCCCCTTTTTGGGTATGCGTGCACCTATACACGATTTTCCTGTTTACAGTCGCATGTATACATGGGTAGGCTTTGATTTTCCTGTGTATACCCGGCCCTATACGTGACTCAATAGCCTGTGGCTCGCGTGGGTCGGGATATCCATCTTTATGGGGATCCAAACAGAAAATTACACCATGAAAAATTGAAATAAATACATGGAAAAGATAAAGAATGTGATGAGGATTTACCTGGACCTAACAGTTTGCAATTCTGTTACTCCTAGCTCCCGGAGTTGGCGATTGAAGTGCATAGTCCAAAATGGCTCCAAATGCACTATATTTGGTAAAAAAACAAATGGTATGGTGAAAAATGATTTTTTTACTATTTATAAAATTTCTTTTGAAAATTTTACCCACTTGCCTAGAGTTTTGGACCTTTATTGACCCTTTTGAACTATTTTGGCCTAATCTTGTGATGTAGGGACTTGTTTCGAGTGCTTTTTCTCTGAGGTCTTGACCCATTTGTGCCTATTACAGGTATAATTTCGAACTGGCATATAGGATACGGTCACTTTTCTGCTTGCACCATGCATCGTCCTATGACCATGTCTCCTCAACTATAGGTACAAATCCACTTTGTAATGTTACGAAACCTCACACTGCTACTAGAAGTGACATTACATAAGTGGTAGAGCCTTCCTATTTCATGGGTGCGCTAGTTAGATCCTGCTTTTCCATTTGGTACCCATGCTGCGGTTTTTCCCTTAGGTCCAGGAGTCCCTTATAGTTATGCCATGTCTTCGAGCAAGAATCACATATTCTTTCTTGAACTTTATGTTGGTCGTTTCCCACAGGGACTTCCCTTTATATCAAGTTGTAAATGCATTTTTAGACGTCTGCTTGTCGTATTGAGCTTTATGTTGGCTCCCTGCTACAGTTTTATTAGCCATATAGCCCGAGCTTGCCTCATCCAACCAAGCAGAGCCTCTTATAAATCTTTTGCAGCTTGATCATCCCTTACCCGGAGGAGAAATTCCCCTAAGTGTCCTTATCCTGCATATGCTTCCTTGCATTGATCATAGGTATGTTCCACTGCTTGGAACTAGTTTCCTTGCCTGTGACACTCGTCCCCTCCTAGTTATGTATCATAAGCATTTTTATTATTTTCAAGCTTCTTAATATGAAAAAGACCCAAAAAAAATTAAAAAACATAAAAATTCGAACAGGAAATGATGTTACTTTTGGCAGCTATCGAATCGTGTCGCCTTTGAACAGAGCATTGTATATTCCATCCAACAATTGGGTTACTAGTATGACTTTAGGAGTTGTACTCATTATTCTGATTTTTCTACACTGACTAGTTATGCTTCCAATTCCTATGGAGCCTATATTGATGCCTCCTGTATCGCAGAGTTGTACTAGTTTGCATGTCGAGTATATGTTGTCTGTCAGTCACCATCCGCCTTATGCTCTTGTTTGAAGGAAGTTTTAGCATGAGTCGATCATTCCTCCTTTATCTTGTCTTTGCATGTCGGACATTCTCGATACAGTTATTGGTTCATGCACATTTGGTTCATTTGAGTTCTTCCAAATTATCCAGCATTGTTGAGTACCTCGTTTTGGTTGATGGGGGATTCCTTAATTCCCTCCTTCCAATGGATTCCTTTCCATCGACTTCAAATCATCTATTATGGAATAGGAGTCTAGATTCCATTGAGTGCCTTGAGGCTTGCAATCATCAGTGGCAGGTTCTCTCGTCGTCGACAGTTTTGGGAATACATCAATGTCCCCTGATCGATGGATTCACTCAAGTGTTCGACCTTAACACATTTATTCACGCTTGTTTGATTGCACTCTATACCTTGATTGCCATTATCATTATCAATGGGATATCTCATGTTTGTTAATGGTATACATCAATGACCGGTAATCAGACGATGGTCCATCATGTTCAACCTCGACAACTTTATTCACATGATGGGTCATGTACCAGTAGCGGTTTGTGTAGAATACCTTCGAGCTTAGTGGCATTCCATATATGCTACTTTTTTATCATGCCAGTATCCATAAGATGACGTCTCTCATGAATAGACTCCAGTGTATTATCAGATGTCTTCATTCAATATGGATACCTTATTTCATTATATATTATATGTGGTGATGACCACATGAATCATATGTTTATCATGCCTATTCATGGCCATTGTACTATGTTGTATACGGGATTGTTGGACTTCATATTTGCAGTCACATGCTTAGAATTATTATTGTATTGTACTGATGAGTGGTTGGGTTTTCCACTTGGATCTTCATTACTCCACTTCTGGTATTGATGTAATGTATCTCGGCCATCGTGTTACCCCTATGGCCTCACACATCAGGGGGCATCTGTTATAGATGATTTTACCACAATTGGTAGATCATGCTTTTATGGCCTTCCCTGTTCCTATGCAGACTCTTTGGATCCCCTTTGCTCAAAAGAAACTTTGATGTTCCAAGAAACACCTTAAATTACCTATTTATTTGTATATGTGGATCACAAGCTTACATCTTGCGTGTACATGCAGCTTGCCCCACTATGACCCACATGCATCGGGAAATGTGCCCAAAAATAAAATATTTTGGAGTTTTCCTCATTGAGTAACGAATAACTTGACCCTTGGCCTTCCATATGTCTGTAAACGCTTTGAATTGACCCTTCACTTCCTATTGAAGGGTTATATATTGGGCCCCTTAGATACATTGGTGGAGGAGAATTGAAGAGAGCAAGGAAACTATAGTTCATTTGTGCCCCATTCATACATGCTTCAGTCTGCATCCCTTTGTCCTTATGAGCACCCATTGATGCTCTTACCAAGCTTTCCTTTGCATTGTGAGCTTGCCATTAAGATGGAGGATTGAAGTGGTGGAGGCCTAGGTGGAGGACTCGGTTTCTCCATTTCGACGAGGTGTCGAAAGAGGTTGTCTCTTGTATCTCTGTTTATAATCAATAGAAATATTCATTTCTCGTCCTTTGTATGTGTGTAACTATGTATGATATTTATCCATGGATGATGTAGTTAATTCGATTTATACATATTGAGATGGAGGATTGAAGTGGTGGAGGCCTAGGTGGAGGACTTGGTTTCTCCACTTCGACGAGGTGTCGACAGAGGTTGTCACTTGTATCTTTGTTTGTAATTAATAGAAATATCCATTTCTCGTCCATTGTATGTGTGTAACTATGTATTGATCTTTATCCAATGATGATGTAGTTACCTAACACTTTAACATATATCATGCTTTCCTTGTTCGTTATTGTTGAGGATGAAGTGTAGGTAGAAGCGTGGTTGAAAATCTCAACTGGGATTGACTACAACCTTCCGGAATAAGGCACACCTTCCATCCCTTAGTATTACTTCTTTTTATCTCTATTGCATATGGAAATGAGTTTATTTTTGGTGTCATTTAGTCTGTTGTGGTCCACCCCAAGCCATAGGAAATCTTCTCCTTAACAAACTGTAACAAAAAACTGCTCAAAATTAAAAATGGGTTGGCCAATAATATACATCAAGAAAGAATCATGTAGCTTACTTGATGAGATGATGTACTACTAGACTCCCAATCAAAGGGTAGAGAAACATGTGTGCCATATTACAAGGGATTGTAATGGTATGAACACCCATGGTGGTAGAGTGCTACTAATTGGAAAAGGAATAATGTAATGGATGGTACAATACAATTTGTTGGGGTATGATAACCTTAGGGATATCGATGTGATGGATGGATCTATGAAATTAATATAGAGGGAATAAAAATCTTATATACAAGGTTGAGTGGATATACCTATAAAGATGATAGTGAGGTTGCGACTGAAAATGAAGATGTTCAACCAAAATCGTGCTCTCACAAAACTGATACCATAGATAAATATTGTTCATGATAATGAATTCAACAATGCAAATGGTGTTAAAAATGGATGACCGTACCTAGGGAAATGAGTGAAAAGTGGGGTTGAAATGAAGTTCCTAGGGGAGCATAATAAATGAAACCATGTTGAAGAGCTTGATGTCTTAATTATGATGGTGTTGATGGTGTGAAGTACATAGATACATAATTCCTAAACTAGCCAAAAGAAAATAGGACATTATGCTTATAAATAGGGGTGGGGGCCACGTTTCAAAATTCATTATTATATTTCATTTGTAGTGCCCTATAACTACTAGAGTTGATTGGGGGAGATTGGATTGGTGTTTTTAAAATATATGAGCTCGAGGTGGGTTTTGAGGACCTTCTCTTCATTTTTTTCAAATCAAAATTGAGCTTAGGGGGCCCAATTACCCATACAAAATTCGGCTAGGGTTTTCATAGGGTTGCACAACTTTTGAAGGGATAGTTACATCAAATGCCATGATAATCCCTTCAACAACCATGCATGGTATGGGATGTGAGGTCTATTAACTACATTGTTAATCCATGTAGTTATTATTGTGGAAGGTCATTCATCCATGTGGTCTAATGATGGTTTTATCCACATGCGAAAACAATGCAACTATTCAAATGAAAATTTGTGTTATGTCATAGAGTATGAGTAGTTTGGGATGAGTTAATAAGTCATGTACTATGTTGGATAGGAGAGCAATGTGTGGCACAATTTTCCATTAATTGTCTCTACACATTAATATCGAGTGACTGTAGGATCTAGTTAAACATTCCTAGCATGTATTGATTTGTCAGCTTGAAATTACTATGCTAGTCTGACACATTTGGGTTATGATACCATGTGATTGTCATGAAAACAATAATGTAAATGTCTATTTTCTTTTTTCTTTTTTAAAATTTTACGATTTATGTCGATGAACTAACGCATTATTTTGTTATTATTTTTTGTAGATAACTCAATGGAAGATATAATTGAATGGATGAAGATGTTAGGAGATAAATCCAATATCTAGATCTCCAATATTCTTCATATAGAGCTTTCGAATAGGACCGCATGTTTCTCATATACATTGGGTGTGTAGGGGGATTGGAGGGGGGGTACTAGCCTCCCCCTCTGGGGGTGCAGGGGAAAAGCTCCTGATGTGAAATTTTGGAACCCTCATATGTATTATATAAAAGGGGGGTGACCCCCAAACATTGTAACATAAAAAGAGATAGAAGAAACAATTGTAATTTTTTTGTTCAGTAATAATAAAATATCAAATATGTCATTTTCTCATGGTTTTACTTGCATATAACAAGGTTTCCATGTAGATATCATGTTGTATTGTTATTGTTTTTTTTTTAGTATGTTTTTCTAACATTTGGTATTAGAGCATGAGAAATCACAGTCATAAGGCTTTCTGTGAGTGGGAGATGCAACAATGAAAGGATGTTTAACCAAGTCCAAGATTAAGAAATTTGGTGGTAATAGTTTCTCCATGTGGAAGATAAAGGTGGAGTAGTTGTTGGTTCAGAATGACCAAGCCCTAGCCTTCAAAGGGATTGCGAAAAAATCAAGCACCATGATAGATGAGGAATGGATAAAGATGGAAAGAAAGGCATTTTCTACATTTCATCTTTTCCTAATAGTCTATGTCTTATTCAATGTTGCTGAATAAAATATCATAGAATCCATTTGGAAGAAACTTGGGAATTTGTATCAAACTAAATCGATAACAAATAAGGTTTTCCTGAAGAAAAAAAAACTTTTTCATCTTAGGATGAAGGAGGGTTCAAGTATGGAAGATCATCTAAATGAGTTTAATACCCTAATAAAAAAAATTCTCTCTGTTGGTGTGAAGGTGGAGGATGAGGAAAAAGCAATAATTTTACTCTATTCCCTCTCGAATATCATGGATCATATGGAGGTGATAATCATTAACTCACCATCAAGAACTCTCAAAATTTGATGATGTTGTAGTTGCTTTACTGGGAGAACTTGAGGAACAAATTGTCTCTGGATCCCTCTACTAATGAATACCAACTTGTGAGAGGGTGATCTAGTGAAAGGGGTCAACAAGGGATATCATAATCCATATCCAAGTCTATAGGACACAAGAAAGGGAGGTGTTGGAATTGTGGGAAACCAATGCACTCAAGGAAGGACTGTTGGAATCTAAACAAGGAAAAGAAGGATGAAAACCCAGATCAACCATTAGTTGAAGTGAGTATAGTATATTTAGAAGAGACAACAACATGTTAGGATTTCTATCTTAGTAAAAATATATATCTATTATATGCTTGGGTTTTGGACTCAGGTGCATATTTCCACATGTTTCCATATAGGGACTAGTTTGTCAAATACCAGCCTTATAGTAATGAAATGGTCTACTTGGGTGATGATCATTCTTAAGAAATTCTGAGCAGAGGTATAAATATCTGCCAAGAAATAACATTTTACAAGCCTATATTCTTCAAACTATCGACTCACATATTCATTTCCAGTGTTTCATCTCAAGCATTTAAAGGGTCAACCACATTGCTTCTTAACCAATGCTCTAAATTCCTTGAATATTTCAAAGACTTGACTCTTGTTATTCAAGAAATATACCCATCTAAATCTATAACAATCATTAATAAAGGTTAAAATATATTTCGCACCTACTAATGATGGTTTGTTCATACAACAGAGATCACTGTGAACAAGTTCTATTCGACCCTGTGCATACCATGCTTTGCTTGGATTAAAGGGTGCCCGATGATTCTTTCCAAGCATTCAATCTCTGCAAAGTCCATCAAGTGGAACAATATTTGGAATTCCAGTAACAATTTTATGAGTTACCATCATCTTTAAACTTTGAAAGTTCAAATGTCTAAGTTGTTCATGCCAAGTTCGAATTTTCTCGTCTATTTGAACGATGGGTGCAGTCAGTCCAGTCATTTGGGAAACATTCATGGGAGGATCACAAAACTTATATAGTACGTCTTTGCGATCCAAAATCCCTGAACCAATAGTCCTCCACCAAGCCTCAGGTCCTTTATGATAAAGTGATCTGAGCAAAACTCAATAGTTTTCTTAGTCTTTTCCAGTTGAGAAATTGACAAAAGGTTTGCACTCAAGCTCAACACATGATAGACATTGGATATGAGACCATGTTGACATTCAACATCACCATTTCTAGCGGCAGTGAGAGTTTAATCATCAACAACATAAATCTTCTCTTCATGAGCACCGATTAAGGAAGAAAACAGAGAAACATCCTTTTCCATATGATGAGTACATTCAAATTCAACTATCCATTCGTTCTGAGTGGTGTGGGCATGTAATGTTTGGGAAGTGCTAACAAAGAAGGTATAATTTTCAGGAGGTTGATTGGTTGACTATCCATTTGATGCACTATCCTCAAGGTGCTTGACCTTTCTTTCTAAATCTGTCATCTTTTTCCAATAGTTCTTCTCGACGTGTCCCATCTTTGCATAATTCTTACAAATATTTTTCTTATGATCCTTCTTTGTCGATGACAATTCTTTAGTCTTCCCTTTTATAGGTTAGTCGGTACATTTTGGTCATTGATCTTACCAACCATGCTCTTTAAAGATTGGCTTGACCTTGCCTTTTAGCAAGTCAGATTGGTGCTTGCTAGGAAGCTTCTCTTCTTTAAGCAACTTATGTTGGTCTTTAATAAACAAATCACATAAAGTATCAAGGGTAAAATCCTTACCATCTCACTTGTGTGACATCCAATTGGTGCAAAAGGGGAAACATAAGACATCTTATGGTGTCTTTAGATTCATCAAAACTAGCTCAATGAGTTGTCCATCCTTCTTCAGAAATTTCTTGCCACATTCGCCCAATTTCATATGTATCTCCTTGATGTTAACTAAATAGTCCTAGATCTAATCAAAGGAAAGAGGTTCCAGAGAGATCAACTCTTTCTCTATCTGCATTACTTCACCTTCATTTATCTTGTTGAATAAATTCTTCAACTTGTTCCAGATGACATGAGGACAGTCGATCCCACTTGTATGAAAGTGAATCTCCCTCAAGATGTAGGTCGTGATAACACCCACAACTTCATCTTTCTTAGCGTCGATGGAAAACTTAGCATCGACATCTGTTGAAACAACAATAGTAGTCTTTGTGAACTGCCACAATCCTTTACTCTTTAACAAGGTCTCCATGTTTGTGGCCCATATTGCATATTTGTGTCCATTGAGAACACCATGTTCTATTTTGGAAGTCATCCTTCTGATCTAACAGGTCTGATCAAAGTTTAGTCATACGTTTCAGTCGACAAATATTTCACCTGGAGTTGATCGACCCTATATCCAACTCAACACGACATGTAGACAACAGGGCTAGGTCAAAACCATTAGCTCTGATACCATGTTGGGGAACCTCTTAACCTCGAACTATTGAACATTAAAGAAAATCACAAAAGGGAACGATATTCCAAGAGAGGATCATTATAGCACTTAAGCACAACACATTATGATAAGAACATCACAATGCATAATGAGTATGAAAAACATCTCAAAACATGTTATTAGAAAAACCATAGGATTTCCTTTTTATATTTTTTAGATCTAACATTCTTCTTGTAAGTAATGAGGATTTGGTCCATAAGTAGGGGTCGTTGGTCCTAACCGTTTCCGCAAAATCCGCAACATCCCAAAGTTTAGTCGGTTGTTGTAGTTGTGTTGACTACGATTTTTCTAACCATTAATATGTTTGATCAACTGACTATTCAATCATTTTGTCGACTTTCCTAGAGTCGAACCTCCAATCGACTACTTCACTAATTAGTTGTTGTCTCCAAAAGATCCATAGGTGTGATGAACCACCAAGACCTTAGGTTCTAACATAAAGACCATGGTATATTAGAGATTATCTGTTGCTGTGAACCACATCTTTAAACTAATGTAAAATTATAACTCAAGTGAGAACATATAAACTTTATGTATGTAATTTTAAATACAAAATATCAAAAATAGGACGGTCCAACATCATTATGTTGACATTTAGTTTTATGTTACTATTTATATTTTCAATTGCTTATTAACATTGTAATTTAATGTATGTCTAAATAATCCCACATACATAATAATCATAATAAAAATTAAGTCAAAGAAAATAAAAATAATAACCCCTCCTAACATATTGATTAATTACGCCGAAGACGTTGTTTAAGGGGGTTGTTCCTTTGGCGGCTTTGTCGTCTGTCGACGACCTATAAGGTGTTGCCCCCTTTCACAGTAATGATATCTTGATAGTCAACTCTGTCAACCGCGCAACCCACTTATGTTGAAACTAGCATGCAATGTCCTGGGTTTTTCCTGTCTCTGAATGTCAGCACTAGGAGTTCTCTTCATGCCTGTGTTGATTCCCTTCCTCAAATACAAGGAGAGACTAAAATAGTAGCTAAAAAATTTGTCCAATTAGATCAATCACAAGCATTCATATAACTTTGTATGATGGTGTTTGAATATCTACAGACTGAAAGACTGCGATGCTTGTTATGATGAACAACAATGCCTTATTTTTGCAACGATTAATCTATTGCGTTCTTTATCTTCACGATCTTGGAACTGCTTCCAAGCAAATTTATTCTTTTGCATGAAGAACTCCTACAAATCTAAATCTGCGCCTTTGTAGAAAAGGTTTAGGAATCCAGACTTTGGCCCCTCATTACAGTAACGATTAATGGTTGAAACTACATTTGAAGAAAATTTATGTGGCTTACACAAGGGTGAGATGTCCCAAGTATGTAAATATAATATTATATTATAGAAAAAAAAATTACATGTGGCTATAGATTTTGTTATTATAATGGATGAGTTAAATTAATATTGTATTCAATATTATAATGGATGAATTGATTTAATATTATATTATATATTATGGTAGATGAGTTTAAATAATATTATATTATGCAAGGTTGCAAGGTACTACTTATTTTTGTACCTTTTTCTTTTAAGTCAATTTTACTCAATTGTGTTTAAGAAAATTAAAATTGATTTTTTTTTAGTTTTTTTTTTAAACAAAAATAGTTATAGAAAAATGAGAAAAAGAATTTTGTTTTATAAATTTTATTTTGAAAAAAAATACAATCCTCATTAATTATCATTACCCATCCTCATATATATGGATTTTTAAAGATTCATACAATAAATAAACCTTTAAGACCCATTGTGAATACCATAGGTTATTCATATACTCTCTCGCTCCTAGATTATTTGATGTATTAATTAGTTTCAACAAAAAATTTATGGCATACATAGCTTGCACATGTATTTTGTATTGAAAAATGGGTGTGTATTGATTAACAAAAAAAACAGAAAGAAAAAAAATTAGAAATTTACATACCTTCTTGAACATTTTCTCGATTTGAACATTTTCTCGAGTTGAACATTCCTCGAATACCAAAGAGAATTTCCAATCAATAGGAGCTAGTGCCCTTGATGAACCCTTCACTATTTTTTCTCCATCCAATATTTATTTTGTCACTTGGATAAAAAAGGGACGGAGGACGAGGCAACAGATAGGAGCAAGAACCAGATGGGAAAGCAATCGGTGGTGGAGAAGTAATTCAGTGAAGAACCCTCTATGCTTGGGAGTCCTAATTTGAAGTAGAAGAAGATGCTACGTCATCTACGTCTTCTTCTCATGTTGCGATTGTTGAAGAAGTTATGGCCGAAGAGCAAGGGGAGCCATTTCTATTTCATTTTTTATAAAAAAAACATCTTGTGATATAAAACACTTATTATGATCTATTACTTAGCCATTTTTGTACTCTGCGCTGCTCTTTCTTTTGCATCAAGTCATCAAATGAGAATGCTAGCTCTACTTGACTTGCGAGTAGGTTAGTGGCAGGTGTGTTGTATAAAGCATACATATGCTATTGCCGCCATGAATAACACCAGGCAAATGATACAACATTAATCCATGTGGAATTTTGGTGTTATGCCAAATATAAATAATGGGATAATACCGTTTCCCATTACCCGCGACGCAGGTAGCTACCACCCTGGTCACAAGTCAAACCCAAGTAACTATCCTCACTCAAAATTTCCAATTAAGGAATAAATAGCCAATATGCATATATTCCAGTAAAGAATGATTCAACATGCTTGAATCATTTAAGTTGGTAGAATGTCGGTTGAATTAAGTCACTATATATTAATATAGTGACTTAATTTGACCGACATTCTACCAACTTAAATGATTCAAGGATGAATATATAGTGACTTAATTCAACTGACATTCTACCAACTTAAATGATTCAAGCATGTTGAATCATTTAAGTTGGTAGAATGTCAATCGAATTAAGTCACTATATATATATAAAGTTTACATTGTTATGTTACACCTTGACAGGAGGAGGCATGCTCTTAATCCTCCACACAATATGATAAGAGGGCAGGTGGGCTATATTGATTTCACCTTAACAAGAGGCGTTCTCTCTATCCTCCATGTGACATGATATATCACTCAGCTGGTAATCATTGTAGATGAGCCATGAGAAAGATCACCTTATCAAATGGTGGCACAAGAATACTGTTATCAACCCAAATGGCACTTCTCAGTTCGAGTGCCGACATTCCTTATGTTGGCACACAAAAGGACATCTTAGGATTGAAGTTTTTCAAAACACTATAGATGGGCACATTTGATTTTCTAGCTTCGATTAATTATATAGGTTCTACTAGTGTGGGGAAGTCCATAGCTACGGTTGTTGATAGGACTAATCCTTGGGTTCTCCCTTCCCACCATGAACCTGAAGTGCCCTTATCGGTAGCGAAAGTGGCTTATCAAGCTATCACCCATACCGTTGTTGATCCCATTTCGGTCCCCCTCACAGTCTCAGAGGAACTGGAAGAAGCCTATCTGCCTGCTTAGGCAGAAAACTCTTTGCATTCTAAAGATTGCTTAGATATGGTTTTACCTTCGGATGAAGCCATTCTGGAAGCTATGTGCGGACGAGGTAAGATGTGCGAAGATCTTCACCATCGATCCTATTTTCTTCCAGAGTTAAGCAAGATAGAGAACTAGGAGTTTCATATGAGACTGGAAGATGATGTTGATACACCCATTAATCCCTTACCAAGGGAAGGAATTTTTGCTAAGGGGAGCATGGAAAATATTTCCGCTACTATCCCTGTCAACATCTCTGTAAATCCTAACGTTGTGGAAAATGTGCATATCGGCGCAAACTTCTCTCTTGAGGAGATTGCAAATCTCTACAACCTTGTTTAAGGAATTCCACGATGTTTTTGCCTGGTCATACGAGGAGATGCCAGGCATTGATCCATCTATAATCGAGCACGAAATCCGAACATACCCTGATGCTAAACCTGTTCGGCAAAAGTTGAGACCTGTTAACCCACGTAAAGCGGCGGCAGTGAAGGATGAAGTGGAGAAACTGCTGAAAGCCGGCTTTATTTATCCCATAGCTTTGACAGAATGGGTATCCAACCCTGTTCCTGTTGATAAAAATCAAGGGACCATATGCATGTGTACTGACTTTTGAGATTTAAACAAAGCCCGTCCTAAGGACAACTATCCCATGCCATTTATAGATCAAATTATTGATGCTTGTGTGGGAAGTGAAGTCTTTTCGTTTATGGATGGTTTCTTCGGATATAATCAAATCCAAATTAAACTAGAAGACCAACATAAAACAACTTTCATTTGTCCTTGGGGTACCTTCGCGTACAAGAAAATGCCCTTTGGATTGAAAAATGTTGGGGCAACCTTTCAGCGGGCAATGAATTTTGCCTTTCATGATATTAAGGCCATTGTCGAACCTTACCTTGATGATCTGCCAACACATTCTTGTAAGAGGATCGATCACCCAGATCACTTGCATTTGAGTTTTGAAAGATGCAGATACTATAAGATTCGCTTGCATCTCCACAAGTACATTTTCTGTGTTGAGTCAGGGAGACTGCTCGGATTCATTGTTTCTAACAAAGGCATTCAAGTGGATCCTTTGAAAGTTTAGGCCATTATAAATATGCCTCCTCCTCGTTCTATTAGGCGGCTTTAGAGCCTGCAGGGGAAGTCCAATTTTCTTCGACGTTTTATTGTAAATTATGCCAAGATTACTAAAGGTTTCATGCACCTGTTAAAATAGGACACCCCATTTGTATGGGATGAAATTGCACAACTCACATTCGAGGCATTAAAAAAGCTTTGTTGTCGGCACCACTATTGCATCCGCCAGATTACTCTAGGGATTTTATATTGTATCTGGCCGCATCTGAGTCGACCATAGGGGTAGTCCTAGTCCAGGAGGACAATAAGATCCAAGAGCATGTCGTTTACTATCTCAGCCGTGCTTTAGCCAGACCTGAACTTAGGTATTCCCATGTCGAGAAGTTGGCCTTAGCAGCTGTTTATGCTGTTCAAAGGTTATGTCACTACATCTTACTCAGGACTACGACGGTAGTGGCAGATGTTAATCCTTTTCAATACGTTTTGTCTCGACGGATAGTTGGAGGCAAATTCAACAAATGGATAGTCAGTCTCCAAGAGTTTGACTTGGATTTTCAATCTGCCAAATCCAAAAATTCCTTAGTTTTTGCTGAGGTCATTGCAGAATTTCCAGTAGAGGAAGATGTAGATATTGAAGAAGGCTCATTCCCAAATGAGCATATCTTTTTTATTTCCACCTCTGACCCTTGGTACGGAGATATACTTATCTATCTCCATACTTTGAAGTATCCTGCAGCTTTCTCGCGGGAGGAACGACGTAAACTACGCCTACATGCCAATAACTACCTCATTATAGGAGATACTTTATATCGTAGGGGGGTAGATTTTGTTTTGTGTCGATGTCTTACCCACGAGGAAGCGGAGATTGTCCTAAATGATGCCCATAGTGGAGCATGTGGGGGTCATTCATCTGGGTTAGCAATGGCCCAGAAGATATTATGTGCCGGTTATTTCTATCCCACAATCTTTAAAGATTGTGTGGAAGCTGTGAAGAGTTGTCATTCTTGTCAGCTTTACACCAGAAAGATGTGGTCACATCCCGCTCCGTTATTTCCCGTCATCTCAGTGGGCCCCTTCATGAAGTGGGGGATTGACTACATGATGTGTAACCCAACCTCGGCTGGGGGGCACAAATATATCATTGTCACTGTAGATTATTTTACGAAATGGGAAGAGGCAATGCCCACCTTTAAAGCTGACGGGGAAACTGCAACTTTTTTCCGTGTTCAATCAAATTATCGCATGATTCGGTATACCTAAGATGATTGTCACTGACCATGGAAGTCATTTCCAAAATAGTATGATGATTGAATTGACCACTATGCTAGGATTTAGACAAGAACATTCATCTTCGTTCTATCCTCAAGCAAACAGTCAAGTTGAGGCTATTAATAAAACTTTGAAAACTATCCTCAAACGTACTATTAATGCAGCCCATTCCAACTGGCATATCATGTTGTATCCTACACTTTGGGCATATCGGACCAATGTAAAAACTACTACGGGGTTTTCCCCCTTCCAACTCGTTCATGGAGTGGAAGCCATTACCCCGGTTGAATGTGAAATCCTGTCCTTAAGAATTGTTATTCATGTGTTACCTGATACGACTGAGCTTGAAGAATGTCTATTACATTTATAACATCTAGGTGAACAACGTAGAGATGCACTGATAGCAAACCAAGCTCATAAAAATAGGGTCAAAAGCCAATACGATAAATCGGTTAAGCCTCGGATTTTCTCTGAATGGGAGCTTGTTTTGCTCTGGGACCAAGACAAAGAACCCCTAGGGGCAGGAAAATTCAGGTCTATGTGGTTGGGGCCTTATCTCGTATCAAAGGTGTTAGAAAAGGGCACATATGAATTGATTGATTTCGATGGGAATAAGCTGCCTGAGCCTAGAAATGGGCTCTACTTGAAAAAGTACTATGCTTAGGCTTAGCACTTTTTCCTGTATATTATTGTATGTATTTTTATGTACAATAGGTCATCGGTTTGTGTTTTTTACACCATCTACTGGTTGTTACAGATGTCTTCCGAAAGGTTCATAGGTTTCGCTGATGGCGCCAGTCGCCACACTTGTAATTTGGCTTCAGCTGCATGGGTCATTTATTTGCCCTCAGGACAGCTAGTTGCCTCAGGAGGTGCTTGCTTAGGTCCTGCTACCAATAATGTCGCTGAATACAGGGCCGTCATTGAGCTTTTATGGGATGCTTTGTCACGTGGTATCACTCAGCTGGAAGTCCGACTGGATTCTCAACTGGTGGTTTCCCAGCTCAATCGGGCTTATCAGGTGCAGAACCCTATTCTATTATGTCAGTTTATGCAAGTTAGGTTATTGGAAAGAAATTTTGAGTTAATTACATTCAATCATATTCCAAGAAATCAAAATTCATTAACTGATGCATATGCTAATTATATCTTGGATTGGCATTTAACACATTTTACATAAAAATATACAGCAGACACATTAAAAACATTTGTAAATAAACCGACAATATATATATGTGTGTGTGTGTGTGTGTGTGTGTGTGTGTGTGTGTGTGTGTGTGAATATCTGTCCATATAGATAGGTCGAGTCTCTGATCCTCAGATCCAGTCATAACTGTATAATATACAAAAAATATACAAAACATGGATCAAAGTCCATCAAATGCTCCTAGGTCTAAGCTTGACCACCCTGGTCCCCCCGATCACCCTGCACTCGGGCTTCTTCACCCTCCTCGGCTTCAGCAGCCTCAACAACATCTATGTACACAAGCACTGCTTTGGCTACTCGCCTCAGAAGGCGTATCCAAACAGGTGGTACACCAACCACTAGCTCCTGCATGATGGCAGGGATGTGCTCAATTCGTAAGGTAGGTACTTTCCGGGTAAGCCTGACCAGCTTCCCCTCAAGAACCCTAATCAATCCCTGGTCCTCTCCCAAAACAGGACGCACATACATGCGTGGATGCCTAGCAGGGCGGACTGGTCCAATATCTGCATTTTGACATTTTTAAAAAAGGATTAGAACTCTTATACATATGTATATATCTCTATAATTAAAGTTCATAAAAAATTTTAAATTTTGAAAATAAAAATTACCTAACTCTCCCCATGCTCCTCCTGGAGGGAGGATGAGGTCGGTATCACCTCGTAAATCTAATCCAGCATATGGAAACTGCTCCAAGGCTGGCAACTGTCGCTCCCACCAAAAGTAGAAGTCGTCATCATAGACACTCTGGATCGATCCACCACCTCCCTGGCAGAGGAAAATATCTCCCCACCTACTCAGCCTAGGCTGATGGGGAGAACGAACTGGAAATGGTACTGCAGGACTCAAACTTGACACTCTCTCAAAGAAAAAGGTTACTAATATGCTGGAATAACCAAAATTCTTCCTCCTGCCTCTTTTGCAGTCAAAGAGCTATTTTCTTATTATCGGGATCACTCCCAAGCACTAGTCATATAGGGCTCCCTGCATACAATCTACTGCTAGTCTCATCTGGTTCCGAGTTGCAAGATGAAGTGATGATGTCCCTGCAACCCTCACTATAGTGCTTGTCAATACCTGTAAAGGAAAGTTGTGAATGTGAACAATAGGGATGCAGCTACCCCTCTTTTGAGTGCCTGGCTTGCAGTATATGTCGATATAGTTCTGTACACTTAGAGGGTCACCACCTCTGCCAGTACCTTCCAAGTTCACCGGAGCTCCCCGTCGTGATAAATCGGAAATGAAATAGACATCCTCCGATGTAATCTCTAGAACCTCACCTTGAAGGTCAAACATGCCCAAATCATGATCCCAATAGTTTATCAAAAACTCTAAGAGGTGGACATTTGCCCGCATAGGTGAGGCACATAAAAAATTTAATAACCCACTTTGACGTTAAACATTCACTGTGGGGGCATCTTGAAGAGCTTCTTGGTCCATGTCTTAATGTTCCCCCTCCCTCCACTCAAGCACCATCTTTCAATCTAATAAACAAGCAATTCTAAACTATTAGATTCACATAAAATTTGAATTTTTTCACCCTATACATTCTTTTTCTACCTCACGCAGCGTACGCGATTGTCTTTTAGGCAAGTCACGTACTATACGCGACTGTCTTTCGGGAAACCCGCGTACAGAACGCGTGTACACAACTATTAACATACCATACCCGCGTACACATCGTTCATGCTTTGAGGGCGCTTAAAAACTTGAATTAGGGCTCAAAATTGACAATTGCTTGGATCAAATGAAAGAGCATGGAGTGTAGTTTTACCTGACACTTGCAGTTTTGGGAATGATCCACTGAATCGTCCACACCGAGCAATCAAAGGTATAGATAAAACTTGTCTTTTTATGGTTAAAAATCAAATGGTGAGTTTATTATTCATATTTTGAACTATTTATAGAAAATTTATTTCTAAAGTGGGTTTTTTCCCTATAGTTCATAATTTTTTAACTAATTCCATATCTTTTTCTTCCATGTGACAGGTTTATGGTTGTCTTTAAGTTTTTTTTTCGCTCATATAGGATGGTTTTTGGTCATTTCACATGCATTCTACATTTATACCTAATCCATTTTGATCCTAGCATTAACACTTAGACCACAGACTATGGTATCTTTAACCATTAGTTCCTTGTTTTTACCATTGTTCTTCCATGGATAGGACTTTCCTCCCATGGGTATCCTCATTTAGAACCTACTTGTTGTCTTTCGATACTCATGCTGCAACTATCATAGGTTCAGGAGAATCTTTTTAGCTATTTTTCATGCCAAATTGAGCCTCATTTTGGTCTCTTTTTACAAGCTATCCCTTTATAGGACTCCCCACCCATATGGAGTTTCTTTAGGCCTAGGTATAACTCCTCAAAACAGACTTGACTGCCGAGTTAACTTGTCCGTTCAAGCTCGTTAAGAATACGTGAATGGGCATCATTTCTCGTATTATTCCACTTGGACCATGTGGAATAATACGAGAAAGGATCACTCTCTTTTCTATGGAATTGAGAAGAGTATTCTTAGGTACAGGTTTATCACTTTTCCGGACCTGAGGGACTAAATTTACGGAAAAGGAACACCCGGTATGAGCTCAGTTTTCTCTTTTTCATGCTCTGGACCTAAACATGAAAAAGATTTCGAGTGTACTTTATGTCTTTGTCATGCTCGTTAAACACTAAGACAAAGCATCGAGTTTATTGTTGTAAGCCCCATTTCTCGTACTCGAATGAATCTTTCCGAGTGATCTTGCTTTCCTTCACACTTGTAAAACTCAATCTATATGCTGCTCTCAAAGGAGCGTTGGGTAGGTGGTAATTTAACCTTTTTCGGACCTCCTTGTCTAAGTACGAAAAAGGTTCACCTTTTCTTCTACGGAAGTTAAGAGAGTTCTTCTGTGGTATGTTATATACTTTTTCGGCCTCGGGAGACTAAATTGGACGAAAAAGGACCCCCTTGGAGTCTTCTTTGGAGTTTTTAGACTCTCTAAACATGAAAATACCAAGTGAGCATGTACTAGTTCGGGCTCATAAAATCCATGAATCAGTGACACTATCAAGCATTATTCCCTTTTCTCTTCAAGCTTGTCAAAAAATGAAGAGAGGCTCAAGTTGACTTTCCTGGACTCATTAAAATTTAACAGGGAAGGTAAGGAAGAAGTTTTCTTTTGGTTCTCAGTCAGTGGCAACATGTCCTCCTTGAACATAGCACTCTCTGTCTTTTCCGATACTCATATCTCAGTGTTCACTTTCAGTTCAGCTATTACTTTGAGTTTCTTACTCCTCCTCTTATCAGTTCTACCTGGGGAATCTGATCATGTCTTCTACATGGCAGATAAGTCTAGTTGCACTATTTTAAAGTTAAAAGCTGCCTTGGGTCATCTTTGTGTCGTGCTCACTGTTCAAGGACTTAACCCTGTATCTAATCTATATCCTTATTCCATCATTGTCGTATCTGTTACTACTTGTGTCTCCCTTCCTTTACCTAGTTCCTAGTCACTCTTGTGATCCGTTGGAGGATCTATTTCCTTTCTTATCACAGTATGGTTCCGCATCAACATTTCCTGATGATGAAGACCTAGAATTTTGACGATCGTACCTTAGGATTCACTTTCATTATTGGTGAATTCCTTTGCTTCAGTTGTCAAGTATCACCTATTGGTTGACAATCTGTTGAATCCTATCCATGTTCGACTTCAATAACATCTATTCACATGGCTTGGATTGTACTGGTTCTTCGGGATTTTTTACGAAGACCTTAGTTTCACATCTATGGACTAAGTTGCGCAAGATTATGTTGTGGTCACTTACACAGCTTCTAGATCTTTGAAGACTCATCATTATTGTATATTGTGGCTTCGATCCACCTTCGTAATATACGTGGTCTTGTACCTGTACTATATGATGTACTCAAATATTGTAAAGGAGCTAGTGTTCCAGTATGTTGAACATAGCATCCTCAGATATGACTTTGTATATGACATTATTATGTATTTGTTTCAGGTACTACCTCTGCTCCATTGGACTTTGAGTTCTCCAAGATTAAGATTATAATGTATTTTGGCCATCGTTTCCCTCTGACCTCACACATTAGGGGGCATCTGTTATCAACCCAAATGGCACTTCTCCGTCCGAGTGCCGACATTCCTTATGTTGGGACACAAAAGGACATCTTAGGATTGAAGTTTGCCAAAACACTATAGATGGGCATGACATGAGATGCATTTACCTTTCAACCAGCTTGCCATATTATTTTTCAAAGTGTTGAATGGCGTATGCGACTATCTTCATTGAAACTCACATATGTACGCGACTATTCCCATTGACAACTCGCGTACTGTACGTGACTATCTCCATTGTAACTCGCGTACATCAGCATACGCGGGTTTCCTTTAAGCAACTCACGTGTCATACGCGGGTTTCCTTTAAGCAACTCGCGTGTCATATGCGGGTTGCCTATATTAATAGTCACGTACATCTCTATTCGACATTAAAAAATATAAATCACGATTAATGGAGATTAGTTGGGCCTTAATCATTAATCACCCCAACTATCTCAACCTCCTCAACCTTCGAAACCACTCTATTTCCCAAAGTATAAATAGAGGCCTTGGGGAGGGCATTGAGGAATCAAGTTTGGAGAGCAAAGTTATGCTGGTGGTATATCTTTAGAAGTCTTGGAGCAGCAGAACTCAGAGTCCTTTGGTTGCAGAGGAGTCCTTGTCTCAGGCATTGGGTTGTACTCTTATCTCATTCACTAATTGTTAATAAAGAGAATTCTTCTTCCAACATTGTGTTGAGTCTCTTTCATGTATTATGGTTGATGAATATATTCGATTATGCACTAGATATATTGTTTATCTAACCTGTCATATATACATGTATAAGTTTGTACTTGGAGAATTTTCTCTTTGCAGGTGAAAGAGGTGCATCCCTAGAAGCTTTGGAGAGAAGCAGAGCGGAAGAAGATCAAGCTTGGATCAACCGTCGATAATCGGGTGAGTCAAGTATTTCTTCATATTTCCTTTCTGTACTTTATTAAAGCTAATCGTCTGCAAGGTTAGAAGTAAGTTGGTAACCTCAGACCCTAAGTTACAAAGGTGTTTAATCCTGAACAACAAATACTACTTCACTTTTGCCTAAACAAATTCAATAAAAAATGTTCTATTGAAATGTTTATTGGAGTAAATTTAGAGATGTATCGAATTGTATATCATAGTATTGTAATAGCTGATGAGAGTGGTCATATCAACTTGAATTAGATAGCCCTCTTGCTCTAGGAAAAACAAAACAACAATTTCAAGTGTATGCTAGAAGGTGAAACAATACGAAAGAAGGATGCAAGCTTAGCTATATCATAGATTATCATCATAAATTGAAGTCCCCCTTAGCTTTGAGAAAAAAATAACGGCAACTGCAGGCATAAACATTATTCCCTCAAATCGTGAGGTTGATTGAGCAACACAAAAAAGTATCAAGGAAGCATTCTTTGTTCCTATTTAAAATATTCAACAAAACCATAACAAAATCCTCCTTGTTGCAAACAAAATCAATTACTTTGTAATATAAATGACATAAAAAATAATACATAATTCTCTTATATATTGTCCAAACCTTACTCCTAGCTTGAACCCCAAAAGGCTTAACTACCCCAAAATTTTTAAATTATTTCTCAACTTAAGAAGGGGTAACATTCACAGGAAAGTGCTTAACATAAACAGAGCACCCACTTCCTACATGTAATAATTTATAGTTGTAAAGTGAAGAAAATCAAATGATGTCACAGTCTATATTGGGTTAGTTAAAATAAAATTATTTAAGTAAAGATATATTCTTTTTTTGGTTGATTGTTAGTCTCATGCATGGAGCTAATAAAGTTAGTACTCTCTACCTCTATAAACATTATTTGTGAGATTTTATTCAATTTTTTGCTTGTGTATACCCATTTAAATGTGAAAATGCCTCAAAAGCCATAACAACATGGCTTGAAAAGAAAAATAGAACAAGAATTAATAACAAAAAGTACATACCTCAAGAATTCCAATGGTGGTCAGTGTTGGAGTGCTCCCCTACATAAAGTACATGAGCTTGATCACTTCTTGATAGATCTCCAAACTGGAACTATAAAATACCTCAACAAAAAGGCCCATCATTCGACTGACATGCTGAATGGTCGCCTTGTTTCCAGCCTAAGATCGAGAGCATGCCTCCTCCTAGTTAGGGAGGATAAAACCCATAAGAAACAAAGTTGAAATCATCTTTTGTTTTATTGTGGTTGTAACTACAACATCAAAGAAAAATACAAGAAAAGGTGGCATCAAGATTATCATCCAACTACCCACAATTTGAGATTATACTACACTAGATGGAAAATACTTTTTTTTTGTATGAATAAAAATACAATGTATCAAGATTATCTAAACTAAAAGTCACGTATTCTTGCATCCTATGATTATGCAATTATAAGTGCACTTGGTTATGGATTTGGCTTTGAAACCATGGTTTCCCGTTTTCATTTGTCTATCAAGTTCTTAAAGGGTTAAGATTTTGGAAACAATCTTCCGTCAAAGGGGTACTAATGTTCCCCAACTTCGTTTTTGGAAGCTATTAACAAACATTCACAATGCTACACCAACCTTGGAAGTCTACTAGAACCTCCTCTCATATAGGACTAATAGATTCTTGTCAATGAAGGAGCATTTGAGATTTATGGGTCCAATTAGGATTAGTAAATGGTGCACTCAGAGTGGTCATGCAAATTGTATACACACCTAGATCTAGCCCTCCTAATCTACCATCCTATGTTGTCATGGAATTTGATAATTACATTGGGCCTCCATAGGACCGATCTCATCCAAAGCACATACCAATTCCACCATTAAATTAAAGTAACAATAAATAAATCCATAAATCCCAAGGATTGACATTAACAAGGTCAATCGTTGACCTTCACAACATTGCCACACACTACAACATTAGAAGGAATGTGAGCTACAACATTGTTCTCCTTCGAATGCTATGCAAAGATGAAAGACACTTCATATGTCTTACTTCGAAAAAAGGAAGAGGCGTGCCTTCATTCTCTGTCCCTTTCATACTTAAAATTGCAACTCTCAATCCTTGCGCCCCCCTTACCAAATGAAAATACCAATGTTGATTGTCAATATAATCAGATTCAAACTTGATCACTACCAACCCTTTATTGTTTTACTCACATATGTATACTTTCTTGTATGACTAATTAATGTACTTGCCATCGACTACATGAGTGTTTATTTATTACTTATTGGTACTTGCAACAGAGTTTTCCTTTCAATTTCATCAACTACAATGCCTACCATAGTTTTGTTAGACTTGCTTTCAACACATAACAATGTATTATCTACATACACACAACTTTCTCACAACTTACGACATATCAAAGTTCTTTTCAGCATTTCATTTCCCCACTTCGAGGAATGCTAATATCTTAATATCTTGTGGCATGCATTCTTTCGTCCTGAGTATGTAACTTTTATTCTTTTCCTTTTCCAACATAACTTGTATTAAAATTTGATCCTACACACTCAAATTCCTTTATGCCTCGTCGTTTTTTTAATATACAACTTGTCTCTGAGAAATGAATGACTTGATAAAATATCTGAACTTCGCAACTCGGCTTTCAAAGGAGGACTTAACCATCCGATAATGGGATAATTTCCCTTTTATAAATCCATGTTAACAGGATCTATCATAGTATTTGTCAAGCACCTTCAAATTAAGCAATAGATGATTGTCACATGCGTCTAAGAGATAGGCTGAACCTCTCAATTTATCCCACACACTATAATGCTTTGTGACTTCAGGGAATAAGATGCTGATGGCTGCGATAATCGCCTTTCCCACGCCCTGCCAGCGGCGGAAATCTAGTCCATCACCTCTGCCACTTCAAGAAGGAACTCCCTCGTTTTCCCGTCCCTCATACTTCTGTCTCACGCGCAGTTTTCCTTTGAATTTTAATTGCAGAGTTTCCAGGAGAATCTCCAACTATGGCAGGGTAAATATGTACTAACCCAAAACTGTTGTAAGTTGTAACAGGGGAATAATAGATGATTATTTGCGGAATTTGGGTTTAAATTGTGAATTCACTTGACAGATATGCGTAGTGTATGGGCTTAAAGAGAATGTCCGGGAGGGGAATGGTGAGGACAGACGTAGTTTTCAAGAGGAAGGGGGGTTGGATGTAGAGGCTTACTACGAGGAAGAAGAGGAGGATGAGGAGGAGGAGGATAGAAGCCTTGATTTACTTGCCAGATTTATACATCACATGTTTAAGAAGATTTCCAGAAAGGCCAGAAAAGCTGCAAGAACAATTTTACCTTCGGCTCTCTCCCCACAACTGGTATGCCACTCTTCCACCCCTATATGGAAAAACTCAAATAATTCTCATGATAATATTTTCAATTTGATTTCGGTTTTTAGTGATTGTGGATGGCAATAGCAAGTTATAAATCTATGTTTCACCCTGGTTTTGGGAGGGGCCACGAATTTGGGTTGGAAAGATCTCCCCAATTTCAGGGACGACACGAAATGACAACCTAAATAATTATTAATAAAATTACAAATTTTAACATTTTATGTCCAATATGAAACACAAAGCCAACTGGGCCTCGGTTCACTGGTGAAGTTGAAAGAAGTTATCCACCAAAGTTCCAATCCCACTGCGGTCTGCCTCACATGAATAGTATGCTAAAAAGGATAATGTCCGCTACAACTCCAAGGGAGTTTGGTGAATTGAGGCTCCTCAAAACTGGCACGTAAGATGAAGGAAGTCCGTGGTATGTGCAATCTCTGACCTCCAGCTGGGTTTCTTGAAACAACTTCAAAGAAAAGGAATACAAAATGAAACACAAAAAGGAGTGCTTTCCTTGGCCGAAAAATGCATGCCGCGGTTGAAAACGCTTCTCTTGGCTGTGGCTAATGCTATCTTTGATGCAGCTGAGAAAATACCTGTCATTTGCATCATCTGGGACTCCGAACATGCATGAATGATATTGATTTGCATCATAAATGCTCTGATTCACCATAAATGTAGTCATAAATGTACTAGAATTGAGTTTGTGCTGCCAAATGCCATTTAAGGGGTTTCTCTCCTAAATGCTTGTGTTTCTGAATTAGGGTTCCTCCTCCTGCTGCTAATATTATTTTACTACTTGAGAATGATGCAATTGACAGTTTTAGGGTTTACAAATCCTTTTTCTGCTGTTGTCTAAAAGGTGGGACCTGCAAACAAAGAAAACCATTTAAAAAATAAAGATAACAATATTTAAAGTGCTCAAGGTGATTATCCACTGGGCAAGTGGAGTCAAAAGATAATATTAGGAGGGTTGTTTTCTTATATGATTAGGAAAGCATATAGCCGGAATGAAGAACCTACAACAATCTTATCTTGCTGTCTACTAAAACAAAAATTGCTTGTGAGGAATCCGAATAAAGAAAGACATCCAAATGAGCATGAGGATGAGTTTACTAATGACAAATGTAAATTGTAGCGAATCTGAGTTAAGAAGAAGATACATAAATACATTTTCCAGCAATAGGCACAGAGAATTTACAGGGAGAATGATTCAAAATTAATTTTCTTCTAAGGAACAAGGTTACCAAGATTATATCCTTTCATAACACATTTGATGCAATACATTTCAGCCTTAATATTCAGTAAATTAAGTCCAAATACATTATACTTCCCATAAGAAATCCTTAACTTGCATTGCTTGCAAAATATTAAACTAATCTCCAAGGGGAAAAATGAAAATCCCCAAATCTAACCATCCCTACAATGGAAAGAGCGACTCTTTTTATAGAGTTGAGCTTCTTCTCATTACTATAAACAATGATTTGTTTTTCTACATCCATGCTTTTCTCCATGGCAAATAATACAATAATACTCTCCCATAACCAACTCCATGAGATGAGTTAAACAAATAATAAAATAATAGGTGTGGTTACGCCATTTGTCTTCTCTAAATTGGTTGACCGTATCACTAGAAGCCTCTCCAAGAGAGATCGTTCCACTAATAATCCTCAATAAGCGTGCAACAACCATCTCAAAATAGCATGTGGGGACCTTCAATGAGGTGGACCAAGTAAAATATCCAAAAATAACAAATGGCCTTCACCTAGATCTCCTCCAAAGTGGACATATCATCAAACATGTGAAATAAATGCTCCAACAAACTCCTCAAGGTTGGATGTCCCATCATCATGTGTGAAGTAAAGCCTAAGAGTGGACAAACTAGGATTTTGACCAAGTAAAACCCCTTCAAGTGGCATGTTCCATCAATCATGTGTGAGAAGGTGTGCAACAACTCCACAACAACTCCTCCAAAAGCTTGTTGACCATATCAACAAGCTCCAACAACCTCCTAAATCCCTCCAAGAAGAATCGGCCCTCAATAAATGTGCAACAACCGCCTCAAAATAGCATGTGTGGTCTCCAGCATGAGATGTCCAATCAAATAATGTGCACATGTGTGTAATAAATGCTTGATAAGGCTAGATTTTCCACTAAGAAGAGAGGCGGAGAGTTATAATGGTTTGACCATATGTCGACAAAATCACAAGTTTGAGAACCTGGATTTTGTGAACCATGGGCTTGCTTATTGACTCTTCTTTGGTAGACCCTGCTGCAAATCAACGAACAACTTTTTGGGAAGAAATCCTTTTGGAGTATTTCTTTGTTAAATTTTCTTTATGTGGAGTTGCCAGATAGGCTTTCAAATTAACACCTTGATTCTTTACTCACAAATGTCGTGAAGCTTATACTTCAAATTCTGGGAATTGGACTTTTTCCCCGGCAAAGGTGCCGGAATGTTACTGTCCAAAGTTGCACTTAATTAGAATGCCCTAATAACAGGTAAAACCATAGATGGAACTAAAAAAGGGGTATCCAGATTCCAGTGTCACCACAATAACACCTTTTCTCTCTTTAGGCCAGTTCTCCTCTGGCACAAGAGAGGTAACCCTAAAGATTGTATTACAAAATCTGTTTCTAAGGCTCAATATAAATTCCAAATTTGATAAAAAGAAATAAGATCGATTTTATGTTATTTTTTGGGTGCTTGAAAGGGTAGACTAGTGCAAAACCATCCAATTAGGGGAAATAGGGGGATATCAATTAGGGCAAATAGGGGGATTTAGAGTGTTCGATTTATATGATATATGAATCTGTAATAATGCTGTTACAAAATGCTGGCTGTTACAAATTGCAGAAAAATACTACAAGAGCCCTTCCAAAGGTGTCCCTCTTTACATAGACATTCTAACAAAAGTGTGTTTCAACGTTGAATTATAAACCACAAATCTGCCCTTTCTTTTAAAGAAATGATAGCAACATGCAAATCTAGTTTAATAGCAAAAACAACTAGAAAAATTGATAGAAGTGTTACCTCTCCAACTAGCATGTGTGATTAAATTACAAAAGAAGTAATGCTAGCCTAAGAGGAACTCAAGAGGGAGGCCAATGTCACCACGTCCACACCAACCCTCTTCTCACGTTTGGTTGGCTCTTCTCCAATTCAAAAGGGGGCTTCCCTTAGGTAGGATGTTGAAAAAGTTAAGTCGGACAAGTGTTTTCCTTGGCTTGGTGCCTAGCCTAGGAAAAGTGTCTATCATAACTCCTAAGTTATTAATGTTATGAGATATAAAGTTAAAATGACTTTTAATTAATATTTATGAGAAAGTGACTTAAGGTGCCGTAAGTTGTGTCAATGAAGAATTAAAACACAACCGTTGATCTAGATGGCTATGAGTTAATCTAAGCCATTAGACCTTAGGGTTAAATTATTTTCCATAATGACATAATAAAATAGGAACTTTAGGGGAAAAGGTACCTATTATTATTATTATTGAGAGGAGAAGTGTTAAGTTTTCTTAATTTGCTTAGATGATATCTTAAAACAAATTGTCACTAGAAGATCACTGAAAGAACAACAAGCAAAGAAACACAAGAACACAAAGATTTTCCTCAAGGAAACCACAAGGGAAAAACCCCCGCAAAACTTCCTCAGTATAGATCTCAACCAGAGTAGTGTAAAACCTAGACAATTGCTTCTAGCTTCTTTCTGGTTCACTAGTTCTTCTCTCTCTTGCAAAACAACTTGAGTGAGTGAGTACAAATGAAGGGGAGCGCCTCCCTATTTATATTCTTCAGTTAACTTGACCTCTAACCTAATAGGGCCTGTTGGAGTCATTATCCAACCCACATATCATTATTTGGTTTAATTGGCCTAATTTGCCTCTTATCCTAAGTTATTGACTTGAATTTGTGACATCATCATCAACTGGATCATCCTCCTTCAATCAGGGAGGCTAACTAAGTCTTCTCCTTCAATAGGGGATACTAATTGAGCTTCCTCCTTCAATTAAGGAGCAAATCTGGGTTGATCTGCATGACCTAAGCACCCCAAATCAGTTAACTGATGGTTATCCCACCTACTTTTAGTTAAACTGCAGCTGTGAAGGCGCCTCCATCATTATTTTGCCTATTTTTGGTAATTTCCAGTTAACTGGAGTGAAGGCGCCCCCAACAACTTTTGGTGACTCAGTTTAGTTCAATTCACTTCATCTCACCTAACTGAAGTCAGACATGCGCCCTCACCTACTGATTGACATGCAGTTGAGTTCTATTCAGTTAGACTCGGTCTAAACTACCTCCGATTCAGTTAGAGTCAATTATGGTTGTGATTAGTGGTTAATTGATGTGTCTAGTGTGGCTAATTGATAGCTAAGCCACTCTCATGTATTCAATTCGAATGTCCTCCTTGGGATTCGAACTGTCTGGCTATTCATCCTAGTGTAACACATTGAATCACTGCTTTTGATTAATGATAACAATTATACAATTGCAACTCCTAATTGTAGTGTTTTCATGTCATTTTTCTGTGTAATTGATCCTTGAATCTTCTGGAAGTTGTGCCTTGCTCCTTATATTACTGTGACTCAATTTTCATATGGTATCAGAGCCATGGTGGGACAAGGTTCTTCTTCTTCAACAGATTCCTTGACGGATCTATGATGCAATTTGAGCAAAAAGCTCAAAAATTCCTGCTCTACACCAGAAGCGGAGACTTTACCACAAATTCTTGGGCAAAGGAATTGTTGATCAAGCTTGCTTGATTGACTAAGCCGGGTGTAAAGAAAACTCCAAAAGTGCAGGCTGTTCGACCTTACTTTGTATTTTTTGTGTGATTTGCAGGTTTTTCAAACTCTTTTACTGCATTCGCTACAGCAACATCATGGCCTCTTCTGTGAATCTACTCACTCCTTTGAACTACCATCAGTGGAAGGAGGACATGGAGATTCAGTTGCGCACCAAAGGACTCTACAGAGTCACAATGGACACGGAGGTAGAGCCGAATCACGTTGTTGACAAAGCAAAATACTGGAATAGGATTGATGAAGCGTATGGATTTCTGTGCCTTTCAATTTCTAGAGATCTTCTCTTTTACATCACGGGATTGAAGACTCCCAAGGAGATTTGGGATCACTTGCTACTCTGTTTGATAAGCAAGATGACTTGAGAATCTATCAGCTAGAGAATGAGCTGATTTCTCTAAACCCTGGCAACTTTGAAACCATGAATGACTTTTTCACCAAGTTCAAGCACTTGGTGCTCTAGTTGAAGCAGTGTAAAGTTGAGAAGGAGGATGATCAACTCATCCTTGCCATCCTTTCGAAACTTGGCCTAGATTACTCAGTTTTTGTGTCCACCTTTCATACCAGGAAGCTCACAATCCTGAATTGGAAGATGCCGACCCTCAATGCATTCATTGAGTCTCTCACCAATGAGCATGACAAGCTTGTCCAAATGGGAATCGTCAGAACTTCCAAGGACCAAGCTTTGTTTGTTGGAGGACTCAAAGCTACGAATGGAAAGGGGAAGCAAAAGAACCAAAAGACTAAGTTTGAAGCTCCCAAGCCAAAGGAGAAACACCAGCAGCCGGATGAGCCCTCAGGCCCAAGAAAGAACAAGCACAAAAGCAAAGAAAAAATCAAATGTTCCTATTGCGGAAGGGGCTTTCACCTTGAAAGTTCCTACATGAAGAGACAACTTGATGAAATGAATCTTCTCTTTGAGAAGAATAACATCAATCTTCCTGAAGGTGGAAGGAAGAGAGACAATCATGATCGAAACATCCAGCCCGAAAGAGGACATGCCCTCATGACAAATGTTTCAAAGCCTAGAGCTCTACTCATTAACTTTGGTGCTTCGAACCATATGGTGGCAAGCAAAGAATCCTTTTCATTCCTGGACTCCGACAACAAAATTCCCATCCACATGGGAGATGATTCTCAAATCATTTCAAAGGGCAAGGGTACTGTCAAACTTGAACATGGATGCTTCTATGATGTTCTTTATGTGCCCTCCTTGGCTTCAAATCTGTTGAGTGTATATCAAATGACACACACAGGTTTGTCCAAGAGAGTAACATTCAACCCGAATGATTTTGAGATCTTAGAAATTGCATTTGGAAATTTCATTGCAACAGGTATAGCGAATCATTCTGCTAAAACCTAGGAGTTCTCCAAGTTTATGCCTGATGCAAATCCTACTGCCCTTTTGACTCGTGGGAATGAGGTCAGGCGACTGTGGCATGAAAGGTTTGGACATTTGAATTTCAAATACTTGCAGCAACTTCAAAAGCATTCCATGGTGGAAGGCCTCCCTACCATCAAAACCTCCAATGGAATTTGCAAAGGTTGCATTGGCGGCAAGCACCCTGAGCATAAATTTGATCGGGGAAAGGCAAGCCAAGCTACATGTAATTTGGGGCTGATCCACTTTGATATCAGCGGTCCTATGCCTACAACCTCCATGAGTGGTTCAAGGTATGTGCTCACTTTCATCGATGACCTGTCGAGATTCACATGTGTCTATTTTCTTAAGAAAAAATCTAAAGTTCTTGAAAAGTTCATTGATTTAAAGGCTTCTATTGAGAATGCTTTTGGGAGCAAGATAAAGGCTCTCAGATCTGATAATGAAGGAGAGTACATCAAATCTGAGCTGCTGCAAATTTGTGCTAAAGATGGAATCAAGATACAACACTCCATTCCGGGTTCCCTACACACCTCAGCAGAATGGTGTAGCGGAAAGGAAAAACCGGGCACTAAAAGAGATGACCACTTGCATGCTTGAAGCTAAAGATTTGGCTGCAAATATTTGGGTTGAAGCAATGAATGTTGCTTCCTACATTCAGAACAGGGTCCATCATTCATCAGTGAAAGGAAAAACACCTTTCGAAGCATACTTTGGTCACAAACCGGATGTGTCCAATTTCAGAGTTTTTGGATCCACTACTTGGGCTCGAATTCCACTTGATAAGAAGAAGTCTTTGCAACCGTAGAGTATTGAGTGTATGTTCATCCAGAGGAATCAAAGGGATACAAACTCTTGAATATCAGAACCAAAAATATATTCATAGAGAGAAGTGTCTGCTTCGAAGAACCTCTCCAAGATCCGCTTCGAAGAACCTCTCCAAGATGTGGAACTAGTCGAGGAAGACACTGCAGAAATTTCCTCTTGTTCTGCTGATGATTCTGATGATGAAAATGGAAGTGTGAGCTTTGATATTTTAGATTTGATGTCTGATATCAGTGAGCATAATATATCAGGTTCTGAATTGGATCATAATGTGCCCACTCATCTCCCAAAATGGGTCGAAAAGACTCTCTCTTCCGTCGGGTTAGATGTTGGAAATCCTGCTGATCCAAGGAGAACCCGATCAGATTTTCAAAGAGCAGGTATTGCTCTTTCTTGCAATGATTCTTTGCTATCTGAGACATGTGTCCTCACCTACTGATTGACATGCAGTTGAGTTTTATTCAGTTAGACTCAGTCTAAATTGCCTCCGATTCAGTTAGAGTCAATTATGGTCGTGATCAGTGGTTAACTGATGTGTTTAGTATGGCTAACTGACAGCCAAGCCACTCTCATGTATGCAATTCGAATGACCTCCTTGGGATTTGATTTGTCTGGCTATTCATGCCAGTGTAACACATTGTATCACTGCTTTTGATTAATGACAACAATTATACATTTGCAACTTCTAATTGCAGTGTTTTCATGTCATTTTTTTGTGTAATTGATCCTTGAATCTTCTGTAAGTTGTGCCTTTCTCCTCAGATTACTGTGACTCAATTTTCCTAGGGCCGACTTCTCTAACTCACTGGGCTGACTTGTTGAATTGGACACCACACATAACATTTATTATATTGACACTTGGTACTATTGACTCGACTTACATCTGGAGGTTTACATTGATTCTTTCAATGACTCTAACAAGACCAAACTCATCTCCCGAAGGAGGAATACAATCAATATATTTGGAATATCTTCTGAAGTTACAATACTTTAACACTCCCTATTAACAAGGAAGGTATTCAACTGTAGTAGCAACTGCTAGTATTACAACTGTACAACTGACTGGTGAGACTCTATATGTCATATGAAGTTTTGGAACATCATCATACATCTTCATCATCGATCTCAGTTAGATCATCTTCTGCAATCTCATTGTGTGAATACTGAATCATTTTCTTCAACTGGGATCAAATTCAAAGCATTTGGTTGGACAGAACTCCAGAAAAACAAAACCCTAATCTGCTCCTGAACCAACACTGCAGGATTTCAGCTCCAAATCCAGATCCGACATCTTGACCTGGTAAGATCTAAAACTTTTGTATTTCCATTTGAGGTTCTCAATTAAGATGTCTCATCATACCAAGCTTGATTAAAAGCTTGAGGGAGCTGATAACTTCCGAGCTTGGAAGTATAGGATCTCCCTGGTCTTGGAAGAAAATGAGTTGGACTCCTATATCAATGAGGAGGTTCCAGTTCCAGAGGGAGATGAGGCTAAGGCCTTACATAAGAAGTTGGTTATGGCAAAGAGGATTATTGCTGATTCAATCAAGGATCACCTCATACCACAGGTGTCCTCCCTAAAGACACCTAAGGCTATGTTTGATTCCCTAACCAAATTGTTTGAAGGGAAGAACATAAACCGGAAGATGACTCTGAGAAACCAACTGAAGAATGTAAAGATCTAGAATGCTGAGACCATCCAGTCTTACTTTACAAGGGTCTCTCAGATCAAGGAACAGCTAGAAGCAGTAGATGAAGAAGTAGAGAATGCAGAGGTTGTGATGACCACCTTGAATGGTCTCCCTAGATCATGGGACTCCTTTAGGGATATGTGCTAGAAAGAAGTTAGTCAAGTTCAGCAGACTATGGGAAGAATGCTCTCAAGAAGAAGCTCGGATAGCAGCTCGAGAAGAAAAGATGGGAAGTGAAGATCAAGCTCTCACAGTACACTCCAAGAAAACCAAAAGAAGTTCTCATCACTCCAGAGGTAAGCACTTCTCTAAAAATAACTCTAGAAAAGACATGTCTAGAATCAGATGTTATACATGTGATGAAGTAGGACACTTTGCAAACGATTGTCCTAAAAGACAGAATAAGAAAAAGAGCAACAAGAGAAGACATCATGCTCATGCTGCAGAGGACGATGAACCATCCAAGAAGAGAACCAGATATGAAAGTGAAGACTCTTCTAGTGAAGAAGAATATGTCTTGATTTCTGCTCTCATGGGAAACATCACACCTGGAAGAAATGATTGGCTTATAGACAGTGGGGCTTCCAAACATATGATAGGATTCAAAGAGTCCTTTGTAAAACTTTCAGAACATGAATCACCTCACAAGGTGAAGCTTGGAGATGACTACCAATATCCAATAAAAGGTAGTGGGGAATCCTCCTATAAACTAGACTCTGGAAAGTCTATGAAGATGCAAGATGTATTGTTTGTACTAGGTCTCGAGAAGAATCTTCTCTCCATATCTGCATTAGATGCAAAAGGAATGAGGGTTGCATTTATAGATGGTCAAGTCATCATGTGGCCAAAAGGAAAGACTATCGATGATGCGGTAGTGATTGGAGAACAAGAAGGAGGATTGTACAAATTAAAGGGCCATCCAGAACAAGCCTTGGTCCATGACACAGTAGAGCCAAATGAGTTTTGGCATAGAAGGCTTGCACATGTGCATTACAGAGCACTACCACTGGCAAGCAAAGCTGTTGAAGGTCTTCTAGAAATTCAAGCGAAACATGATGGGGTCTGCAAAGGATGTGCGAAAGGAAAGAATACAAAGAAGACATTTCCAAGTAGCGAGAGCAAGGCAAAAGGAATCTTGGAAATCATCCATTCCAATGTATGCGGTCCTATGTCATCAAGCTCACTAAGCGGGTATGTATATTATGTTTATTTTATTGATGACTTTTCTAGGAAGACATGGATTTACTTCATGAAGAACAAAGATGAAGTATTCAACAAGTTCAAGGAATTCAAAGCCTTGATCGAGAATCACACTGAAAAGAAGATCAAGACCTTTCGATCAGATAATGGCGGAGAATTCACTTCGAATGAATTCAAAGAGCTATGTAAAGACTTAGGGATTAAGAGGGAGTTGTCCACTCCTTATAATCCACAACAGAATGGGATTGTAGAAAGGAAGAATAGAATTATCATGGAAGCTGCAAGAGCAATGCTTCATGATCAAGATCTTTCTATGCATCTTTGGGTAGAAGCTGCCAGAACAACGGTGTATGTACAGAACCGTACTCCACATAGAGTACTCGAGAACAAGACTCCTGAAGAAGTCTTCTCCGGCAAGAAACCAGAAGTCAGCCATCTCAGAATATTCGGCTGTCCTGTGTACATGCACATTCCAAAAGAGAAGAGAACAAAACTAGATCCTTCAGGAAAGAAGGGTATATTTGTGGGATACTCTGAAAGCTCAAAGGCTTACAGAATATACTTCCCAGGATTCAAGAAGATTGACATCAGTAGGGATGTGACATTTGACAAAGACACATCTTACAACGAGTCCAGAAAGAAACCTACTGAAGAATTTGAAGAAGTAGAAGCACCCATAATTCATGATACAACCATGAATGAAGAAACTCAAGAAGAAGATCGAGAATTTGAAGAACCACAAAGACTTGTAGATCCACCTCCAGAGAAGAATCCTCATAAGAGGAAACCTGCTTGGGTACGAGAAGCTATCCAAGCTGCGGAAAGATATGGGGCTCCAGAAGAGAATCACAGAGAAAGAAAGAAGACCATACCCTGCTCCAGGTATGTAGCATTACTATGTGATTTCATCAATAAAGAACCTTCCAATTATGAAGAAGCGGCAGAACGGAAAGAATGGAAGGATGCTATGATCGAAGAGTATCAATCGATCATGAAGAATGATGTTTGGTATGTTGTCCCAAGACCAGAAGGGAAGTCAGTTGTAACTTCCAAATGGATCTACAAGATCAAGCATGCTGCAAACGGCAGCATAGAGAAATATAAAGCAAGATTTGTCGCTCGGGGTTTCTCCCAGAAAGAAGGAATAGATTATGAAGAAACCTTTGCACCTGTAGCCAGATACACTTCCATCAGATCAGTACTTGCTTTGGCTGCAGTGATGAAATGGAAGATACACCAAATGGATGTCAAGACTGCTTTCTTGAATGGTGTAGTGGAAGAGGAAGTGTATGTGGAGCAGCCACTCGGTTTTGAGACACATGACAGGGAATCTCATGTATGTAGATTGAAGAAAGCCCTGTATGGTTTGAAACAGGCACCTAGGACATGGTACGACAGAATTGACAGCTTTCTAACCAGTTTGGGCTTTACCAAGAGTAAAGTAGATTCCAACCTTTACTACAAGGTTGAAGATGGCAACCCAGTGATGCTCCTACTGTATGTAGATGATCTGTTTGTGATAGGTATGGATGGGTTGATTGCTGATACGAAGAGAAAGCTTGCTGTCGAGTTTGAAATGAAGGACTTGGGTATGATACATTCTTTTCTAGGTATGGAGGTGTTGCACAGTGCGGATGGAATCTCCCATGGACAAAGGAAGTATGCAGTAGAGATCCTGAAGAGGTTTGGGATGATGGACTGCAAGGCCATGACCACACCTATGGCATCGAACCTGAAGCTATTGAGTGATGCTTCATCATAAGCGGTTGATGCCACGATGTATCGTCAGATGATTGGGTCCTTGATGTACCTGACGAACACAAGACCGGATATTTGCTTTGCTGTGAACACCTTGAGCCGGTTCCTGACAGATCCAAGACATGTTCACTTGACTGCTGCAAAGCATATTCTGAGGTACTTGAGGGGTACAAGTAAGAGGCGAATCAGAAGATTAACCTAGAGGGTTATGTTGATTCAGATTGGGCAGGTAGTGCCATCGATAAGAAGAGCACTTCAGGATGTTGGTTCAGTATGGGATCAGGTATGATCTCTTGGTTTAGCAGGAAGCAATCCTGTGTGGCACTGAGTACAGTTGAAGCAGAGTATGTCACAGCTTGTTCAGCTAGTTGTGAGGCAGTATGGCTAAGGAAGCTACTGTCTGATTTATTTGATCTCCAGATGGATGCTACTTGTATACATTGTGACAACCAGAGTTGTGTGAAGTTGTCAGAGAATCTAGTGTTCCATGACAAGTCGAAGCATATCGAGATCAAGTATCACTATATTAGGGATATGGTACAGAGGGGAGCAGTGAAGCTCCAGTATGTTGCGACGGACGATCAGATAGCTGATGTGTTGACGAAGCCATTGGCCAGAGTGAAGTTTGAGTATTTCAGGGAGAAGCTTGGTGTTCTCTAGATCGAGGTCCCTTCCAAGGGGAAGTGATGAGTCCAGAAGCCATTCTGACGAGTAGGTCAGATGTAAGGGCTGAGCCATTCTGTCATGGTGAGAGGATTGGTTCCTTCCATGTCAGATATGAGTGCTAAGCCATTCTGATATGACTGTAGGATTGGTTCCTACATGATCAGATATAAGGGCTACTGTCATTCTTGGAATGGAGCTGCCCGGTGAGTTACCAGGAATACTTGGTCTAGTACTGAGGGCCTTTCTAAGACGATTGTAAGATGTAGTCTTACATGATCAGATGTGAGCTCATGGCCATTTTGATGTGATTGAGGGATGTGTTCCCACTTGATCAGCATGGCCAACACTCACATCTGACATGGAAGGAAGCAATCCTCTCACCATGACAGGATGGCAACAGCCCTTATAAGGGCTACTGCCATTCTCTGAATGGAGGCACCTGGTCAGTTACCAGGAATCCTCAGTATAGGACTGAGTGCCTTTCTGACGAGTAGGTCAGATGTAAGTGCTGTGCCTTTTTGACGGTTAGGTCAGATGTGAGTGCTGGCCATTCTAACGAGTAGGTCAGATATAAGGGCTACTGAAGACCTACAAGGAGGTAGGCCTACAACTAGCATGAAAAAGGGCTGGCTCTGTAGAACTTCCTGTGACAAGAAGAATCATGAGATAACACATATGATGATGACCCAGTGATGATCTAGATCCAGCCGTGATGATCCAGATCGAGTGATGATCCAGATTCAGTGATGATGATCCAGATCCAGCTGTAATGATCCAGATCGAGTGATGATCTAGATCCAGCCGTAATGATCCAGATCGAGTGATGATCCAGATCCAGTGATGACTTGAAGATGGAGATGACTTGAAGATGAAGAAGACGAGAACTTGACGATGACCTAGATGATACAGAGAAGAAGACTTGTGCTGAAATACTATGTCAAGAGAATACCTTCCTAGTTAAGAGGGAGTGTTGATGAATATGTGACTTCGGAATGTATTCACTTGTATTTCTTATGTATTGTAACCCGATGTTTATTCCGGGATGTATTTGTAATGTAATTGAGTCATGTCATGCCCCGATGTTCCGATCGGGAGGATCTATAATATAAACAAGTCATGTCAAGTTATTGTGGGTAACCCTCCTATTGATCAAGGGTTAAAGTCCTCGCAGTCTCGGGGCACTAGGGTTATTAGACTCTCCTAGAGAGGTCGGCCCCAGTAGGGTTTAGTCATGTCGAGAATTAGTATAAATAGAGAGCTAGCCTCTCTATTTAACACACACTCACTCACACTCAGTTGTAGTGCATAGCTGAGGAAGAGAAAGACACTGGGGCAAGGAAGAAAGAGGTTACTGCTGTCGGGAGATCATCTTACTGTTTTGGGGGTTTACTTTTGGTGCTGATTCTATCTCTGAGGAAGTTGCGGGGTTTTCTCCATTTATGGTTTCCCCGAGGAAAAACACTGTGTTCGTTGTCTCTTGTGTTTGATTGCTGTACTTGTTGTTCTCTCAGTTAAAGATCCTAACATAATGCTAGCTTGAATGATAAAAACTAACAGTAACATCATCATCTGTAGTAGATGCTGAAACATCATCATCTGCATCATCAGTATGTAAATACTGAAACATCATCATCTGCATCATCAGTATGTCAATACTGAAGTATCTCATCTGCATCATCAGTATGTAAATATTGAAACATCATCATTTGCATCATTAGTATGTCAATACTGAAATCTCATCATCTGCATCATCAGTATGTAAATACTGAAATAACAACAACATCATTAGCATGTTAGTGCTAAAAACAAAATCATCTGTAGTGCTAGATCATCATTTGCATTACCAGGATAGAGATGCTGGAACATTATCAACATCAAACATCATCATCAGTATAGAGATACTGATTCTGCTACATCAGTATAGGAATACTGAAACTATCTCAGCAATCATCTCAACAGTCAACAATCATCAGTGTACTGAAACTATCTCAACAATCATCTCAACAAGTATCAGTATAACAATACTGAAACTATCATCTCGACAATCATCAGTCAAACATCTCAACAATCATCAGTATAACAACACTGAAACTATCATCTCAGCAATCATCAGTATAACAATATTGAACCAAACATCTCAGCAATCATCAGTATAAAAATACTGAACCAAACATCTCAACAATCATCAGTATAACAATACTGAACCAAACATCTCAGCAATCATTAGTATAACAATACTGAACTAAACAATCATCTCAACATACAACAGTATAGCAATACTGTAACTATCATCTCAACTGTCATCAGTCTAACAACACTGAAGCACACATCTTGCCCTCTAACTATCTCGGAGTAGTATCACGGTGAGTTCTCTGGTAGATCCATTCGGGCATTTTCTTTAACTTACTAACTCTTTCGAGCCAACAAGCCTAGTTAGACAGATGGATCTTCTTGGGGACCAACAAGCCTTGTCATGGCTTACAAACCCACTTGGGTTAAACTGATCTAGCCAAACATACTAATCCCCCTAGGATCAACATGCCTCGTCTGACTTACTAACCCTTTTGGGCCAACAAGCCTAGCCAGACTTACCCTACTCTAAACTGAGCTACCAGCATTGCATCCTTCTTCCATCTACCGTCACTCCCTCTTCGAGAGAGGTCCTTTCGGACTACACCAAGCTTGTCTCTAAAGTATTCAAACTTTACACGAGCCAGAGGCTTAGTCAACACATCTACCACTTGTTCCTCTGTAGGAACATACTTGAGGTTTACAGCTCCTTTCTAAACCATGTCCCGAATGAAATTATATCTAACTTCAATATGCCTAAACTTATCATGAAACACCGGGTTTTCTGTCATCTTAATACAACTTTGATTATCACAAAGGATATTTGTAACTTCTATCTCCGCATAAAATAATCTTGCCAACATCTTTCAAAGCCATACTGCTTCGCTACAAGCTGAACATGCTGCAATGTATTCGGCTTCTACTGTGTTAAGTGCAATACTGGTCTTCTTTCTACTGAACCATGAGATCATTCCTAAGCTAAAACAACATTCTGAAGTGCTCTTTCTATCTTTAGCACTTCCTCCCCAATTTGAGTCTGTGAACCCATACAATTTGATCTCATCATTGGATGCATATCTGAGCCCAAAATCTAAAGTTGCCTTTAGACCTCATCACATGTTTGCTCCTATCAGGTGAATCTGTCTCGGATCCACCATATACTGACTTAGCGTGTTTACAACAAAACATATATCTGGTCTTGTATTGGTTAAGTACATTAGTGAACCAATAATCTGTTTGTACAAGGTGGCATCTACAACGTTCGAAGTATCATCATTCAATAGTTTCAAATTTGTTGTCATCGGAGTGGTCATAGCTTTGCAATCTAACATCCCAAATCTTTTTAGGATTTCCATTGTGTATTTTCCTTGGTTCAGGAAAATCTCATCTGGATGTTGCCATACTTCAAGACCAAGAAAATAGTGCATCATTCCAAGGTCTTTCATCTCAAATTCTGCAATGAGCTTCTTCTTACATTCATTGATGGGCTTATCTTCACCTGTCAAGAATAAATCATCCATATATAGTAATAGTATCATAAGTCCATCCCTCTCAATCTTATAGTAGGGGTTAGAATCTGCTTTACTCTTAGTAAAGCCTAAACTCATCAGGAATCCATCGATCCTTCCATACCAAGCTCTGGGAGCTTGCTTTAGTCCATACAATGCTTTCTTGAGCTTACATACATAAGCTTCCCGATCGTTAGTCTCAAAACCTTGCGGTTGTTCGATATAAACTTCCTCTTCTATCAAGCCATTTAGAAAGATTGTCTTTACATCCATCTAGTGTAACTTCCACTTCATTTTGGATGCCAAGGCAAGGACAGTTCTAATTGAAGTGTACCTAGCTACTGGAGCAAAGGTTTCTTCATAGTCAATTCCTTCTTTCTGGGAGAACCTGCGAGCTACGAATCTTGCCTTGTACTTTTCTATACTACCATCTGTTGAGTGCTTTGTTTTGAAGATCCATTTCGAGGATACCACTAACTTATCTTTTGGTCTTGGCACTATTTCCCATACATCATTCTTTATGATGGATTGGTATTCCTCGATCATTGCATCAACCCATTTCTTTTGCTTTGTTGCTTCTTCAAAACATGTTGGTTCTTTATCGACTAGATCACTCATTAAAGCCATATAACTAGGGTATGACTTTGGCTTCTTTCGTTATTTGATGGTTCCTTTTGGGACACCATGTCTTTTTGCTTCGTCGATTACTTCACGAGCCCAGGCAAGTTTTCTCTTTCGAGAAATCATCTCACTAGGCAATTCTTCCGGTAATTGAGGTTTTGTCATGTCATGATCCTCAGGCATCTAATCTTCTTTTTCGTTCCTAACTGATTTAGGACTTTTTGTAGCTTTGGGAGTTTCATACTCCTCTTCATCTTCCTTATCTTTCTTCGACTTTCTGAAGGCTGTATCTTCGTCAAATGTGACATCTCTGCTAAGTTCAATCTGGCAGTATCCTAGGATATAGATTCGATAAGCTTTTGATTGTTCACTGTATCCTACGAACAATCCCTTCTTTCCTGAAGGATCTAACTTTGATTATTTCTCCTTGGGAATGTGAATGTACACAGGACAACCAAATATCTTTAGGTGACTTACTTTAGGCTTCTTTCCGGAGAACATTTCTTCTGGAGTTTTATTCCCAAGGGCATTGTGGGAGATTCTATTTTGTACATATATTGTTGTTCTAGCTGCTTCTGCCCACAGATACATAGGCAGATTTTGATCATGTATCATAGCTTTCATAGCTTCCATGATAGATCTATTCTTTCTTTCTGCCACACCATTTTGTCGTGGATTATAGGGAATAGTGAGCTCCCTCTTAATCCAGGCTTCCTTGCAGAAATCATTGAATTCATTTGATGTGAACTCTCCTCCATTATTTGACCTTAATATCTTAATTTTATTTTCAGAGATATTTCCTACCAGGGCCTTAAACACCTTGAACCTTTCAAACACTGCATCCTTCCTTTTCAACAAGTATATCCAAGACTTGCGAGAGTAGTCATCAATAAAGGAAGCATAGTAAACATACTCACTTAATGAAGTGGTTTGCATTGGTCCGCATATATCTGAGTGGATGATGTCTAAGATCCCTTTTGCTTTATTGTTACTTTTTGGATAGGGATTCTTAGTACTCTTCCCTTGTGCACATCCTTTGCACACTCCTTCATGTTCTATCTGAATTTCTGGTAGACTAGTCACAACCTTGCTTACAATTGGTAGAGCTTTGTAGTGAATGTGAGCAAGCCTTCTGTGCCATAGCTCACATGGGTTTATGGTACTGGTAGCTAATGCTGAATTTGCATGTCCTTTCAATTTGTAGAGTCCCCCTTCTTCAACTCCAATTTCTACTGCATCATCTAAGGTTTTTCCTTTTGTCCACATGAGGACTCTTCCATCTATAAAGGCAATTCTGAAGCCTTTCTTGTCTAGGGCTGAAATAGAGAGAAGGTTCTTCTTCAGCCCTGGAACATACATGACATCTTTAATTTTCATGGACTTTCCAGGGTCCAACTTATAGGATGCTTCTCCCATTCCTTTGATGGGATATTGGGAATCATCTCCAAGCATTACTTTGTGTGGAGATTCCTTTTGTACAAGGCATGAGAGTGAGTCCTTGTAACCTGTCATGTGCTTGGAGGCTACACTGTCCACTAGCCAGGTGTCATTTCCTGGTGAGACTGATCCTGTTAGAGCAGAGATCAACACATATTCTTCACTGGAGTCTTCATCCTTCTTTACTTCCTCTTCAACTTCTTGATCACTATCTTCAATAGCATGAGCTTGAAATCTTTTCATCTTTTTGACTCTTTCTGCTTTCATGGGACAATTGATGGCAATGTGTCCCAACTTGTGATAAGCAAAACATTCATAATTGGATAAGTCTTTCTTGGACTTCTTGAACCCTTGAGTCTTGTGAGGATGGTCATGACTCTTCCTTTTGTTCTTTCCTTTGGTATGAGCCGTCAAGGCTTGATCCTCATTATCATTTAGCTTTTCTTCTCTAGCTGTTATCCTTTCTTCTTCTTGAACACATTCTTCCCACAACTTCCGAAATTTGGTTAGTTTTCTTCTTAAACAAATTCCTCGGATAAAAGATTCCCAATCTCCTGGAAGACCATTTAAGGTGGTCATCGCAATTTTTGTTTCTTCATCTGTGTCACCAATGGCTTCTAACTGATCCTTGATTTGAGCTACTTTGAGATGTAGGTCTGCATGGTCTCTGATTTTTGAGTTCTTGCACTCTTGAGGTGATTCCTCAGAGTCATCTTCTTGTTGATGTTTCTCCCTTCAAATAGGCTGGACAGAGCATCAAACATTTCTTTTGGAGTTTCCCTTGAGGATACTTGAGGAATCAAGTTATCCTTGATGGAGTCGGCTATGATCCTTTTAGCTATGATCTTATCCTTCTTATGCTTGGACTTGGCCTCCTCTTCTTTTGGTTCTACCACTTCCTCCTTTACAAACTTGTTTAGATCATTTTCTTGCAGAATGAGCATGATCCTATACTTCCATGCTCTGAAGTTTTTAGCACCTTCAAGCTTTTCATCTAGCTTGGCATTCTTTGTCATCTTTAATAGAATGAGAACTTCAAATGGAACAAGGAGGGATAGTACTTACTTGAAGAAAACAACTTCTGGCTGACCTTCTTATGGATGACCTAGGGTTTGATGCAGAAACCCTAATTTCTCAGTTGGAAACCCTAGTAGGGTTGATAGGTGGAAAAGATGCGCCTCCCTAGGGCGAGGTAGACTGTATCTTGCTTTTTCTGAGATTGATGATGGAGTCTCAGGAAAACTGAAGTCCTAGTTTGTCTTAGCAGCTGTGCTGGGTCCAAAATTGAAAATTCTTGGAATTTGGATTTGTCTTCACAGAAAGATGCACCCTCCAGAGGCGAGTGGAGGGAGCCCTCTTTTCTGGTTGATTTGTCGAGGGATTTGTTCAGAGTAACAAACCCTAACTGTGCAGTGTTTCCTTTCAAGGTGGCTCTGATACCATGTTAAGTTTTCTTAATTTGCTTAAATGATATCTTAAAACAAATTGTCACTAGAAGATCACCGAAAGAACAAGAAGCACAGAAACATAAGAACACAAAGATTTTCCTTGGGGAAACCACAAGGGAGAAAACCCCGCAAAACTTCCTCAGTATAGATCTCAACCAGAGCAGTGTAAAACCCAAACAACTGCTTCTAGCTTCTTTCTGGCGCACTAGTTCTTCTCTCTCTTGCAAAACAGCTTGAGTGAGTGAGTACAAATGAAGGGGAGCGCCTCCTTATTTATATTCTTCAGTTGACTTGACCTCTAACCTAACAGGGCCAACTTCTCTAACTGACTGGGCCGACTTGTCCAAGTGGACACCACAAATAACATTTATTATATTGACACTTGGGTACTATTGACCCGACTTACATCCGAAGGTTTACATTGATTCTTTCAATGACTCTAACAAGACCAAACTCATCTCCCGAAGGAGGAATACAATCAATACATCTAGAATATCTTCCGAAGTTACAATACTTTAACAAGAAGAAGATCAACGAAGAGAAGGAGAGAGAAAATTGAAGAGCAGGGAATTTGAGACAGCTTGAGGTGTAGATCCCAAGGAAATAAGGAAGGTACACAAATCTAGAAAGAGAATAGTCATTTACAAATCCTACAGCAGGGAAAAATCGACTATACAGTGTGATTCTGACAGACCGTACAACAATGATTCATTGAACAAAAATCGAGGGAGAAATTTGCTTGATTTTTGAGGCAATACATGTTGTGAGTTTGATAGTATAGTCTGTACTGTACCTGCAGCAAAATTCTTGGTGCTGTTATTGTTGGGTACTGTTATAGTACAGTACAGACTATACTATCAAGAAAAAATCGACTATAGAGTGTGATTCTGACAGACCGTACAACAATGATTCATTGAACAAAAATCGAGGGAGAAATTTGCTTGATTTTTGAGGCAATACATGTTGTGAGTTTGATAGTATAGTCTGTACTGTACCTGCAGCGAAATTCTGGGTACTGTTATCGAGGTTTGGCACACTTCATGAGGTGATATTTCATACAGCAGGCCTTGCACAGGTTGTACAACAGTTCTGTCAATGATTGGCACAAATATCTATGCATTTTCATGGGGTTGACAAAAGTACAAGTTGTATCTTGAGAAATTTCTGAGTCTGCTCATCATACTAAAATACTCTCTCTCTCACTGGTTTTTTAGCAAGGGTTTTTCCAGGGTCTTTGACCAAATTTACTTGTGTCAAATTTATGGTTTACAATTATTGTTTTTCATTTCAGTATTTGAAGTAAGAGTCGTCATGTTTCTTGTTTATGAGATAAAGCAACTGATTTTTTATTTACATGCTCATGCAGGTTGGGCATTAAATGGAAATCTCATTGAGACTTGAAATCAGGTTGGGTTTGAGAGAATCTTCATGGTATTAGAGCAATACTAAAAGGGGCAATCTGCAAGACTACAAACTGTTTGACGAAAGTACTGCAATAGGGCTTTTGGACTTAGTGATCAGTTGAGACAGTCATGGCCACATGTTTGAGATTTGAAGATAGGTTGGAGGGGTCAGCTAACTTTAGCCCCTGGAAGGAGAGGATTATTCTGCTGTTTGAAGAGCATCAGCTGTGGGACATTGTCAAAGCACCTGTTACTCTTCCTACATATCCAGCAGACTTGGCTGCTTACAACAAAAGAAATGTAGAGAATCCTTCTAGATGTTGTGAAGGATCACTTGATTCCACATGTGAATGGAAAAACACATCCCTACGAGATGTGGGAATCCTTGACTAAACTTTTCCAGAGTGGCAACGAGAACAGAAAGATGGTGCTACAAGAGAAGCTTCACAATCTGAAGATGTCCAAAGGTAAGTCTACTACAACTTATCTCACTAGAGTTACACAAGTTCGAGATGAGCTTGTTGCTGTTGGAGAGAAGATTGCATATCCGGAGATGGTTCGGTCATCCTTGAAAGGATTTTCCAAACCATAGGACATTTTTCGTCCTTGGCATCGTTGCTAGATAGAAACTTCCCAACTGGGATAGATTGTGGGATGATTTCACTTAGAAGGAGATGAGAGTGGGATCTAGTTATTCAGGCCATCAACATGGTGATGATGAGGAGAACGTTGCTCTTATGAGTAAAGGCAAGGGCAAGGGGAAGAAGAGCTCCATAGGTGGAGCTACTTCGAAGGGTGATAAGGACTTAAGTAAGGTGAAATGCTATGCATGTCACAAGACATGACACTATGTTGGTCAGTGTCTTAACAAGAAGAAGGGGAGTAAGTCACAGGTCGTAGCTTCTGCAGAGGTGGATGAGTTTTTTGCTAGATTTGAAGAGTTCTCATTAGTGGCTTGTCTCACTTCTAGTTCATCTCCACCTAATATTTAGTACATTGACAATGGTGTTTCTAGTCACTTGACAGGAGTACGGGAGTACTTCTCAGATCTATTCGAGAGGGATCTAGATCTGGACATTGAGCTTTGGTGTTGATTCCAAGGTCAAAGTAGTTGGCCATGGAAAAGTTCAGTTTTAGAGGGAGTCTCAACCGCCAATGATGTTGAAGATTGTGTAACTTCAAAAGATATTCTTCTTGTATTATTAATGTTTCATGGTGTATTATTGTTGTACTCCCTTTCGGGATATTATTATTGTAATCAATTATGTAAAGTACCTTGAAAGAATCAATGTAAACCCTTTCAGTTGGGTCGACCTAGAAGATTTTAGAAAGAATATATTGTATTGTACCTATGTAAGATCGACCCTGGCAAATTATCAAGTCGGCCCCATAAAGAAAAATTCACTTGGAAAATATGTATAAAGGGGGGAGGCGCTCCCCTCATTTAGACACATCACTCACTCAAGCAATTCGCTAGTGAGAGAAGAAGAACAAGTTCACTTGGGAGAGAGGAGTAGCTGCTTGAAGAAGAAATCTTATTCTTGGGTTTTCTATTTGTCTTATTCTCAGGATCTTTTGTGGAAGAGCATTTTACTCTTGGATTGTACTAGAAGACATTGAACTTACTGAGGAATCTATACTGAAGAAGTTTGTTGGGTTTTTCTCCCGTGAAGGGTTTCCCAGAGGAAAATCTTTGCGTGCTCTTGTTTTGTTGTGCTTGTCTTTCTTTCAGTGATCCTATTGCATATGGTTATTGTATTATGCTGCAAATTGCTTAAAGATCTAACATAACCATTGTTAAAGTATAAAATTCTAACATTGTATCAGAGCCATCCTGAAAGAAGTCATTGTGCAACTGTAACTGATGAAAGTTGGAAACTAGGGTTTTTTATTCCAAGCACTTGCCTCTACAGATCAATTGAAAAAGGAGGTCCATTCAACTCGCCCTAGGAGGGTGCATCTTCCTGTGGAGGCAGATTCCATTTTCGTGGATTTTCAATTGTTTCCCTAACATTGTTGCTGGGAAAACTAGGGAATTAGATACTTTGCAGTTTTGTCCACTAATCCAAAAAAAAAGACCATTCCTCAACTCGCCTTGAGGAGGCACATCTCTCTCTCCAATTAGATTTGCAAGATTCCAAAGTTGGAAAATTAGGGTTTTTTCTGTCAAATCCTAGAATCAACCAGAAGCAGTTTCCTAGAAGACCTTTTGGTGGATCCACTGCCCTCGAAATTAACACCTAGACCCTTGAAGCCCCACCCTACAGGGAACAACTCCATCACCCACCCACCTACCAAATTACTATGCACTTCAGTATCTTCGAAAGACACATGGATGGATTCGCTTCCCTGCAACGTAATACCGCTCCTAATAACCATTGTAGCATTTGTCTTCTTGAAGCAAGCACTTGGTTGGAGCACTCTTATTGGTAAGCACTATTCTCTCTATTTCCATTTGAGGTTCTCATTTTATCAAGATGACAAACAATACCAAGCTTGAAGGAGATGAGAACTTCCGGGCATGGAAGTGTAGAGTGCTTCTTATATTAGAAGAACATGACTTGGAAAACTATGTCAAGGAAGAAGTTGCAGAGCCAGAGGGAGATGAAGACAAGGAAAGACACAAGAAGAATATGGTTCAAGCCAAGAGGATCATTGCTGACTCTATCAAGGATCACTTGATCCCACATGTTTCCTCCTTGAAGACTCCCAAGGAGATGTTTGATGCCTTGAATGGATTGTATGAAGGAAAGAACATCAATCGGAAGATGACCTTGAGTACTCAACTTAAGAATGTTAAAATGCAAATTTCAGAGACCATCCAATCCCACTTTACAAGGGTCTCTCAGATCAAAGAACAACTCGGAGCTATTGGAAATCAAATTGAAGAAGCTAGATTGAAAAATATGGGTGAAGATGACAATCAAGCCTTAACAGCTCATGCAAAGAAGGAAAAGAGAAAGAAAGAAGAACACTCTCATAGGAAGCCTAGAAGATTCCAAAAGAATCATAGACCTCAGAAGGATTACTCAAATTACAGATGTTACACTTGTGATAAAAAGGGACATCTTGCAAGAGATTGCCCCAAAGGAAAAGGCCATGTGAAGAAAGGAAAGAAGAAGAAGTATATTGTCATACCACAGAAGACAATGATCTTGTTTAGAAGAAGGCAAGAGAAGATTGTTCAAGAGAAGAGGAATATGCATTGTCTCACAAGTTTGAAGGATTCACCTCATAAGGTGAAGCTCCATGATAAGATACCAATGTCACTCTCTAGAAATGGCTTCCAATACTTGCAATTAGGTCATCAACTAGCAACTTCAAAGGTTAGATAGAAGAGCCTAATTAGGGCAAGCGAACGAGTCCAAGGCTCAATCAATAGTGAAGAGCTCCTTTGATAGGATAGTCTCTTCATATAAAGTTGACAAAATGCTAGTAAGAATCCCTAACAACTTAGCATAATGCACCATAAAGCATCATCAAACAAAGGTTAGAAGTAAACCTTACCAACATTCACCAAGAAATGAGCAAGGAAAAGACCTTAGGTCACTCTTGATCTTGAGTTATTACAACCATTCGTAGCATCAACCAAAGCATGTGCAAAATTAAGCCCTACGAACAACTTCATTCATCCTCTAAGCAAAGAAGATTGTCCCCAGAGAGGTGCGCGTAGCATCAAGAGCTCTAATACACTAATAGAAAAAGATAAGATCTCATAATCAACTCATATCTTGTTGTGCTTTTACAGTGAGAGGGAGGCATTATTTATAGAAGACCAACTTCACCTAATTTTAAGTTATTAGCCTTTAAGATAACGTGAAAATATAACATTTTGGCTTGCTCACCCACAAATTTGGGGGGTAAGCCACTAAAAAGACATAAAATAACAATATAAAAGTGCAATTAGGCTACACCAAGTGCTGTGTGTTCCAAAAGGAGGACGTCATGCCCCAACTAACCCCAATAGATGTGTGACCTCAACGTCCTCCTTCATTATCCTTGTAGACTTCTTCAATAAGGAAGTAAAATTTGTGGGTACACAGCCCGAAGGAGGGGTAAAATAGGTCCAAGTGAGCAAATAAGGTGTGCTAAACAAATGCTATCACCTTTTACATGACAAATAAATGAATGTGGTCATGCGTCCAAGTGATTAATCCCTTAAGGGCACCAATCCCTATAGGGCGAGCACCTATGGAGGAGGAAATAAAGTGGATCATCCATGACATGATTATGGGTATTTAGCCCCAAATCAACACTATGGTTCAACTTGGCCTTTACATCAAATTTTTTAACCCCTTGTTCTAGTAGACCTGAGTGGGAAAACTGTAGATACTCCAAGGCATAACACTGGGTAGCATTACAGACAACCTGAGTATTATTGATCATATCTGGGCTAGAGCAGGGCAGCCTACGGTACTGAAGACAACAAGAGAGAAATTGATTTCTCTTAAAGCAAGCATTTGATATAGAATATTGGACGGTTTGGGGGAATTAATTGAGAAATTGTGGGGCTTGTTGCACCAATTTGAAACACATGGCTTACTTCAACCCTAATACATCATGGCTTCCATTTGAAATCAGGTTTCATCATTGCATTTGATCTGCTGTTTGCCCATAATCTTGACTATAAAATGTTGTTAGTATGTTGCAGACAACAAAAGTGTCGGCTGGTTTTTGGCAGGTTCGGCTGGTTTGGTATTGAATCCGTTGGTTCAGGCATTTGATTGGTCGAATCGGTCCCCAATTTGGTTTTTGTCACGGTTTGATGTTCCAGGTGGTCAGACCAGTCAACTTGACCGATTTCGGTTTTGAGTTGACCGATTTTTAAAAAACTACTTGAGATCAATGCTTAAGATTCACTTAATTAACTTAAGTCACTAGTTCCTAAAACTTAGGCACTTTACTTAATTAACTTAAGTCAATGGTTCCTAAAACTTAGGCACTTTACTTATTTAATTTTTCAATTAATCTAAAAAGGCATTCACTTTAATAATCTTTTAATTAAAGTATTTTCCTAAGTCTGAGAGGTATTAGTGACAATTTCCACCTGTTAGACACAGAACCATGTGGAAGTACCTATCCGATGCTACAAGCATCAACAATAGGGTCTTTTGTGCTCACTACCTTTGAACTTGAGGTCTCCATTATCCCTTTTCCCTTTGGAGCCACATTCTTTGGAATTAGAGTGCTAGGGTTTGTTTCCATTGTAGAAGATAGTTTGGAAGGTGTTATCCATGAGTGTGGTCATGCGTTCAAGTGATTAGCCCCTTAAGGGCACCAATCCCTATAGGGCGAGCACCTTTGGAGGAGGAAATCAAATGGATCATCCATGACATGATTATGGGTATTTAGCCCCAAATCAACACTATGGTTCAACTTGGCCTTTACATCAAATTTTTTAACCCCTTGATCTAGTAGACTTGAGTGGGAACACTGTAGATACTCCAAGGCATAACATTGGGTAGCTTTACAAACAACCTAAGGATTATTGATCATATCTAGGCTAGAGCAGGGCAGCCTACGGTACTGAAGACATTAAGAGAGAAATTGATACCTCTTAAAGCAAGCATTTGATATAGAATATTGGACGGTTTGGGGGAATTAATTGAGAAATTGTGGGGCTTGTTGCACCAATTTGCGAACACATGGCTTACTTCAACCCTAATACATCATGGCTTCCATTTGAAATCAACTTTCATCATTGCTTTTGACCTGCTGTTTGCCCATAATCTTGACTATAAAATGCTGTTAGTATGTCGTGGACAACAAAGTGTCGGCTGGTTTTTGTCGGGTTCGGCTGGTTTGGTATTGAATTGGTCGGTTCAGGCATTTGATTGGTCGAATCGTCCCCCAATCTGGTTTTTGTCATGGTTTGATGTTCCAAGTAGTCAGACTGGTCAACTCGACCAATTTCGGTTTTGAGTTGACCCATTTTTAAAAAACTACTTGAGATCAATGCTTAAGATTCACTTAATTAACTTAAGTCACTAGTTCCTAAAACTTATGCACTTTACTTAATTAATTTCTCAATTAATCTAAAAAGACATTCACTTCAATAATTTCTTAATTAAAGTATTTTCCTAAGTCTGGGAGGTATTAGTGACAATTTCCACCTGTTAGACACAAAACCATGTGGAAGTACCTATCTGATGCTACAAGCATCAACAATTGGGTCTTTTGTGCTCACTACCTTTGAACTTGAGTTCTCCATTATCCCTTTTCCCTTTGGAGCTAGAGTGCTAGGGTTTGAGTCCATTGTAGGAGATAGTTTGGAAGGTGTTATCCACTAAGTTGCACGTAGGGGATTTTTCAAGTGAGCCACCAAGGATCGGAACAAATCAATTGTTCTTACTCAGTGCTCGGAAGTTCCATGGTTTCATCAAGGCCAGTTGTGGTCCATTTTTTGCATGTTAACACGCCCTTGGGGGAATTGTAATAAATGACATAGCATGATGGTTTCTTTTTGTAAAAGGACTGGCCTTCCTAGGATTTGGTCATCAAGGTCATCATCCTTGGGTGTTTTTTCCCTCGTCGATTATGTGACACTTTTTTAAGCGACATAATTTTCGAGTTTTTCACTCAAAATCCTCCAAAGCTGGGATGGTGAAATTGGTGATTATGTCTTAAAAGGTTATTAAAGCCTAGGGTTTATGTATTATACCATGCTAGTCATAGTCCCTAAGTTTTGTGGACATGCGCTAAGTCTTTCATAGGATTTTTTAATTTTTAGATTTTTAATAAAATCATTGATAAGGTGTATTTTAATTGTAAAAGTTCAAAAGGTCATAAAATTGGGCCTAGGGAGCCAATTTGGTCAAGGAGATGCTCGTTTTTGGACCCAAAGCCCCCACTTAATCCCTAAACCCACTTTTCCTATGTTTTAAGTGATTATTTGTCACTTAAGTGAATTTCTCTTCGAAAGAGACAAAAAGTGAATAAAAAATTAGAAAAAGAGAAAAGATGCAGAAAAAACACATCCCTAAATCAGTCGGAACTTGTCCCAGACATGTTCCAAGTTAACTAAGATGATGTTGGGGCTAATTGGAGGCCAAATCAAGATCAAATCAAATCGATTCCAATCAAATCCATGAGGGGACGAATTTCTTCTAAGAGGGGCACATTTATCCATGATAGAGCTCACCTCTTGTTGTATACGTGTCACAGAAAGAGGCGGGGGTGACCTACCTTATGAGAGGTGTCGCCTACCACCTCTAGTTCACTCTAGTTCGCCCCCAATCTTCTCAAAAGGATCCAACACTTGGAAAATTCGTTCCCCTTGGGGTTTGCTCTCATTTTCCCTATTTAAACGAGGCTTTCTTCCTCATTTGGAAGGATGTATTGAACCTCTTCCCATTGTACTTTTGTTGTTGATATTTTGTTAATAATATTGAAGGCTTTGGAGGTTAGTCTGTGTGATTGCATTGTGAGCTTGTGACTTGGTCAAATTTGAGGTGAAATTGGCTGAATCTCATGCATTATTTTTGTCAAATGATGTGTTTAGATCTAGTTTAATTTTAATAAGTATTTGCTACTGTCAAGTTACTTATTTGAATTTCATTATCAGAATTTTGTAGGAGCAACAGACTGTAGTTGGTTATACTTATGCTCTCCTACTTTTTTGATACAATGCAATACAATGGCATAAAGAACCATGCAATTCGAATCCCAGAGAGGTAATTCGAATTGATTACATGAGAGTGGCTTACTTGTCAGTTAAACACCACTCGACACATCAGTTAACCACTTAACTCAACCTTAATTGACTCTAGCTGACTCAGAGGCAGTTTAGACTGAGTCTAACTGAATTGAACTCAACTGCATGCCAACAAGTAGGTGAGGGCGCCAATCTGACTTCAGTTAGGTGAGATGAACTGAACTGCACTGAACTGAGTCACCAAAAGTAGGTGGAGGATCCTTTAATCACTCCGGTTAACTGAAATTAACCCAAAATAAGCTAATTGATGAGGAAGGCACCTTTGCAGCTTTAGTTTAACTGAAAGGTAGGTGAAACAACCTTCAGTTCACTGAATGGGGTGCATATGTCATGCAGATCAACCTAGATTTGCTCCTTGATTGAAGGAGGAGGCTCAGTTAGTCTCCTCGATTGAAGGAGGATGTTCCAGTTGATGATGCAGTCACATATTCTAGTCAAGACCTTAGGATAAGTGGTCAATTAGGCCAAATAAGACAAATAATGATGTGTGGTTGGATAATGACTCCAACACCCCCCTTAACCTAAAATCATGTGGAGGAGTAAAAAAAATAGGGCCCTGGCAACAAAGGCCATAGGTCACCCTTTACAAATAATTCTAAAAGAATAAATATGCTGCTTAATAAACCGAGGAAATAGGGGAAAACCTCATGGGAAACCCCCCCCTTCAAGATAAGCAGTGAATCAGGAAAACAAGTTTTGAATAAAACTTTGTGAAAATTTTACTGCAATTTGCAGCACTATGCAGCAGCAAATGCAATATCTTGATTCTTCTATGCAACATCCTGAGATTGTGCATGTGAACCTCTGAATCTAATTTAAATGATTATCTCTAGAGGAATCTTCTTCTTTGAAAGAAGAATAAAATACTCAACTGAATCAGAAATATAGACAACTGCAAGATGAAAACTGGACCCATGTAGAGCAACTGAAATCAATTGATGAGAGAGCAAAAGTGCTTGAGAATTCGAACCATGTGAGGAAAACCCAAGCAAGTGATATATTGCAGCCTTGAACATCAAGCCATGTGAGGTATAATCAACTCCAAGTGATAGAACTTAGGAGCATGTATCCAGGCGAATGCAGAATGTCTCCCTCTTTACTAGTTCTGTGAGGAAATGAGCATGTGATCAAATAGAAAGGTAGAGAAGCCCTGGGACTGTGAATAGCGAATGCTTGAGCACCATAATCTGATATAGCTTCAGAAATAACCAATGATTCACAAAATATAATATTAGCAAACTCATAAGAGGAAACTAACATCAAATCCCCAGTAGCAAGTTTGAAGAAGACTTGCGGTACTTGATTTGTCACACCAAAATTGATGAGACCAGCTACAAGCATGGCTGAAGGCTCTTGGAACTTAAAGCTTGAACCAAATAATATCAGATCAGATCCAAATAAGATCATATCAGATCCAAATAAGTTTATATCAGATCCAAGAGTGTGCTCTATCGAGATGGTAGATGCACAGTTTTCTCCTTCTTCAAAGTTCTGTGTATTAGTACATGCAATTCTGTAGGAATTTGCTGGAAGCTCTAGATCAATAAGAGTGAATGGATCACTCCTACAATATGATATTATTTCCAAAATATCCAAAGTATTACTTATCTGCACACCAACAACAACATTAGAGGGAGAGAAATCAAATTCCTCTTCATTTTCTGAAGCAATCACTGGCAAACTTTGCACAGAATTTAAAAGGGAATCATTGGAGAATGTTTGCATAGAATGGAAGGAGAGTTTTTCTTCAATAACAGAGATTCGAATGTCTTCTTCTGGATCAGCCATATGAGAAGATGAGATATCAGAGATCTCATAAACTTTCGGAGCAGTAGAAGGAGTCACTACAAGGAGACTTTCTTCAATTCGAATTGACTGTGTGGAAGATTCTGCTTCTTCTTCATCTTGAACAACTTCATTAGAGAGAGTAGAGGCCGAGACTTTTCGATAAAGAACTCTTGTGGTGCTGGGTGTGCTCTCCAAATTTATATAATGATCCTCATTGTGCTTGCCAAAGGTTCTATCCAAATCTGTCCAGAGATCCTTTGGGTAATCAACAAAATAAATAAGGTAGCGCAAGCTTGGAGAAAAGGCCCCACATATTGTTCCAAAAGCTCTATCACCGTCATTTAACCATTCATTTTCATCTTCATAAGACTCTTAATCAAGCCCAATGGATACCTCATAGAGATCTTGTCTCTTTAGAGATGAAATCATCTTCAACTTCCATTCTGAATATCTTGTGGATGGAGTAAGAAGAGGAACTGATAATCTCGAATCCATATGAAGTTGTATTTGAAATTACACAAAACAAACAAAATAAGGTCGAACAACCTGCACTTTTGGTGTTTGCTTCACACCTGGCTTAGTCAATCAAGCAAGCTTGATCAACCGGATGCTAGATTATCTAGGAATTGTGTGGTAAACTCTCCGCTTCTGGTGCAAAGTTGGAATTATTTTGAGAAGTTTTGCTCAAATTTCTTCATAGATCTAGCAAGAAACCTATAGAAGAATTGCCTTGCCCTTTGATGGCTCTGATACCATATAAAATTGGAGTCAGAACAATCTAAGAAACACGACAAAAACTTACAATAGATTTCACAGATCAATTTTACTCAGAAATGACATGAAACAGTGCATTAAGGAGTTGCAGCTGTATATTTGCTTATCATTAACAGAAGTTGTGATACAATGCAATACAATGGCATACGGAGCCATGCAATTCGAATCCCAGAGAGGTCATTCGAATTGATTACATGAGAGTGGCTTACTTGTCAGTTAAACACCACTTGGCACATCAGTTAACCACTTAACAAAACCTTAATTGACTCTAACTGACTCAGAAGTAGTTTAGACCAGTGTTGAAAACCTCACTGACTTCTCGCGAGAAATCGCAAAAGTTGCGACTTTTGCTCCAAGCTGATTTTTCGGTGAGCAAAAGTCGTGATTTTAAAAAAAATCGCTGAGTCGCGACTTTTTAGTAAAAAGCACACCTTTTGAGGAAATCTCGTGGGTCGAAGGAAAAAGTCGCCCAGGCAACCAATCCACGGCTTACAAAAGGAAAAAACAGGTTTTTTTAATGTCATTTGGCAAATGAGTTTGTTGGAAGTGGAGGCGAATGGCTTGAGGAGACCACCAACACCTTTGGAGGCTTTCAAACACCATTTAGCATCTCAACCAAGGATTTTTGTGGAGCAAGTGTTCAAGGTATGTGCATTTTATCCCATTGTTTTTCTATCTTTTCCATGGACTGTTTGAAAGATTTCTTGCATATTTCTTTGACTATTTCTTTGCATATTTCTTGCATATTTCATTGCTATTTGTTTTTACTATTTTGTCATTGATTTCCATGCCCAAAAAATGAAAAACAGTCCTAATGTAAATGGGGTTTTAAAAAATTAGAATGGAAAATAGCATGCTTGTTTTTTTAATTCTTAGCCACCCTCTTCTTATCTTTCATGGCTTAAAATCTAAATTTAGAGGTCTAATTTTTTAAGATAGAATGTTGCTATTTTTTTTCCAATGGAGTTTAATGTAATTTTTTTTTGTTTTTGTGCCCTAGGGTTGCATTTGAGTTGAAGCATTCCAATTGCAAAAATTCCAAAGATATTGGATCCATTTTGGCAGTATGGTGAGCCTGAGGATGTCATCAATAGGAAAAATTTGAGTTGCAAATTATGTGGGCATCACATGTTAGGAGGGGTTAACAGGTTGAAATACCATCTAGCCAAACTACCTGGCCATGATGTTGGCCTTTGTACTGTAGTGACCCCAGAAATCATGAGATCTGCCCATGACGCCATCCATGAAAAAATGAGAAAGAAGGATGAGATCGCTGCAAACAGAGCTGAGCTTGTAGCTTTTGGCCAAGCAAGAAGTGTAGGTGCATCTCTATCTACCACTATCGGTGAAGGTAGTGGGAGGGGCTCCACAGCTTCACCTCTTGGGAGGGCAGGGCTTGCATCCCATTTTGTTGGACCAGGATCACAACCTTCTATCAAGTCAATTATAAAGAAATCGAAAAAGGTAGAAGCCGACATGGTAATGGGAAGGTGTCTTTACTGGAGTCACATACCTCTTAGCATTGTTAAAAACAATCCATTTTGGCAGCTAATGTGTGATGCCATTGCAGTAGTTGGCCCAGGGTATAAAAGTGCCACCTTTGAGGAGTTGTGGGGCCCAATCCTTCAAGTAGAAAAGATGGACATCGGTGCTAGGTTGGCAGAGTTTAGGCAGTCACGGGAGAGCACTAGATGCACAGTCATGTCAGATGGGTGGACAGACGGTAAGGGTAGAAGCCTTATCAACTTCTTGGTACATTGTCCTAAAGGTACCATGTTTGTAAAATCAGTTGATGCATCGGCACATGTAAAAGATGCAACACTTTTATGCGAGTTGATGGATGGGTTCGTCCAGGATATTGGGGTGCACAATGTTGTGCAAGTTATTACAGATAATGCAACTAATTATGTGGCTGCTGGCAGGATGCTTATGGATAGGTACCCCTCTTTGTTTTGGACTCCATGCGCAGCTCATGGCATTGATTTGATGTTGGAGGATATGGGGAAAATTCCCTTTATCAAGGTGGTGATTGATCAAGCTAGGGCCATCCCCAAGTTCATTTACAACCATGGTTTTGTTCTTAGTCTCATGAGGAGGCACACCAAAAACAAGGAGTTGAAGCATCCTGCAATCATGTGTTTTGCCACCACATTTATTACTCTTCAGTCTTTGCTTCAATGTCGGTTTGAGTTGAAGCAAATGTTTGTTTGTGATGAGTGGCGTGATTGTGCTTACAATAGGAGAGAGGATGGGAAAACCATTGCCAAGCTGGTGTACACTGACGCCTTCTGGGAGGGAATGGAGGAAGTGTGCTCGGTTAGTGAACCTTTAGTGAGGGTTCTGCGACTTGTTGATGGTGATAAGCCCGCAATGGGCTATTTATATGAGGCCATGGATAGGGCCAAAGAGACCATTCATAATTTCTATGTGGGAAAAGGGTACCCCAGGGCATGTCAGGCGCATGTTGTTATGGGAGTTGATTGATACTTGATGGACTGGGATGCTTCATCGACCCATTCATGCAGCAGGACTCTTCCTCAAACCCGCATTTGCTTACAAATGCAATTTTGATTTTGATGGTGAGGTTTTGGAGGGGCTTCTCACTTGTATTCAGAGGATGATACTTGATTATGACACTCGCAATGCTGTCAATCGCGAGATAGAGGTGTATTGGGATGGTACTGGAATATTCAGCTTTGTTGATGCTATTTGTGATAGGACCGAATTCATGCCAGGTAAGTTATTAACTTATTAGACCATTTTAAGTTTTCACCTTTATTTGAAAGATGAATTATGATTTATTTATATTTATTTCTTGTTTAGTGTAGCCACTTGGTGGAGAACCTATGGTGTAAGGACACCAAATTTACGAAAATTTGCCATCAGAATCCTTAGCCAAACCTGTACAACTTCGGGATGTGAGCGGAATTGGAGTGTATTTGAAAAAATACATGCAAAGAGATGCAGAAGGTTAGAAACTTAGAATTTGAACAAAGCAATTGCATTTAAATGTTTAATGCAATTTATGAATCTACGATCCTCTAAGATATTATAATTTATTAATTTATTACCCTCTAGACTCATAATTTTTTTTTATTACCCTCTTACAGGTTGGAGTTCACACGTCTTAATGACTTGGTGTATGTCCATTACAACCTCCGCTTGTGGATGGCACAGATACAGAAAGGACCAGATGCAAATGCCATCTCCTTGGACAATATTGATATATTGTCTAAGTGGAGGGTGGAGATTGAGACTCCTATCATGGAGGAGTCACCTGCATGGCAAGAGGAGGGGCAAGTGGAGGAGGAGGAGGAGGAGGAAGAGGAGGTGGTTGGAGGCACCATGGAGTGTGATGTGCTAGCATCGCCACCACCTTCTGCACCGCTTGATACATCTAGTCCTCCATCCATCACTCAGCGTCCAATATTAGATGCAGGCTCAGGGCCTTCTACTGCTACTTCTAGTGCTAGGGGCAGGCCCGACAAAAAACCCATGATATTTCCCTGTAAAAGGGGGAGAGGGCATTGATATTAGATAGCTAGATGCTAGTTTTCCTCAGATACATTTATATATGTGATGTCATTTTGTATTGTTTAAACTTTATACACTTTTGAGTCCTTGATTGGACAACTATGATGTTTCAGACTTTCAGTATCAACTTTGATGTATCGATTTATATTTGGCATGACTACATGATGATGATATATATCAGTGCTTTCTTCATATTTATGTTCCAATATGTTTTTTTGATGTTATTGTTGCTTTATATGTTTAAAATTCTAAAAAAATGAATGTATTTTCTATTTTTTAATGTTTGTCGACTTTTCCCGATTTTTCCCGATTTTTTGCCGATGTTGCCGAGAAGTTGTATTCAGGACCCTCGTCGACTTTTTGCCGAGGCCAATTTTTTCAACATTAGTTTAGATCGAGTCTAACTGAATAGAACTCAACTGCATGCCAACAAGTAGGTGAGGGCGCCAATCTGACTTCAGTTAGGTGAGATGAACTGAACTGAGTCACCAAAAGTAGGTGGAGGCGCTTTAATCACTTCTATTAACTGAAATTAACCCAAAATAGGCTAATTGATGAGGAAGACACCTTTGTAGCTCCAGTTTAACTGAAAGGTAGGTGAAACAACCTTCAGTTAACTGAATGGGGTGCATATGTCATGCAAATCAACCCAGATTTGCTCCTTGATTAAGGAGGAGGCTCAATTAGTCTCCCCGATTGAAGGAGGATGATCTAGTTGATGATGCAGTCACATATTCTAGTCAAGAACTTAGGATAAGTGGTAAATTAGGCCAAATAAGCCAAATAATTATGTGTGGTTGGATAATGACTCCAACATTACAGGTTGTATCTCTTACTTGGTTCTTGAACTTCTTCCAATGCACATTTATCTTCCCTTTTCCCTTTGACTTTGTGATGAGGACAAGTGTAATACAAGTCTACATGTGACCATGCTCCTTGTAGATTTGCAACAAAAGGGGATGTTGATGTAATATAGGGTTTGCCAATGAGAGTAAAGCCCACCTTTAGAGTTATATCTTCAAAAAGCCCCTCATTAAGGTTTACCTCAATGCATATTTGAGCATTGTTGTTTTCTCCATGGACAATGAATCTCATTTGGTTCGAGGTAAGTCCACAGTCTATTTCCGATTGTCTCAAAGATCTTTGCAATATGGGCTCCAAAATCCAAGAGGTAGGTAGGGAAACTTAATCCAAATAGGAAGCTTATAGATTTGTTCTCTCACTGGATAAAACCGTGGCTCCTAATCTCTAATATACAAGCATGAGGCTAGCTAGGTTAAATTATGTGCCTCCAAGCTGGATTTTATCTCTACCCTCCTTAGTTTTGAACAACAATGTGATGAAACCTACGAGCCCAGGGGTGTTTTAGGTGTGTACCCTAGTTTCTTGCCCAGGAGGTTGAGACCTAATGTTTCATCTTCTTTTTGCCAATGCTTTGCCTCTAAACTTTCCATTTTAACCCTTGTTTGAATATTTTATGATGGTTTCCTTCACCAACCCCTCTAGCTCTAGATGCATGTCTCTCTTCCTCTACATATGCACTTCACAAGTTTTCTAGCTCTTTCCTTAGTATCTTGGCTCCTTTAGACTTGTCGACCTCCTCTTTGTTCTTTCCCTGCTCACGAATTGACTCCTTTTTTGTTTTATTGTCAGGATCTTTTGAGCACAGGATGGAGAGTAGTCTTTGGGAAGGAAGTTGTCTCAATGCCCCACAATTGGCGAATCATTACCTTTTGTTGTGCTCAAATTGCCTAGAGTTATTCAAAGAGATGGAGAAGTTTTATTCTTTGGTTCTCTTGCATTCTGGTTCTTCTTGTTATTATTTTGGGTTTGGGACGAGGTTTAGTGAGGATATCACCACCATCTTCCAACCCCCCTTCTACAAATTGTCTTTTCGCTGGTGCTCTTGTACCTTTTGCTCATGTTCCTTTTGTCCTCCTTCCACTTCCCCTTTGCTTTCTTGGGTATGGAAGATTCCCTAATTCCATTTTTTTTGGAACCTTCCTTTCCCTCCAATCTCTTATGGTTCAGAAATCCTAGCCCCGATCATAGGGTTTTGGTGCTGATTTTTCCTCCCCTTTTGTCATCCTCTCAACCAAACCAAAATCCCATTTGCTGCTGAGGCACTTATGCGCAAGATGGAAGAAACTTATTTCTTAATTTTAGGATGATGAATGCATTTTCTTGAAATGCCTTGATGAAAATTAATGAACAGCCTGAATGAAACGTAGCACCAGCATGAATGCCATACTATATTTTAGTCTGGGAAACTGTTTTTTTTCTTGGAATGACTATCCTCATTTAACACCATTAAACCTTTAAACTAGATAAGGACACTTTTTGAAAGAAATTGTCTTGTGGCTGAGTTACTAACCTGCAAAATGGGTTGCGAATATCTAATGCCAGTGAAACCTGTTGACATACTAAATCCATAAGTTTTGTTATTACTGTAATGAGGTTCTTCTTACCACTTGAAGTAGCACAATGCCTCTTAGCTTTATATAATATTCCCATCGGTAAAAGCATTAGGTATATTTAGAGGGTTATTCGTAAGTAATAAATATTGCTAGAGCATGATGGTGTGTCTTCTCTTTTGCACCTTGCTGAAAGTGTGTTTTGGTGTGGTTTCCAGGTGACTTTCTCAGTAAATGGTGTCATTATCTTGACTTTTCTTTCAATCCTCAAGGCATTTCTTCAAGTAAGTATGAGTTGACTTCTATAAGCACACTCCCTTTGCAACCCATCTCCATAATTGTAGCTCTTAAGGTGTCAATTTTTACTTGAGAGTTCTGTTAATAATATTGATTTCATGAACATAGTATGGCTGCTTGACTATGCCTTTTTGCAGAAATATGCGTATGTTTGGTTCTTGCACACACTTTGTATATAGGTGTGCATGTGCATATCCACATGCATGCATAAATATGTTTCCTTGTGCTACTGTAGGCATGTGTATGGATTATGAGTTTCAAGATTATACTTGAAAAATGAGACTTTTGCATTATTTCCTTAGATTGTTGTACGTGTCTGCAACTTGCCCCATTTCTAAGCCTGTTTGCCAATGCCCAATGTGATTGCATTGTTACATTGCACTTCGACACCAAATTTAGTTGCATTTTGACTGTAGGATTTGCCACTAAGAGGTTTTGTCCATGTCACTGATAGTGTTATCTTGTGATTGATATCTTCTGCTGTTTCATACATCTCTGGCAAGTCCATGATTTTATTACTGACTTGTCGTTAAATTCACGTTTGATTATTGTGTTTTCCCAATGATAATGTTTGGTTCCAAGATGTTTTTTGTCTGCCGTAGTCTTGTACATTTTGCGCATATGCAGTTATGCACCCAAGCATCCTTCTAGTCCTTTTGTATGTTGGCTCTGTTCAGGTATGGGATTCTTGTTAATACATTTGCTGGTATTGAAGAAAATAACGTTTGTGGTTATACTTTCAAGTTTTCGTGATTCTATTTTGAGCTTATAGTTTTTTCACCAATGACCATAAATGATGAATCACCATGAAATTCTTTCAGCCTTTGTTGCTGTAACATGGTTTTAATAGCAGTTGCAGGTTATCTCAGAATGTGGGGGCTATGATGCAGGTAAATGCCCTGCTATATTATATCTGTGTTTAACCTAAAACAACCTTGCAACTGCTTTACATTATGACGTAAAGGTTGTTGAGAAAACCATTTCAAGGCATACAAGAGTTCTTCGTTAGAGATTATTTTATGTCTTCCATAATAATGTAGTTACGGTGTTACCTCTTTCATTTTGCAATCTGTCTCAGTGCTTAAGCCATGTTTTTTCTTTTTTAAAAATAGATCTCATGGGATTACCATCATGTGCCATAGACCCATCGTTGCATGTGCAATAAAATGAGTTTTCCAAAGTCCAATCAGAATTTGCTGATTGACATCCATAATGTCTTTTCAAATTGTTCCATTCATTTTTCTATGGTATCCCAATATTTTTCATGATGGAATCAGAGAGAAGCTGTGCAGAAATAGAACTACTACTCACTATCTGGTACAAGGAAACTATGGATCGATCACTATCACTGGAGTTGATTAAATGGTAATTGTAAAACTCGGCTTCTGAAATTCTACCTAGATGCATGATGTGTTTTTGAGGAAATCGAGTTCTGAAATAGCTGGATGCACTGCAATTGGTGGAGTGAGAGTGCAAGCAGTACTACCAAGAAGTTGTTCTATGTTGCTTTCGGTTGCGAAAATGGTGTCATGCACATTAAATTGCCTCCCCATGTATGGTATTCTACTAGTGGAGTAACCCAGAGCTAATGTTTCCAAGTACCTGTAACGAGTTTCCCAACTTGGATATTTGAAAGTGAATCACAGCCTGGAATGTTATAGTGTTTATATTTCTGACATACCAGGATAGCGGTGAAGTCATACTGGACAACATTTCTTATCAATATACAACTTAACTGCATTGCTTACCATGTCATTTTCTTTGCTGTATGGCGTGCCAAAATGGGGACAGCGACACCTCGTCAACATATTATGATATTAACAATGTCATTGACAGTGAAAAAGGTATGTACAGGAGCAATTATAAAACTTCGAGTCTATGAGAGAGATGTAGAATGGTTTTCAGAAATATTTTGAAGCAGAAAATATGGAAATGTAGGAGGAACATACAATGACCAGATGGACCTGGTCAACTAGGATAGCAGAAATGCTGGTAAGAATGGTGATCGAAATCCTTTTTGGAAAACATATGAAAACTGACTAGAACCTTCTATCATGGGCCCATCATATCAAGGGCAAAGACATACATGAGAATGGGGCTTTAAATTATTAGATGAATGTTTTTGAAGAATGGATATCTTTGGTATAGCATATAGAAGCAAAAATCAAGATGTACAGAAAAGGATTGACTTTGGTTGAAGACATTGAAAGTTGAAACACATTCTTGTGTTGTGCAGATAGATATATGGCAAGGACAGTCATTTTTTGAAGGCAGCGGTAAGAAGAAAACATTTGGCATGAGAAAATGTACCAGTTATGAGTTCTGGATTACCGATTGTTAAAGACAACCCCACTGGAGGTAACTCTACTATAGACAATAACGTAGAGATGATTCCGTTGGATGCTGCCCTAGTTATCATGACCTCAAAATATACAACCCTATCAAGGCAAGTCCACCAAGCTGTAATTTCCACTGATAACTTATAACAGCTGTTAATAGAGAAATTGGGATCTTAATAAATGATTGTACTGTGACATAAAGGCAAGTTTAATTACATATATCTGCTTAGCAGTTCGGATAGGCAATTGAGCAATTGTATGCTGATGTGCAAAAGGTAGAAAGAATTATTACAAAGGTGAAGAAAGACGAGTTCTTGTACAATTACTTGGTGCCCTATCAGGTGGTTAGCTTGAATGCAAGGTGTTAGCACCCAAATTGGATTTCTTCAAAATCTGATCAGAGTCTCTATCTTTGTTTGTGCGTGGGTAAATTATGGAGGGAATTGGTTGGTTGGTCCATCAACGCAACACTGAGTTCGTAGAGTGTCTTTCAGATTTATCACATGGTCGCATGTTTTTGTTACTCAAGAATAGATGGCTGGACACGTTCTTGAACAGTTTTTATATAGGTACATTCATAGGTTATATGAATATCACAGGTATAGGTGGACAGTTGATTCTGTAGCAGTAGGTGTCTCATACTTGCAGATTTATCACAGTATTCAGGGTAGGAGGTCGAAGACCCCCAAAGGGTATTGTCAGGTTAGTTTTTGCATACTTATATTCTTCGGTATCTGATCATAGATTTGGATACCCTTTTGGGAGATGTGCATCAAGTTCAAATTTCAGGCAAATCTAAGAAGTTGCTGTTTTTAGCCATTTTCAGAGAGTCGCCCAATTATTAATCTGATTAAATATTTAAGGATCTACTTGGAGGATTTGCCTATGGTTTCATCAGTTTTTGAGGATAGTCTATTTTTAGCAGGTGACTGGATATGTGGGGACCTAGTATGGTGCACAACATTAGTGTCCAATTTCATGGCATTCTGAGCAGTTTTAATTTTTAGGGACTGGTTGTGTTTTGGCATGGTCTATATTTAACTTGGTGGGCCCACATGGAGATATTGTCTATTATTAGACAGTGTTGAGGCTTGGGAGGTGTTTCCCCTCATACTGTATGAGGATCATGTTGCCACCTTAACCCGCACGTGAACGTGAGAAAAATTTCAACTCACTGAGTGGCCTTGGGGGTAAGTCTTGAGTCGGGTGCATCTGTCATCACAACATTCGACTCCTCTATTTAGGCCAACTCCTAAACAAAGCCAAGGGAGGTAGACCCTAAGCAATCTAAGGATGGTCGCTTTGGCAAAAAAGGACTTGGGAGTTAATGAAAACTAAGAAATTAATCTAGTAGTATATCTAACAAGTAAATCAAATGCACAATCACAAGATCAAGTAAATCAAAGCTTACAACATGTATATGTTAAAGACCAGTGCTTCATCCATTTGGGAAAAGGAGAAATGATTACAAAACTCGAAATAACTTGCAAGCTAAACTATGGATTAATTTATCAGCAGAAAGGGAAAGTTATCTAATTACTAGAAAGCAGAAGCAGTGTCAAATTGTGAAGTCACTGGAGCGAGGATTGACTTGCTTGTTAAATGGAGGAACAAGAAGGAAAAATGAGTTGTTATTAATGGATTATTAAAGGGAAATGGTGGTTTCTGAGAGTCTGATATACACAAGGTATGTGGAAACAAGTCCGGGTTAAGTGATGTCAAATGTGGTACTAATCGAAGAGGAGTACTAGATTGGAGTCGCTAGGGATGTCCAACACAGTATACCAAATGAGGGTGTAGCCTGATGAGCCCCAATCAATGGTCACTACCAAATATGCTCCCTCAACTGTAGGTATATGTACGTAACAATCTTCTATAGATCTTTATAGATGCGGTAACACGTCTCTAGGGAAGATTAATTTAAGTTAATTTAATGTGAAGTGCTCAAAATGTTACTTTGGGAGAGTTGATCACAATATTACAACTTGCATAAATAAAATAAGTAGAGTATACTAGCATGCAATGGCAAAAATTTAAACTAAACTAGCAGGATGCCTAAGTTAACAGGTGAACTAGTGCATGTATGCAATGGACAGATGCAAAATTGACACGGAAAGAAAAGGAGGTGGCGAGAAACTTAGTGATTAAGTTTGACTAAGCTGCTACTCCCTTTTGAGGTTGCTTTAGATGATTATTGCTGATCCTTGTGGCCAGCAGTCGAGCTTTTACAATGTGGATTATATTGCTTCCTTTGAGGACTGCGTGTTCGCTATCAAAAAATCAGCGAAAGAAAAGTTTGGAACAGCAGTAGAAAATGTGGGAAAAATTGCCCCTTTGTCACTTCAGATGATGGCTTTCACTCGCAAGGTAAAAATACAACTAAGACCAATTGTTAGGGGGGTTAGTATTGCACATCTGGGTGGACATAAGTGTCCGCAACATACAAATCTATGGCTGTCCCAAGAGTGGCCTGTGAGCTAAAAGTGATAAAAAATGCCAGATAAATGCTTTAGGGTGACTTTTGATGACATGCAACAACATGCACTCACATGAAAGGTGAAAAAGTAAGAAATCTATGTGTGCATGTGGTTATTTTGAACATGCATGGACATGCATGTATCTTTTGATAACATGCACAAACATGCAATGCTTTTCCTAGATCTATTCGTAAGATATTCAACTTCTTATCAATGAGATCTATGCATGCAAATACATCTTACTTAGAATTTCCTTGAAAAAATATAGATTAATGCATAAACAAAATAAATAGAGGGAGTAATTTTCTTTGTATTTGGATGGTTAAGAAAAACATAGAGAGAAAGAGAGTTGTGCCTTATCACAAATTTGGGCAGTGGAGTCACTGAGGAATGACCCTAAGGGCCTTTCTTTCTTGAAAAGATGATCAAGAGAAAGATGTCGCTTGGGCTAACCTTAGGCTACTCAATGGGTGGGACATGCACAAGTCAGTTCTAAACATATTCAAAGAGAGAGTGACCCTCTTTGGATTCTTCATTTATGGGTGCGACCTAAAGGGAAAGAGTTAATATAGCACAATTAGGACAAAGGTAAAGATGCTAAAATTAACTTCCTTCACTATAACTCAACAATTAATCTATGCTAGAAAAACTATGAAGCAAGATAGTACTCAGTGGGGAAGTACTACCCTTCCAATGATCACAATAGAATTAGAAATGCATGCATAAAACAACAATACAGATTAGCTCCACAAAAGCATGAAAAACAAGCTATGCCACACAACAATGAGCCACACCACAACTACCCTCCAAAGCCTTTCTTTATTATTCAAATACTTGGCCTCCAATAGAGACAATATTACAACAATCTCAAAGAAAACAATAACCAACACAAATGAGAGAGGAAGAGCCTCTTTAAATAGGAAAATACCACATTGGGATCTTCTCCATGCATGGAGGGAGAAGACACCATTTCGAATGGAGATCCTAAGGCAAAGTGATGAGAGAGTGCCACATGAGGGAGTTAACTTGAATGCCATGAGAGTGCGCTACATCTGGAGTTAATCCCAATGAAAACTACGAGAGAATGTGCCACCTTAGGGAGGAGAAACCAATGCAAGGAGAGTGCACCACCTTTGGGAGGAGAAACCAATGCTAACAAAGAGATAAGGTAATTTTATTAATGTCCAACTAATGACCACAAAAGTAGGCCAAAGGGACTGTTGAGTACAATGATGATGACATTAAAAAGCCAGAGTACCAAATGGTCTCCTATAAAAGACAATATGTATAAAGTAAAATACAATAAAGTAGAAAATGCGAGTTGGGATAAATTATGGAGAACCATTAATCGCAACCACAAGTCTAAAATTCCGGTGAGAAAAGGTGCCACATTTTGGAAATGACTCATTAGTTAGGTGAGGGTGCCACCTTACTTCCTTGGATGAGGGAAACATGAAAACACATGAATGAGGGGGAGCTACACTTTTTTGAGGGGGGAGGTGCTAAGGGGCTTATCTTAGCCCACAAACATGGTCATAACTTTGGATTTAGGGGGAGGTACACCTTTTTGATTCCACTAGAGCTTCAACATGAGAAGGAGCATATTCTAGGAATATTCCCTTTTTTATAATTGACCCTCTTAACCCCTGATTACATAGTTTCTAATACATTTTTATTCCCCGAAGGGACCTAAAAGGTCATAGCTTTTGATAGGGACATGGTAACTAACTCAAATTTTGACATTAGACTCTAAGGACTTAGACACCAACCCGGGCACATGTATTGTAACATGCTTTAGCTTTGGAGGTGTGAGTGAAAAAACTTGGATAAACTTTGATCACTAGGATTTGAGTTCATGTAGGTGAAGAAAACACTCCAAAGTAGCCATATTAGAAATGACTCACTCATGCTATACCCTTTACACATATAATCGATGTCAAAATTTTACAAACAACTTCCTTTGACCATGACAAATGAAGTACAAAATACAACTGGGCAGAAGATTGCCTAATTTGGATGAGGAATTGAAATGTCCCTGGCTGGTTGGTGTCTTCTGTTTGTTGATCATCCTGTGCAAACTGGGTGCTAATAGATCCCATGTGATTTTCATCACATCACTAGTGAAATTTTACAAACAATTTCCTTTGACCATGACAAATGAAGTGCAAAATACAACTGGGTAGAAGATTGCCTAATTTGGATGAGGAGTTGAAAGGTCCTTGGCTGGCTAGTGGCTTCTGTTTGTTGATCATCCTGTGCAAACTGTGTGGTAATAGATCCCACGTGATTTTCATCACATCACTAGTGAAATTTTTCACAAGGATCGAGCTTGTAGTTCTTCATGGCTAGACAGTTGGATAGGAAGGGGGTACACTTGTATTTTTGACTCATAGATGGTGCTTCTTCATGGTTGAGTGGTGGCCACGGCAGTTGGCTAGGAGGTATGATGTGATGTGTTCTCATGTCTGCATGGTGATTATTGGTAAAGTATTATGTGCTTAACTAGTAAAACAATGCTTATAAGATGATGCACTCCCTCTAAATGATTATTAAAGGATACTTGATTAAGGTGATAAGACAATTAATTAACACTTAGATATTTTGTGGAATGGGATCCCATCAAATTAGGGTCTCCCTAAGTTGTGAAGTGTTAATAATTGTATTTTTTAACTTATGGATTAATTAAAGTGTCTAACTTTGGGTTTTCTAAGGTTTTAATGTGATTAATTAAAGTTAAAGAAGAAATACAAATAATCACACTAATTAGCCAAAGAACCTAATTTGCACTTAGGATTAATTTAAAAATCACTTAAGAGGGGGACGCTAGGCACAATAGCTTCTCATGCAACCTAATTGATGATTATTTCATGAAGATTAAGGTTGAGGGTCTCCTAGATGGAACACCCTAGAGGATTTGAAGGAACTTGACACATGGGAAGTTGTTACACTATTGGAGCGGCGTTTTAACTTCCGGAGCAGTCATCTTTTAACAAAGTGCTTACAATTTTGCTAATTCAATGGCATTAGAAGCAAAGTGACTATGGGATTTTCAAAAAGTGGTTATAATAGAAAATCCGATAAATATTGTGGAAATTGGTAGTTTCAAAACTACCACCTTGAAGCACTCACTATTTTTTTGACCACTCAATTTAAGGAGTGCCCCACCTTGGATGCTTGAGCATTTTGATGTTTACGAGAGAGCATCATTAATAAGTGCACATGTTAGAGAATGCTTGGTCAATCACTCAAAGGAGGGGTGTGCTCTCTTTCCTTCAACCATTTTGGAGGTGGTCTATAATTGAGTACTCTGTTTATTCATTGTTGAAACTTTCTCATGGAGTTAGTTACTTGTAGCAAGTAGATCTGACCAACTCCATGTGTTATTGTTGAACTCTTTTCAAAGAGTTGGTTAGATGGCAACTATGATTGTATTATTTCCATTGGGGAAAAAAGTGGATCTAACCACTAGTTTGCTATTTTTAAGAAAATTAGTTGTGCATATAGTGGATGTAAAAAGGGAAGTTATTATTTTATTGTAAAGGAATTTGAGCTACACTATCTATATAAAGAGTGGCCCTTCCTCATCCATTTTCATGGTTAGATCATTGGAGTTCTCTCCTTGGAGCTTAATGCATAACTTTTCTTGGAGCATATGTGAAGTGTAAGGGATTTTTCCCTATTAAAGTATGGCTTTCATGGGTTAATATTGTTGTTATGAGAATTTCTAATGCTTGTGGATGCAAAACTATAGTATTCAAGATAAGGTGAAGAGCTGAGTTGATACCATGCAAATGGATTAGGATTGTAGATTATTATCTTCCCTTAATCCTCTTATTTCATTGAGGAAACAAGTTAGGCATGTAATTGTTTAAGTTCTTGCTTAGTGAATGTCCCAATGAAATGTCAATCTTAAATATTAGTTGAAAGTAGGATCAATTTACTCTTTCTTTCTACTCATCTTATGATAATTTCTAGCCAAACTTGAGGTGAAATTGACATGCTGATTTGCTATCATTTTCTCTTTAATGCATACAAAAATTCAGTCTCCTTGGATTAGCCTTTGACTTCATTTTCCCTTGTTGGTATAGGCTCTAGTCTCTTGATCTTTCTATAACATTTTTAACTTTCTATGCTACAACTGTACTTTGTTAAGGCTTACTCTCTTATATCACCCTGAGCCTCAATACCATAGCCATAACAATCTCATGTAGGGATACTCCCTTAGAGTTGGAGGAGAGCCAACCTGGAGTTGGAGAGGGTGTTTCTGAGGTGATAATGGGTAGCTCCTCTCGAGTCTCAGTTGCCATTCTTTTGGGCTTTAATTTCACATGCTAAAGTCCGTTTCCCGGAATTTGAAGTCTATACTTTGTGAGGGTTATTTTTAAAGATTATATTCTCACATTGTGACTGCATGAAGGGACAAAGCCCTTGTTCCTTGTGGATTTTTGAACAGAATGTTGGGTGTATAGGTGCACACATCCATCCATCTTGAAGGCTTTGAAAGTTAATCTTGGTGACTCGACACTTTGGTATTGCTATATTGTATGCATGCATTTTTCATACTTGGTTTCTCATATTGAAGATTTAGAAATTTAAAGAAAATTGCATTTTGTGAAGTGGATTGGTTGAAAGACTTGTTCAATTCTTTGGAATTGTTGGGTATCTCGAGCTATCCAAATTACTTTAATGATGATTGGAAAAAATATGTCAAAATACCATGGACATAATGATTCTCCTATGTTGCATGTTGCATCCTTCATTGAGGCTCTTTCAAAACTTATGGTGTCAATGAGAATGTCAAAATGAAAATGTTCATGTTTTCCTTGGATTTTACGAAGGATGAGGTATGTTACACTCCAGATTCTTTGCAGCGCACCATACCAGATGTGCTAAAGATTGGGGTCTTTTTGCCATTGTTAAAGGCCAAGTTGGGGCTTGTTTATGTAAATGTGTTGGTCTAGCGAGGCTCATGACCCTTGGTTTGGTCATGGAAGGTCCTCTTGGTCCTCTCAAGAAGTACTGGTTTAGTGGCTTCGTTGACTACCCCTTGATGGTTGGTAACTCCTCATCATGTCGGGCATTTATGCACTGACTGGGTGTCTGGTGCACATGGCTTAGGGGTTCTTAGCCACACTTATGATTTTATGCTTTGTGGAGGTGATTGCGCTTGTAAGGGTTGTCACACCTGCCTTAGCACGCCTCATCGATATCCCTTTGGACCTCATCTTGTTGTATTATCCCTCCCTCTAGGTCATCTTGGTCTTGAAGAGCAAATTGTCCACCATCAAAGCAAGTTCAAAGAGGTTGTACCAACCTAAGGAGGGCATTGAGGGAAAAAGAGAAATGTTGGGGTTAGATGGGGCATGGTGTATTCCTTCTAAGGTCAACTTTTCATCATGTTGAAGCATTTCATCATTATTTTATGTTGTACGAGGTTTAGTCCTCGGATTGTGGGTGACAAACCCTAAAAAATCACTAAAAGTCATTTTAAAGATAAATTAAGTAGGTTGGCTTAAAGGAAGATTAAGTTATCCTTTTGTACTATAAATATGGCACCTCATTTGTAATCAAGATCATGGGATCAAAATGACTGAAATTTTATTTTTACTTGTGTACATGAGAGATTAAAGTGTGCATGCCTCCTTTCCTGACTATTCTAGGGTTTTCAAGGAACAAATCTTGATGTTTGATGCTTCTTTACAATCTTCCAAGGCTATTCTAAGGTGAAGTTTGAGGTTATTTCTCTTCTTCTTTCTCTCTCGAGTATGGTAAGATCTTGAATCTCTTGTCTTACATTGCCAGAGGCATCCAAAGTAGGAGCAATTTAGGGTTTTATGCATGATAGTTTAGTCTTGTTGGGTGAGACATCTCTCTTGTTTGGGCCTTGGCATCTTGTTTTCCCTAATTAGGTCAAAGGCCAACACAACCTAGGGTTTCTTGCCCTTTCCCTAATTCATACAAATATTGAATTGCTAATTCTTAGGAGAAATGTTAATCCCGATTTCTCGCTGCCCGGTGGAATAAGACCTAGGTCTTTTTCTCTAATCTTCACCTATTCAATTTTATAAAATTCTTTGTACTATATTGAAAAAATACAAAAAAAAGAAAAAAGAAAAAACTCTAGAAATTGAATAGTTTTGAAAAAATCCAAAAAATATTTATTTATTGTCATTGTACTTGTTTAGTGTTAATTTTTCTTGCAAAATTCCAAAGTTTGCCGCGGTTATTTTATTTTGCAATATTTAAATTTTATATTATGTAAAAAATCTATAAAAAGTAAAAAACCCCACAAAAAGTGTGTTTTGCAGCTCTTGGAGGCATAATCTAGGGTGATCTCAGCCCTAGAGGAGGTGATGTCAGTTGCAGCCCTAGTGTATGTCTGGTTGAAGTGTTTTGCAGGTCCATCTTTGAGGAAGGATCAAACCCTAGTAGTTGAGAAGGGTTCCTACTCCATCTCCAAGTTTTGGCGGTGGACTTTGGGGGGTTTTCACGTGCCAAATCAAACCTTTTAGCCATTACTGCAGGTTATTACAGATCTGAAGATGAATTCAGCCCCAAATTTCCTCAATCATTCGTCAGACCAAGTGCGCCCTAGGGGGGATTGAGTCCTTTTTGGTTGGTAAGTGATAAGAGGTACTTATTGGGATGTTTTTCATGGTTTAATTCCAAGATTTTACACAAGTTAAGGTGCTGGTTTTTAATGCAGAAAGTTGAATCATCTTGTCAATCAATCAATACTAAGTTATTTTGCTCATAAACCTTCCTAGTCATTGAGAATTTATTGAATATCTTCGTGACTCCTTTAAGGCATTGGTCTACTTACCTTGTAGGAAGGTCTTGTTAGAAGTAGTATTGTTCTCGTTGCATATATTGCAGGGCAACTTGTATTTGCATTTGGGAAGCCTCCCGTGGCCTAAAGAGCAGGCCTGTTGTGGTGTCATTGGGTGAATCTCCTGAAAAGTTGTTGATCTTAACACCGACCCTCGTGACCTAATCGGAAGGGTGTGCCAATTTGTGAGGTAACACGCGTTTGATTGGTATGAAAATCTTGTTAGAAAGGAAATATTATCTCTTCTATATTTTTTCAAAGTGTTTCTCAAGCTCTGGGATCCTCATTATGAAGAAGACATGTATGAGGATGTTGTTGAAGATCTTGTTGCAACTCCTTATGAAAAAGATATTTCCAGCTCATTTGCCATAGAAAATCAAAAGTCACTTCATGATTGCATTGAAGACCAAGCATATGACGAAGACAGTGGGAAATTAGCATTGTGGTGACAATGGTGCTTCTTTCCAAAGTTGCTCTTGCTAATGCTAGTGGATTATGACTTTTCCACTTATATGCTAAATCAAGCTGTAACACACAAGACAACCTATCTAAAAGTACCCTTTCAAATTCTTCATCTAGAAGTTTTAACATCTTGTCATGGTTAAGAAACTACCACCATATGTCAGCATCTTCTTTAAACCAAGTCATAGTCCATGTCTCTAGTGATTTTTCCATAATGACTTTGTCTTGCGTATGTACTCTTCAATGCTAAGATCATCAACTTTTCCCTTAAAAGCCATGTTGCTTGGTATAACCTGAAAAGAGGAAAAGGTTTTGAGCAAAAACAATTATTTTCTAATGTACTTCCTTTATGTAGTGAAGGTTTGGAGACGGATGTCAATTGGGTCTAGCATGAGTGGTTGCAGGATGGAGTGTTACCTCCCCACCCAAGTTCTACTCTTGTGACATGTTGAGCTCATAATGAGTATATTGTTGTAATGGTGTTGTTGATTGGCCTTGTGCCCTGAAGAATCTAGGTTTAAAAAAAAGGTTTGGAGACGACAAATTTGAAATGATCATAACTCCATCAATATTGCACAGAATCCCTATTTTGACCACAATTATGAAATGCCACAATCACTCTACATCTATTGGCATTGGTTTGATAAAAATCTGGAAACTCTATCAAAAGATATCTAATCTGCAGTCTACACGACTGTCACCGGAAAAAACCTAAAACAACTGATTTTAAATCAACGATAACTCAACTTCTTGGACTCTAAATTGGACATTTTTTTGAACTTGGCTACCTTTTCAAGATAAACTCAAATCTGTAGCCGGTTTCTTCAAATTCTGCATAGAATTTTTCAGAAATGTATTTGAATAGTGTCACCCTCTTTTTTACTCCAAAAAATATGCAAAAGGAAAAAAAAATTCCACCTTACCAAATGTTTTGTTCCTTAATAGATAAAAGATCAAATATGAAAGATAAATCCTTAACTTAAAAAATACCACTATGCATCCACACAATAGACACACAAGAATGACACAATAATGTAGAGAAAACCCTTAAAGTATCGTAATACCATTAAATATTCCTTATGGAAGGAATCACTCCACAAGCCATGCTTGCTACAAATTATATTCACATCCAACTCACCCCATATAATGATACTCATGTGTATTTATACCATCTCATGAGTATACCTATGCCAACTTCCCCTTATTATTATATTATTCCTTTTAACTGCCTAGTGGACATATTTATTACCTACCAACTACCAAGTGGACCTATATAATACATTCATTATCCCCATGGGTATCTTGCTCGGTACCCCATATTATCCTCCCTAGGTACATTACAACCACACATTCTATGGACTCCATGTGTTTCCCATTGCATTAGTTTGATTGTTGAGGATATCAGCAAATGCACATTTCTTAAGGTGGCCATTGATTAGAGCAAGAGCATCACCAAAGACATATAGAAATATTCCTTTGTCCTTAGTCTCATTAGGTAATTCATAGGGAACAAGAAGCTGTGCCTTGGCATTACATTTTTTTTCAACCAGTTTCATTTCCCTTCAATCTCCTTACCGTTGTGAATTGGCATGGGAGGGGATGTTCCTTTTTTGATGAGGAGGAGCAGCGTGAGCATGTGCATGGGGAAGGGAAGGATCTGGATGACCCACCCTCTTTAGGTGGGGAAGAGCTGGTCCAGTAGGAAGACATTGGGATTGAGGAAGCTTACAAGGCAGCCTCATAACTGTCTTATACACAGATTCATACATGGGAACCCACCGCTAGTCGTCAAAGTAATGCTATAGGGCCTTCTAGTGGCAGACGAGCCCTTAACTTTTCTCGTAAAAGGAGAAGAGAAGTTGATATCTAGCTGCTAGATTGATCTTTCTATATCACTAATCATGACAAGATACATTTTATATATATTTGATGTCCTTTTGTATTAGTTATTTAGTTTCTGTCCTTGTCTCGACAACTATTAGGATTCAATATTGACTTTGATGTATCATTTGGCATCCTATAAATCTGATATATCAGTGGTTTTTTCATATTTATGTGGAAATATGATATTCATATAGCCAAGTTGGAAAAGTGGCTTATCTGACAGTCTTTGTCCTGTTTGCCAATTCTTTGAGACAATAAAGTACATTTTTGTGAAAAGTGGTTGGTAGTACGTCTTGGATCAATATTCAGTTCTCCTTCAGGGATGAACCCATTGGTGGGTGGTTCTGTTTGGTGATTGCAGCTATTTGGTTTGTTTGTCTTTTTATTCGGATTTGCCATTGTTTGAGGATCTCTGTTCTAAATACCCTCTGGAAGATCCGTTGTAGGTTGATTTTTGATTACGAGTGATTGCTTGCTATACCATGTGGCAGAATTGGTGCATTTGCAGTTGTTGGCCAAATTTTCTTTGTTGATTAAGGATGCAAAGTCTCTAGATGCCGTAGCTTATTTTGATTTTATTTCTGCTTTAGTATTGAGGAAGAGGATATAAGTTCCATTATATACCCTTCCACTTTTTGATTTGCTGATGTAAATATTTTTCTGTAAATATATGATGTACTTTTAAAAAAAGCCATTGAAAAGATTAAATTGACTTGGTTGTTCGCTCTCTTATTTGCTGCAAAATGTTGGGCTGTGTTCTCAGGTGTTGTGCACACTTGGAAGTGTGGTGTTTGTTACCATTTTACTACTTCGTTTGATTTGGTCTGCAGTTACTTACATACGAAAAAGTGGCAAACCTATTGAGTTCCATGGGGACAATGGTTATAGTTCATACAGTGCATCACAGCCTGCAACCTAACTTTTGTGACCCTTGGAACCTGTAGTTGTGATCAGATAATCCAGCTCTTTGAAATTTCATGTAATATGAAATTTGAGAGCACCTTTAATTCCTGAAAATCAAGTGATGGTCATCTTCTTTGGTTGTCTACTATGTAGCAGGCATACTGTGATTGAAGTTATTCTTAAATTGCTTTAGAAAGAAGGAAATGAAGAAAATATATTGATGTAACAAATGACCCAAAATTAAGGATCAGCGGAACTGTAAGTTACGGCATTTGTCATGTATAAATATTAAATATAGTAAGGGAGAAGGCATTTCCAGTCTAGTCCAGACTCCAAACCTGTACCTTAAATGAAGATAGAAAAGAGGAAGTAGGGAGATTGAACTTGACTTCCTGTATGCACACACTTGTCTTTTTTCTTCTTCATGGTATGTATTTGCCTTTTCTTCGATGAGAAGTAGGACTTTTCTTTTCTCCAATTCTGATCAAGTTGGCAACAAACCACTCTCTAGGGAGGGAACAAATTCTAGATTGTTTCCCAATCAGCAGAACTGTAAGTTACAACATTTATCATGTATAAATATAATAAGGGAGCAAGGCATCTCCAATCTAGTCCAAACCTGTAGCTTAAATGAAAGTAGAAAAGAGGAAAGAGGGAGATTGAACTTGACTGCCTATGGCACACATTTATTTTTTATTTTTTCATGGAATGCATTTGGCTTTTGTTCAATGAGAGGCAGGGTTTTACCTTTTTTCAACTCATCAAGTTGGCAACAAACCAGTCTCTAGGGAGTGAACAAATTCTAGAATGGTTCCACCTGTAATTGTCTTGTGATCATTTTTAATGAACCTCATACCAAAGCACTCATTTTTAAATCGGGAATTGGCAATAGCAATGTTTCTTCAAGATAGCCTTCTCATTGTTTTGTATAACTGTATACATGTGCCATACCATAAACATGGTGTTCAAACCTCCTAAGCAAGATGGGGGCTGGCCTATTTGAAGTTACATTTCGGGACAAGACCAGATGTTTGTTCTTATAAGGTCAAATCATAACATGAATTTCTTGAGTAGCCTATTCTTCAAATTATTCTGTACTGTGCTTTTTCTTTTGTACGTGAAGAATATAGGGTTTATTCTATTGTACTCAAAATAAGCAAATTAATATTAGTATTTATGTAGGATGTCCATGTCATCAGTGTCTCAGTTCAGGAGAATCAGCTGGAATCATGTTGTTTGCTATGTGGACATATCTTCTACTCTAAAGGACCTATGGATCAAACAATGGAAGGACTTGTAACATGAAAATAGTGGGGCATTGGATACTTACACACATGGACACTTAAAGATGATAAGACGAGAACTAATAACCATGTTAGATGCAACCAATTTTCCTTCCACATAGTTCACTGTTGATATGATCATATCCTTCATTCATTTTTGTTATGATCATAAAATATTGCTTTAACATAGTTCTATTTTTCATGAAGACCACTAAGCTAGAAAACAGTTCTAGAGACAAATAATGGCAATGCCTCATTTTCTATTCTATTCAAATCCTCAATGCCTAGATATGCCAATGTACTCTAATCACAACAGCAGATACTCCATTTTAAAATGCCCTTCTTCCTCTTACTCCTACAGTCAAAGACATGCACATGTATAGTCTGTTATCTCTAAGCAAATAAATGATTTATGTGGCTATTTTTATTGAATGGGATTATCAGTTTTTTATTTTAGCGTTATTAGAATATATACTAGTAGGCATTGAAGATACATGAAAGATCAATGTTTCCGACTACACCAGCTTTCTATATCCTTTCTCAGTTCTACCTGGTAAGCTCTGTTATCCTCTTAAATTGTTTGAGTTAAATATAGCATTGGTTATTTACCATTTTAGCTCAAAGTCAAGATTCTCAAATCTCATTGCCTATCCATTGGTATCATAACTCATTATGCTGCAATCTTGCTTTAGCTTTTAGATGGCGCATTTCAAAAATTGAAAAATTTTACTTCGACAAAGATTTGAATTTCAAAAAGCTAAGTTGAAAGAGATGATAGAAAATGACAAATTCATTTAGCTTTGTTAGAATTTTCTATAAGTTGTCTGGACTACGTGTCATCAATGGCTAGAAGGGTATATACTATAAAGTCATTTTTATAAAAAACGAGTCACTATATACAAGAGCTTTATGTTATTCTTTCCAAATTCACTGTTAGAAATTATGCCTTGTGAAGACTGGTGATACCTAAACTTCAAGCTTTGTTGTAAAGAATTGCGAATATCGTCATTTCAGGGATCAGTTCTTGTTTTGCCCAAATGTCTCTCATGTTTCAACATATGGTGCGAATTCTCCCATAAAACAAAGATCTTGTGTGCTCGAGGTTGCTAGTTCTTAAAGGCATTATTATAAGTTCTTTCGTTTGTTGAGGTTAACAAGGGTCAACAAGAAAATCAGTAGAATCAAATATCACCCCAAATCTGAAATAGTCTCCTCAAAAGTGTGCTAGAGAGAGCGTGCAAAACCTAAGCACAAGTGTGCCCAAGAAAAAAATGTCAATCACAAGAGAAAAACCAAAATAGAAGTGCCCCTACGCTTATAAGTTATAACACTTTATATGTTAGGTCAAGAAGATTACAAGATGAGATAATACAAATGAGAGCTTGAGTTGTGTATTTATACACAATTCAAGTGATCGAGAGCATTTTGAGTCTACATATCAGGTTTGACTAGGTCAGACTTAACCATAAATATACTTTACAACTATGTTGCACAAGTTTCTGGAACGTGGGAACGAGTGTCGGATACGACTAGAGGTTTCTGCCAAATTTGCAGGAAACGACAGGTTGGGAACGACAATAAAATCTATTAAAAATATAAAAATATAAAAATAAAATATTTAAAAAACTAGAACTAAGTCTTACATATAAATTATAATCATTAATGATATTTATATTTATGATATAAATATTCGTATAAGTATTGATATCTAATTTAATTTGAGCCTTACTAAAACTAAGCCTTACATATATTTTTAATGATTGAAGTTTAAAAAATGAAAAGACGATTTTTAAATTTAAAAAATAGATATTGAAATTAACCACATCACATTGATATTTATATTTAAATTGGTAAAATCAAAATCAAAATGCCCAAGGAAATACATAGTCGAAAACTTGGCAAAATTCCCAAAGTAGTACATAGTCCAAAAGTTGGCAACATGACCAAAGTATTACACAATCAAAAATTTCCCAAAGAACAAGGCCCATAATAACAATGAAGGGGATCATAAAGTGCGATCTTCAGTAACAAGGCTATCCATATAGGCTCGAGCCTCACTAGGCTCTGCACCTCCAGTGTCATCATCATCATCATCATCATCGACAAGATTAGATACAATGTCATCTAAGGGTATTCCAACCAAGCCTGCACTTGGTGAAGGATTATCCTCATCTTCATCAATCTAAGCAGCATCTTTAGCATCCACATCCCTGTTGGGACGCGTACCCTAAGGATTATTAGTTTTGGTAACTCTGCGGTTGTTTGTAAGCAGAGTTATGGGTCAAAATAGTCTTAGGGGTGTCGGGGTAAGTCAAAACCCCTTCTTGTAATAAACCCATGGTTTAAATCCAGGGTTTAGGGTTTTGGGTGCCCATGGTTTGA
>LPNX011211979.1:140906-178393 GCA_001517045.1 Pseudotsuga menziesii
CTGTGTGTAGGTTGTTGCCGAAAGGGCCAACACAGTGGGTCTTTTGTTGGTGCGACATAAAATGATTAAACCCGGGTCTGCCCTATTGCCCAACAAATTGGTTCCGTTGCCGGTTGAACTCAGTATCTGCTCAAGAGGGGTTTACGTCGTACCTCGAGGGCTATGTTCTGGAGGCCCTCTGTGACGGAAATCGATGATTGGTTTGCTGAGACTTATCTGCAATTCGCGCAACAAGAGAACACAAATTCGTGTTGTAGCGCACGTGACTTTTTCCAAAGGTATGTTTTTTGTGATGCTTATGAATTTTTTTTTAGTAGTATCCACATAGAGTTGCACCAGTGGTTGTCTAGGTTAACAGAAAGAAGGACGAACTGCCAAGCTCGACGGATTCCCATGTGGACCCCCACAAGGGTCAATCTTGTGCAACACGTGAACAACGAGGTATCCCGCGCTGTTGATTTCTGGACGACGCGCACATTGGAAGCTTTCGTAATAGAGTTTGCCATTAACACAAGTATCTCCTTCAGCGAAGTTGAACGGCAGTTCTTCAAAGGTCCCCATGGTAAGTTTTTGAATTCATTAAGCTTGCGGATTAAAATACTATTGGCTGAAAATGGTATATTGTGGCTTGAATCAGACTGCTAGCTTTGTAGTACTAACATATGTTTGCAAGTGATAATACCTTCGACGAGCAAAGTGGTTTGCTGCAAAGTGGAAAAAGGTACAAAATAGATTTTGACTCCTATTCCTTAGGTCAGGCTACCGCGTCTTCCCCTATAAATTCTGAAGAGTCAGGCTCAAAGGAAATCCCTTCGCTTGGAAGCCCCCCTGTCACCCCGCAGCGAAGCCCTATTACCCCTGAAAGTCCGTCGCAGTCTGACAGTCAACCAAGTCCGAGTATTCCGGCCACAGGTCAATCTGCATCTGTAAATCCCCCTCCCTCGACATCCTGTCCCCCTCCCAACCCTTCCAGAACCGCCATGGCCCACCTAGCTGATGATATTAAGTTGCCCATCTTCAAAGGCACGGGATCCGAAGACCCCGAACAGTTCTGGTTTTTATGTGAAGCAGTATGGAACACGAAGAATATTACAGACCGGGATGTGCGAACCGCGCAGCTCATTACTTCTTTTCGGGACCGGGCTTTGACCTGGTTCATGAAATTCTTTAGTACTCAGAACCCTACTTTAGATGAGATTAAGGCAGCCCTCACCAAAGAATTTAAGAAGCTTAAATCAGAATCGCAGAGCATCACTGAGCTCAAAGAGATTCAACAGCGGCGCGGTGAATCCGTGTGGGACTTTGACCAGAGATTCAAAGTTCTCCTAGACCAAGTTAGCTTTACCATTAGTCCTGCGCAGCACAAGGAATGGTTTATCGCAGCATTAGTACCCCATATCCGAACTCCGCTTATGCAACAGAAGGTTGCTGACCAGCAATAAGCTCTGGAAATTGCAATGAAGCTAGAAACCGCCCCCGTCGGAGATGATTCCGGTCTTGCTCAAATCCAAGCGCAGCTAGCCGCCATGGCCCTGGAGCTCCGCGATATGAAGAAGGCTAAAACCAGTCGAGAGGAGGTCTGGTGTACGCACTTCCGGACAGAAGGTCACGATAGGGACCAGTGCCCTGGGGTCCGACCCTACTTAAATACGGGTGTGCCCAACCAATTCAATCCCGGTGTTCTATATTGTGAGATTTGTCGAACCACTGGCCAACATCGCCCTGAAAACTGCCATCTTCTTCAGCGATATGTTCAAGTTCCCAAGAACCCCTACTGCAAGTTCTGTAAGTCAGTAGGGCATAATGAAGAAGAGTGTCGTAGCTATGACCTCATGCGAGAGCGCATCTCTGACGTCTACCGAGTGCAAAATGAAGTCCAGAATAATGACGGCTATGTTTACCGCGGCGGTGCCTCTGGAAGAGGTGCCTTTGGAGGTCGCGGCCGTGGTGGTATAACCGGAAGAGGTCGAGGACAGGTGGTGTGTTACAATTGTAACCAAGCTGGCCATTTGGCTCGTGACTGTCGGAACCCCACCACCACTTGTCGATATTGTCGCGCAGTCGACCATGTGATTGAACAGTGTCCCCAGCTCATAGCAAAGATTCAGGAAAACAACAGTGGCCCTACCCCGACTATTCAGTTGATTTCAGTTGAGCAGTGGCCGACTGCAACCATCAATGTGGTCACCCGGAGTGGCGCCAGGAAGCAAATTCAGCCTTCGCAGAACAACTTGCCGAGGTGTGCGCGCGTAAGGCCTCCGCGCAAGTCCCAGCACTTAATACTGCGCCAGACCAAGCACTAGTCAAGGCGGCTCCGTGCGATATGGTTGACCCTCGCACACCCGCCGTACCTGCACAACAATCTTAGCAGGCCTCACAGCCGCAAGATGATTCGTCGGATAAAGTAAGTACACTCTCCTCCTTTTTACAGAGTTGTATGAAACTCTTGAGGAATCAGAATGCTTTAAAAGAGCTGCAAAAGGTTCTTGCTGTCACAGACCCTCAGAGAGGAGTTGATTAGGAGAAAACTGTTAGTTGTGTTCGAAGAACGGGGAGGGAAATGAGATTGAATGTTCAGATAGGGGAATATGATATGACTGATGTCATCTTGGATCTTGGATCAGAAGTTAATGTCCTACCCAAGCAGACTTGGGGACAAATGGGAAAACCTTCCATGGATTGGTCACCTATACAATTGAGATTAGCTAACCAGCAAAAGATTGTGCCCCTAGGGAGACTTCTTAGTGTTCCCATAGATCTTGATGGGGTAAGCACTCTAGCGGATTTTGAAGTTATCGAGATCATTGATGACATCAACCCTTATCCAGCCTTGTTGGGAATCGAGTGGGCCATGGCAAATGCTGCAATCATCAACCTTAAGAGGAGACAGATGACCTTCGAAGGAAATGGTCTGCGAGTTATTATACCCCTCGACCCATCCCAAGGAGAACGATATACAGAACCAATCAGAGATGAAGGGGAGCAGGATACTCTAGACCACATCTACAACATTACAGCCCAGGAAGCAGACTATGTCGAGCCTGATGCCGACGGCGTACTAGATTGGCAATGTGATAGCTCCTGCATGTCTGATTCAGATGATGGTCTAGAGAATTGGCAGAATCGACTGTACGAGCTACATGGCCATAGGTGCGCGCAACTCACCAAGTCTCTTAGATACCTTAGTGCGCAGCCCAGAGAGTTGCCTACCTATGTTGGGTTGACCGACCCTGGAGAATTTATTGTACAAGCACCTCCGTCCCAGAGAATGCATACTTTGGAGACAGCATTAGGGGCTACAGCCGCAGGGCGGACTGATAACAACAAGACTACTCTCAGTTGGGCAGCCAGCCAGAAATTTCTGCGCCTCAGCTTCATAACTCAAGTCCAAGCAGCGCGATGTAAGTTCATTGGGCAGAATAGTCCTCAGAAACATTTGAGGCACAGTTATGCAGCATGGGACACCATCCCTTGCGAAGAGTGGGTGCATAAGTTCGTACACACCTTGGAACCTCTAGCACAAAAATGGTATATGGAGGCTGCGCTCCGATATGGAATTGAATACCAAACTAAGGGGCAGAACCAAGAAGCCAGCCCATCAAACGTAACAGTCCTGTCGCCGGCATTCCCAGGACGGGTTGAAGGGCAATACTGTGCCGAGGATGCTGGTTGTCACGAAGCTCACACCCGGATTCTGCCGAAGTTCACAAACACAGCGAGGCTTAAAATCCGACCGTTGGGAAGCAACCAATTTGGCGGCGGTAGTGTTTTAATTGCCTTAAATGCCTGTACTAAGGTCAGTATCGGAAATCGAGCTCCACTCGGACAAGATTTTCGTCAGATTTGGTGCCTTCAATGTACCGTCCTGCCCGATTTGATTGATGGCGTGTATAAGAAGATGCCTAAGTTAGGGAAAATTGCATTCTGCATTTCTTCAAGATTTCCGAGTGAACCCATGACAACAGAACGAGAGATTGACGAGTTGGTCAGAGAATTCGAGCAAGAGGGTCTGATAAGCTGCTCTAATCGGCCGCCTACCCTTGCTCCCTGTGAAGAAGCTTCCCCAGCACCACCACGGCTGATGCAGACACGGTCTGCCCAGAAAAAGATCAGAACTGAAGTTCGCTCCAAGTGAAACCAAGACCGGCAGAGGCAAACAGGGCAAACACCAACAGATCATCCTATGGATCCCACCGGTTCAGCACAGGTCCCGGCCGGGGGTAGGGAGAATATTGCACCACCGCGGCCACCATATCTACACCCTGTTCGCCCAGGTGCCACATTACCCCGTCGAACAAAGCAGTTCACGTTAACCACACCCTCGCTGCCACAAGGAGTTCAGCTGATCGGAAGCATGACAGGGAAGATCGATCAGCTGAAGTACAGTGATCATGACACAAATGACCATGGCAAGTTTCCACAGTTTGAACCAGCAGAATACTTGCAGCGCGTCAAGTACCCAGATCATAAGGTCACACTACTGGAAGTGCAAACATGGGCTGCAGGCCTGGACAAAGCTGGCCTACTCAAGCTGCTTGATATTCCCCATTTCGGTCGCGGCATACATGTGACCGTAGTGACCAAACAGTTGCTAGCGTTAGTGCATGACGTCTATTTCTGGATAGGGGACCAGCAAATTCCTATCGACGCCGCGCTCATCCATAGGATCACAGGTTTACCAATGGCAGGACCTGATCCGGGAACTGAATTTCCGTCCAAACATGATGATACAAAGCTCGCCCAAACTATGAAAGAGCGGTTTGGTCTGACAAAGGGGAAACGGGGATATCACACTTCCGCAATCCAGGAATAGCCCATTCGCGTCGCAGCTGAACTCTTAGCCTGCAAACTCATACGGAAATGCAGGCCAACTGAACTACCTGCTCCGGTTATCCGGATTGCTATGAACTGCGCTGAGGGGTATACTTATAATTGGGCCGCATATCTTGCGAAGGAGTTCCTGGAGGATGCCCGCGATGCACAGGAAAAAGGTAGACCTTTTCATTATTCCTGGCTTTTAATACTTATTGCATTAATTGGGTGGAAAGGACCCACGGAAGCCCAGTTTGTAGAGTTAAACCCAGGCATGCCAGGGGCAGCGAGGTACGCCTCCTTATGGATATCCTCAGATAAGGTAGCTTAGCAGATGACGAACACTGTGTTCGTCTTTTATGCCATGAGTATCCACTATGAGATTGTGCGAACACCACGGCTTACCAATGAGGTGTTCTCTAAATACGAGGGCGCCGCGCACTTCAGTGCCGATATGCATCATGTTTTCATTCAAGCCCGTGCCGATCCACAACGGCAATGCTTTAAATTACCATATGTGGTCACCGAACCAGATATCAGGGGTATAATTCAGCACTGGCCAACTGACTGGCTGAAAGATATAGGAAAAAAACCCTCTATTCCAGTTCCTCCAGCTACCAACCTTGGCGCAGGTACCAGTCAGGCGCAGCAGCAAAGCCCATTGGAAGATAGCGAAGACCTAAGTGATTCGCAGATGGATGTTGACGGCCAGGGTGGAGATGGCGGGCAGGACGAACAGGATGAGGAGTCGATCAAGACCATATCAGATCCTAACCCAGCAACGAAGCGCAAGTCACCAGAAGTAGCAGAGGTAACCAAGCCACAGTCCCGCAAAAAGTCAAAAGCGTCAAAGGACAAATGTATTGAAGAAGAAACCACGATAACGCTGGATGCGCTGGAGCAAGCTCTAGAACAGTCCATGGGAACGCTTACTAAAAAATGGTCAGAATTTGCGGAACTGCATCTTGCTGGGATCTCAGGTATAGCAAACAGGGTTTCGGAGCTAAAAGAATTAGCAGCAAAATTAGCACACAGTACTGCGACAAGTAGCACTACAGCACCTACGCAGCAGGATGTTAGGCAATGGCCACCCAGAGATTACCAAGGACAGGTATCAAGCGCAGCTCTGATACCGCCCGATACAGATTCATGGCCCTAGACGAGTATGACCGTAGGGCTCGATTATACAAAGATGTCCATGTCAGAACTGCACCTCTGCTAGCTCGCTATTACAAAGGAGATCCATGCACGTGACCAATTGTCCCAACTTCAATTAGAAGACACCATCAAACAAAACAAAACCTTTGCAGCATGCCTAGAAGCAGTAGCACAACAGAAGAAGGAGGCTGAACATAAAACAACTACGCTGATGCGAGCACTGGACGAGGCCTGTCGGAGTCTTTCTGACTGCGACATACAGGGAGCAGAGGAACCCGAGCAGAGAATCGCTAAGCTGAGAGACTATGCCCAGCAGTCTCGCAGCGAGATTGAAAGGATGAAGACAGAACACCAGAACCAGATTGCAGAACTTCAACTGCGCATCCCTCCCGAGACTCCACCAGAGGTCCGAGAACAGCGCCATCAGGACATCAAGGCTTCAGCAGCAAAAATATCAGATAATGTGGCCAGCGTCGCAAAACTGATGGAAGACAGCATAGAAGCATGGGCAAACCTACAGGACCATCCAGATGTAGGTAAGATCCAGGAAACCATCAAGTTGCGCCAGGATGAATTAGATGCAGTCAGAGTAGAAATCAAGACGCTGCCACCTATGCAGAAGATGGCTAAAGTGAAGCGCAGCAAGCAACTTCAGCAGGAAATCGAGTCCTGCAGAATGAAGGTAACGCTGCTGGCGAATGCGTTACAGCCCCTGGTTGATGAAGCATTAGAATTGAGCAATACTACAGAGAGCCAACTCAAACTTTTGAAGACCTATGACACTTTTGCGCAGGAACGGGCTGATACAGAATCATCTTCAGTGTTACAGGAATTGGTGGAAAAGGAGAAAGCCGCTGATGATATACTACACAACCTCACCAGTCGCTTCCAGACTCTTGCGCAGAAGATTCTCCCACCAGAGCCCTCGCAGAGTGTCCCGGGACGGGCCACTAATGAGTCTTAGGGGCCTGTTGGGACGCGTACCCTAAGGATTATTAGTTTTGGTAACTCCGCGGTTGTTTGTAAGCAGAGTTATGGGTCAAAATAGTCTTAGGGGTGTCGGGGTAAGTCAAAACCCATTCTTGTAATAAACCCATGGTTTAAATCCAGGGTTTAGGGTTTTGGGTACCCATGGTTTGAAGCCATGGTTTTGTAATAACATTATGTATAAATAGGCATTTTTGTAAATAAGAAAGGTTAGGTTTTATGATGTAAGAAAGACTAAGGCGAAGTTAAGGCTGATTGTGTAAGAAAATGTTAAGTCCCAGCTGTGTGCGTGGACGACCTCTGCAGCTGTGTGCGCATAGGGTTTTTGTAAGAAGATTGAGAAAGATCTGCAGCTGTGTGCGCAGAGGCCTGCTGCTGTGTGCGCGGCTGTTAAGGACTGAAGGGATCTGCAGCTGAGTGCGCAGATCAAACTGTGGTTTTGTAGCAAGTTGAATAAAACGCAGTTTGTGGACATAGCCCCTACACTAGGGGTGAACCACGTTATATTTGGTGTTGTGGTTTCTTGTGTTGTTTCTATTTCTGTTGTCTTTTATGCATTAATAACTGTATACATTTGATAACTTAGATCACTACTAATAACAAGCTTCGCTGTGAATTCCCTATAGTGGGTTAAGCAAGTCACGGTTGTTTATCTATCTGCGAAGTTGTATGAAAATGAATGACACAGCTGTGTAATTATTGATTAATAAGTTAGTAAAGGCTAAGGTACAGTGATATCCCTCTCTACTTGCAGAAACCTGATTCTGCGGCACCCCATTGCTGTTTCGGGTGAGACTGCAACCTGTGCGCAGGTTGTTGCCGAAAGGGCCAACACAGTGGGTCTTTTGTTGGTGCGACATAAAAGGATTAAACCCGGGTCTGCCCTATTGCCCAACAATCCCATCGTGCCGCGGGACCTTCTAAATACTTAGGTAGCTTCCTTGAACAAAGTCGAAGACTACTATGCACATAAACCAGTTTCTCTGCTCTCTTAGAGGTAAGCCTATTCCTCTTAACAGAGTGGATGGAACTATAAGTGGGCCAATTCCTTTCAGCTGTCGAGGAACTAGCAACTTGAGATAGCAAACGTGAGGCAGGATGTCGAAGCTCTGAAACTCCCCCCCATACATTCTCCACCATCCAATAGGGTTCTTTTGTGCATAAATCTTAATGCCCCTCTTTGCATCTTGAGTGAAAGTAGGAGGATTTAAAGTACCAAAATCAATAAATTGTTCTTGCTTAACATTTGCTTCATCAAGGGTATACATATTGCTTATGGCATCAAGAAACCCATCTTTAACCTCTTCATCGTCAATGGGTAGAACTCTATTTGGTCTCTCCATATACCACTTTGGATTAAGGGCATATGTGACCATGTGAAGAGAGGTATTGAGTTTTCTCCATCTCTTCTCTATTATCTTATGTATTTCGTGGAAAAATTCCAAAGAGGGATTTCTCTGACGAATTATGTGCCTTACCTTACCCACCTTGCAATCCATACATTCATATATTTCCCGAAGACTAGGGGAATCAGAATCTGCATACCTAATCAACTCCACAATTGGGGATGCAAATGAAACAACATATCTAACCTCAACCCACCAATCTTCATTTAGGATTAGATCTCTTATCTTCTTTGCTTGAGCTGATTTAGACTCGGACCATGCATTCCACTCTTGAGCAACAACAGTGGCTTGCAAGGATGCATACACATCAACCATACGTTCTAGAAGAATGAAGTATGTGGCATATCTTGTTTCTGCAGGTTTCAAAAAATGTTTCCTTGATTTCATCCTGTAGATTGCTAATGAAGCATGGTGGTTGCAAATGAACATTTGTGTCTCTCTCGCATCTGATATGAGCTTTGAAATCCAAGATATTTTGCCAATGTCTTTGAGGACATTGTTAAGAACATGAACACAACAAGGAGTCCAAAAGATATTCCTATATCGACTTTGGATCATTAATCCCGCTGCTCTACAAACAGGTGATGCATCTGTGATTACATGTACTACATTCGAGGGACCAACCTCTTCAATTGCGTCCTTCAAAATTTCAAACATGAAGGTATCATCTTTCAATTTTCTGTTGATGAAATTGTCATTGATGCCACCACCCAGCTGATGATGCTAGAGATGGTCTTGAAGTTCTGGTACACAGAGACTTCACTCAGTGATGAAGCAAATACTCATGCAGCCAATGGTTTAAGCATTATTTCCTAAAATGGAGAAACATGATTTTGGGAAAATGGTTGGAAGAATTTTTATTCATACTTTCTGCTAGTGTTGGTCTTATACTGCTCTTGGTACTGCGGGGTTTCAGTCATACATATAGACAAACACTTTGTGATATTTCCTGAGTATAATCTTCAAAGTGATCCTTTGTTAAATTCGGCCTACATAGTTGGTAGATCTTTGCATGTGACTGCGTTTTCAGTTCAGTCCTTGGGTCAAACAATCTGTATTTAAATGCCATACCACAGACACTAATGAAAAGTTAAATCTAGACCACTGTCTTAGCGTTCACTGGCATAATTAGGTGATTCAGCACATATTTCTGATCTGGATTTAAATTGGTAAGTATGAGTATAATGCCTTCCAACACTTCTGGGGTTCAAGCCTTTGTTTGAATAAATACAATCAAGAAGTCATTTTGTTTAAGTCGATTCAGCAAATCAAGGCTTTGACAACCAATCTCTAAGGGATGCGATTGAAGACTGCAAATCAGCCATTGTTAATGATCCGGAGGAGTTTGCTGCATGGTATAATCTAGGGATTTAATAGACAAGAGCATAAATTTTCTTAAAGCAAGATAATCTCTACAACGTCGGCCTCAAATGTTTTTGAAAGGTCGGCTCAAGCAGAAAGAGGGCAAGTCGGCCCATCAAAATTCATGTCGGCCCAGAAGGAAAATTTATTGTTACGTCAGCTCAATTTAAATTAATTTTTGTTGGATGTCGGCTCAATAAAGATTGTATGAAGTCGGCTCATATTTAAATTGAATTTTTTAATAGCAGGTCGGCCCTTTAAATAAGGAGAAAATCAATATAAATACCCCCCTCACGTTCTCAATTGAAAGGATGATTTTGGTGAATAGGTACTCGCTGGCTGAGGAAATTCGTGTGAGCATCTGACAGCAGCAATCGTGGAAGCATCTGTGAGGAGAAGGCCCGAATTTTTGGCCCATAAATATAGTTAAAGATTTGGGTCATGAAGAATTTCGGGGAAGTATTTTGGAGCTATGCGTTTCTCCTAAGGCAGCCGCAGATTGGAAATTAATGGAGCAGTTCTGAAATATCAGCGTGGAAATATTTGGAGCAGACCTGAAATATCAGCGTGGAAATTTTTGTGTGTGACTTCCTTGGCAGCGTTTACATGAAAAGTGACAGCTCTCTTGACAGCTGTGTTATACATTAAAATAATCGTTCCCATCGTGCTTCTAAATGGAAGGTTGAACAGGCTGGGCCGAAAATGATTTATTGGGACAACGCATTACTCTACAGCCTGTCGTCATCGTTGGTGGTAGCGTTCCATCCTTGCTTCGTGGTTCAACATATACCCAGAGATCGTGGAGGTTAAAAGGAGCAGCAAGTACTTATACTCTGTGGAATAATATGTTAGCAGTGTGTAAACCCAGATCAAAGTATTGTTCCATTCTCTTAGAGCAGTGACCTTCCATCTGACGTGAGGTTTGGTAAACAGCCTTAACTTTGATTTGCAACTCGCCAACATTCAAAGGGAAAAGAGAGTCTTCATCATTGAGGGCGCACTTGTGAAGGGAAAACACCCAAGAAGAGGACACATTCTTGTGGAGAACCATCATACTCAGCCACCACGCCAAAGACATAAAGTGAAAGTGGTATCTTAGTCTCATCTTGGAAATCGAATAGCAGTGGACTTGATGCTTGGTAGTAATGCACACCGGTTGGGAAGAGTTCATTAATGTATCCATTTACAGTGATCCGGTGTATCAGCCTCTCTGAGTGGGCATTATTAGTATTCTTCCAATCCACTATAAACTCTGTAAAAATTTGTGGCTACCTGGAGATATGAGTTTGGGAAAGTGTTCAATTGAAGAAGTCGTGATTCTGGTTTCATCTCAGTTCCAAACCAATATTACATTCATTTTTCTCTGCTGACCGGAGGACTCCATATCTCCTTGCAAAGGTGGTTTTAAAGTGAAGAAAGTTCAGATATTCAGAGTGCAAGCTATTATTCCTTTCTACAATTATCTCTGCCGTTGAGAAAGGACCTTTTCTTTTATTCTAGCAGCTTATCTCTTGTCCTGCAGCAGTTCATCTCTTTTCCTGTAGCTCTCTCTGTGTGGATGGTTATTTAACAGAGGTTATTGAAGTCCACTTATGATGATATTTGACTGCTGCTGCTGATAAGGAGAGTCTGAATATTATCGTATTAGCACTCACCTACAGCAATACATTACACGCTCTTTGTTTTTGGGACAGAGGTACACTATACTGTAACTTCATGCTATTTAATAATCAGGTCTGAATATTGTTTTTAATCTTGAGTTATTGATGCTGGTTTGGATTATGTGAGAAGTGTTATTTTGTATGATGAAACCACACCAATTTGGAATGTGAAAAAAAAGGATCTGAAGAAGTGACAAAAGATCTGAAGAAGTGAGAAGTCTTGATCTCAGTATAGCATCAGTTTTGTAAGGAGATAAAGCAGACCATCTTTGATGAAACCACAGTCATGTGATTCAGTGGTTTTGAAGCTACCAGTGTGTTTTGACAGAGTTGATTTGTGATCTGAAGCAAACTTTCTTAACAATGATAGCAGTGGTGATTGGGATAGTGACAGATAAGATATCATTGGTACACCTTATCAGCCAATCCTGAGAAAGTCTATATGCATATTTGACAGAGGACACCACATAATTGTTTTTGGTTCTCTTGTGCAGCAACAAATCTACACACTCTTGAGGTGTTACATACACAGCGGTGCATCCATGACATGATGGTGATGAGTAAAGAATGAATGGCCAGCAGTAGTGTTGATTAGCAGACCTTTGCCGAGTAGCAGTGTGCAAATAAACTTTGATGGGTATGTTACTAACTAGATGACTCAGCAATGTATTGAGGAGCTGTGATTGCTGCTTGATGTGCATAGATGATTGAGCAGAGATTGAGACTATGACCAGCAGCAGAGATGATGCGCCAAGATGATGATCATCAGTGATGACCAGCTGAAGATGAGCAGAGATTTATGAGCAGCGGTGAGCAGTGGTACAGAAGAGTTGATGGGATGAGCAGAGAAGATGAGCAGCTTTGATATGTCAGAGATTTCTTGTTGGTTACATGAATTTACTGTATAGTAAAAGCAAGCTTGTCTTGCTTTTGAGGTTAGGATACCTCAACCCCTTCTTAGCAGGGTCTAAGAAAACCAGACAGGGTCCTGGATTAAGAGTAGGTGCTCTATTTATCAGTGGGTGCTGATTTCGCCTAACGGTTGTAGCCGATCACAATTAATATAAAAAGATTACAAATTCATATGATGTGGTGTTCTTCTGTGTTATGGCTTTTGATGATTTAATTGCTTTTGATTTATGAATGATGAAGTGAAAGATGTTTTGATTATGGTAGAGTAATGGTTTGATGAATTGGTAGCTAACCTTGATAAACTGTGAAAAGGTTAAGATTGGATGCACACTGATTCACCCCCCCTCTCAGTGTCAACATTTTCCACTACAATCAATTGCTTTCACAAAGTAGGGCCCTGCTGGACATGTGACAATAATATTCAATAATGGTCTTTGTTGAATGTTTGTCCAACCATCCATGACTATTGATCATCTTGAAAGAATCCAAGATTGTTTGAGGTCGCCCATAAGTCCTTGAATTCTTGTTACCCCCTTATCTAGCAATGATGTCCTCATTTTGTTGTAACTCGGGGGTGAGTAACTTGGCAGAGCAGCTATGATTTTTTTCACCGTTTCTTTGTAATATGGTGAGCGAGTAGCATTAAATGAAATTCCATTTGCCATAAAAAATCAGCTATAGCATCATCAGCCTCATCCCTATTCACCACATTGTAAATTTTACGGATTTGTTCAGCAACAACACTAGGAGGCCTCTTACTCCTCTGAGAAGTAGAACCCCCCCTCAGACTCATGTTGGTTTAATTGACTTTGATTCACTAAATCTTGTAAACATAATTGAATAAGTTGTAATTTGTAATTGACAATTATGAATTTCTGTTTGTAAATTAAATTGGAGACTACAACGCATATTAATATATTATTGTGCTCATTGAAGTAAATTATTAATAAGTTGATTTTATGAACATTGTTGAATAAGTTGTAATTTGTAAATTAACATAAATTTATGTTTGGAAATTAAATTGTAGTATACAAAGCATATTATTGTGCTGATTGAAGTAAAATTATTATCCTAGTTGATGTAATCATTGTAATGAGTAATGCGAAATCTAAAAGTAAAATATGAAATTTGAAATTTGTAATTTAAATTTTGACATTTGTAACTAATACTATCAACTGAAAAATAGAGGTTTAAAAATGAACTTGTTACTGATATAAAAATTAAAATGTAATAATAATAAAAATTAAAATGACAAAAGTAACAAGTTAAAACGTTGTATAAAAAAAATTAAAATTAAAATGTTAAAATTTTAAAATCTTAACACTAAATGACAAAACGCTGCAAAAGAGGGTTTTATGGCAGTCTTGTTCATTTTATAAGATAGAGTGAACAAGCTTTACAAAATATAGGGGTTTTGATAAACCTAAAAGAATTAATGGTAGAACTAAGAATTAGAATACCCTTTTCTTTACAAATTTCAAATTTGAATTTTGCAAATCAAAATCAAAATGTTAATCTTTTCACCATTTATTTATATAAATTTATAATATAAATTTTTAATTATCTAAAGGTTAAAATGATAAATCTTAAGTAATTTAAAAAACATTAAAAAATTCAAAATGAAAAATTTAAAACATTATTCATTAAAAAGTAAAATAATAAACATTAGAATTTAATATATGATTCATGAGTGTATGCGGCTATACCTTCTCGGTGGCTTGGCTCTAGCTCTAGCTCGACTATAAAAAATCTGCCAATGATGTTCGCCAGCAGATGTCAACAACAACAATCTGCCACTGCTGTTAGCAACAACAACAACAACAGTCCTGTTGGCTTTGTCACTGTCGAGTGTCGTTGGCTCTGTCACGTATTCTTATTTCAGCACTCGACTCTGTCCCTTCTCGCTGGCTCGCTTTGTCACTCCTTGCTGGCTCGGCTCCCTTCTCGCTGGCCCAGTTCCCTTCTTGCTGGCATGCCGAGTCTCTTCTCGTTGGCTCGACTCTGTCACTCCTGTCTTGCTGGCTCGACTGTTAAAACTCAACAGCAACAACCTCCCTCTACCCTCTAACAATCAATGCTTTGTCACTCGACCCTCTAAAGACTAACAATCAACACTCAGTGTAAATCGATCTTGACTGTATGTTGATTAAACGCATAGGGCGTGCCTTTATAGCATAAAATTAACGGGAATTGATTTCGCGGGAGTTGTTGCTAGCTAAAATTCGCGAGAATGTTTGCCGCCAAAGGGCTCGTGAGCTGGAACGTTTGCTTGGGAACGTGTGGCCGATTCTTTGGACGAGGAGCTGGAGGGCGTTCTTGTCAATTTTGGGAACCTTGAGAAGTCCCTGTAAATGGAAACATCAATTTCAAAGTTCCTGAGTTCCCGGATTTTTTCGTCAAAGTTCCCAAAAGTTCCTACGTTTAGAAAACCGTTCCCGACAAATTTGGGGTGTTTCATTCTGGTTCCGAAGTTCCTTGGAATACAGGAACCTCTAGAACGAGTTTCCCAAAAGGTGGGAACCATTCCCGTGCAACACAACTTTACAATAAATGAATAAAATATAGCCTTAGCCATAATTACAAGTACATGAAAATACATATAAACGGGTCATGGCCACATGTATAAATTACATCAATAATTCCAACAAATCCCCTTAAGTTGAAGATAGGCCATGAAGAGACAACACCCTTAAATAAACAAGTCTCCACACAACACGATGCTACAAAATTAGTGAAGGTGGGCCTCGACAAAGATTTTGGTGAAGATATATGCAAGATGACCCATTGAAGAAACACAGATAAGTACAATACGTCCTCGAGCATAGAGATGATATAGTGCATCCAAATCTAATCATGTTTAGATTTTCAATTATCCACATGATTATGATTAAGTTTGAAGGTCTGATTGTCACAATATAGAGGGGTAAGGTCATTTTGAGGAAACCCCAACTGATGAAGAATCATCGTCATCTAGAAAAGATGCTTTCTTGTTAGGAAAGCATTGGCATAATAAGATTTTGTTGAATATATAAACACTATTTGTAGCTTTATAGAATACCAGTAAATTGGTGACGAGTAGTAAACTAGAAGTGGAACAACGTCAATCAAGATCATCATCCGAGTCTATATCAAAGAATGATTGACTTAAAGTAGTGCAAAATATGCTTAACCACCTTCTAGTGGATCATGAGGTGCTTGCAGATACCAAGAACTCAAAATGGCAACAAAAGTAATAACTAGCTGAGAATGAATAAGGTAAAAAGACTACCCACTAAAGAATGAAAGATAGTAGCATTAAATAAAGCAGAGGGATAATTTGCATAAAACCTCATCCTAGTAGTAAGAGGGGTGCTAGCCGGATTACTATCCTCCATCCTGAAGTGTAGCGACACATCAAAAACATACTAAGGCTAAGGAAAAGAGATGTCAAAGGTAAACTGAGTAATCCGAATATCTACAAAGTAGTGCGACAGACCAGGATCAATCATTTCAAATGACTCTTAAAGACGACTTAGCTTCAGTGCTTTAATACATGATATCTTGTTTGTTGCCCTGCATATTCGGCTATTCAATTATTGTTTCTCTTCAGAACTTTGTGAGTCACATTGATAGTCTCTCGGCAGATAATTCTCAGATGCAAAAAGATTATTAGTAATAGCCGTCATTGTAAATGGTTGAGGCAGACGCATAGTGGCTCATCCTATTTGCTCGAGATACACAAAGAATCGTGAGAGAGACAATCAATACCGTAAGTGGAATGCCGCCCAAAAACAGTAAAACTTTGCTGTTGTGGTAGAACGCGATCAACCATAAAAAGCAAGATCGAGATTACACGAAGCACAGTATTCAAAGCTAACTGTAAAGTTTCCAAGTCACTTCGTTCTATTGATCAGCGCCTGGGTTATAAAGTCGTAACCGTCAGCGAGCAAATTCATAGTGTCGCCTTTGTCCAACCGTCGCCGCCGCCACACTGTCAAAGAGCCTCCTACCAGTCGTTCTGGTGAAATCGTGAATTATTATATTTGTGAAAGAAACGAAAAACCGAATCCATCTTCAAAGACAAAAGACATAATCTGTTGTCAAATCGCACATTGTCGTGTACCTACAAGTCTACCCTGGTACAAGTCCTTCTAGGTTCGGTTGAAAATTTATGGAGAAAAACACCATTCGAACACTGGCCCAAGAAGCATCTTGATGCTGTGCTTGCCACAGCGCCATTTCAAGGGGGTGGAAAGACCTCATCACGTTATTATTACCTCAAGGAGCATTTTTTTTATATGATTTCGATAAAATACAGTAAATTTTGTGAATACATTTTTAAAAGAAGTATATATATATAACACTGGCATAAGAAGTATCTTGAGGTCTGCCATCGCGCCATTTCAAAAGGGTGGAAAGACTTCATCACGATATTATTACCTCAATTTTAAGCGCTATTATTTTGTTAAATAATTTTGAGATAATAAAGTCTAGCAAACGGGGGAGCCTTTGAAATTTGTGAATTAAGCGTGTAGTTTAAACGTTTGAGGATTTGGTCTTTTCAGAGGAGCATTTTTTGATATGATTTCGATAGAATATAGTAAATTTTTTGAATAAATTTTCAAAATCTCAAATAATAGTGTTTATATACATATGAGAATTAAAGTATACTGGAAACTCAACTGTATTCTATCCTTAGCTCCTTTCTCAAAAAATAATAGACCCTTTCAATGTATGTCTAATGTCTTTCAAAACTAAAAATCTGGGGAAAAAACAAAAAGTCTTTAGAGGAGAAAATACATCTTTATAACGGAGAGATGTCATTACTGATGTGAATGTCCATCAAGAGGATAAAGAGAGAACCACTAGAAATAATATCTGGTTCCTTTGTAAATCAAACCATTTGTAAAAACTTGATAGTAAATGAAGCCATTCATTTCACCCACATCCATTTTAGAAAGGCTGTCATCCAACTGATTAAATTTCCTATAGTTGTTATCAAAAGTAAGATCATAAAAATTGTCAATAAGTTCTCTAACTTTGCTACACCATTTATCCAATTAAATAACCAGAAGACAAATACCAGTTGCTCAATTTACATTTACAGTCGAATCACTAGTCACTTGAAACTGCATAATACCCCTTTGTTTGGAAAACCATAAAAGACCCCACAAGGCAATGAGCTCAACTTTGGTATTCAAACCTTTGCCACTTCCCATCCATAGGTGAATATAATGATTTTGGTGCAAATGCAAAACCATACGTAATTTGGGTGTCCTGGAGTATTTGAGGGCACTGAATCCTTTTATGCATTCAAAAGTACAATTTGAACAACACAAAATTCGTATTTATTAATAAAAAAGTATTGGATTCTAGTTAAAAACAAACATTAGAGGAAATTTGGGGTCTAAAATGGGCCTTATAAGAAAACGTGCCAAAATAAGTTTTTGTGAGTTGGAATTCAAGAACCAATAGAATTTCAATAAAATAAGTCAACCATAATGGTTGAATTGACATATTTGTCATTAAAAAGAACTACTTTTTTTGTTCGTATTTTCAACATATCTCATTGTGTTTTTACTCAAATTTCAATCGAGAGAGATCGTTGGATGCGGAATTTGATTCTGCATCCAACACGTACCCACACTGCATACTTTTGATAGACCCTGCTACCCCAAAAACAAGAAATACCTGAAAAAATGTGATGATGACATCATCATCATGTTTTTTTAGGTATTTCTTGTTTTTGGGGTAGCAGGGTTCATCAAAAGTATGCAGTGTGGGTACTCATTGGATGCAGAATCAAATTCTGCATCCAACAAGCTCTCTTGATCGAAATTTGAGTAAAAACACAGGGAGATATGTCGAAAATACGAACACAAAAAGTAGTTTTTTTATTTCTTCCTCCAAAATTAATTAATATTATTTTATTATTTTAACCATTATTTTATTATTTTAACTATTATTTTATTATTTTCCTTAGGAGGCCCATTTTAGACCCCAAAATTCCTCTAATGCTAGATGAACAAAATCGTTGAATTTTTTGACTTCTCAGATATTAAATGACAAACATAGTTCAATTAAAATTATAAAATAAATATGAAGTTATATATATATAAAGTGGAGAGCTAAAGGATATAAAAGATTTATAAAGTTCAAGAATAAAAGAGAGATTTAAAATGATTAAACCCTTAGTATTAAGTCGAGAGCATTGAGAAAAGAAGAAGTTATATAGAGGAAGATATAAGGTAATGGTCAAGGTAGTTTTTGACATACTTCAACCAAAGAAATGGAGTTTAATAGTGAAAATAAATTAAGGTATTTTATGGAGTTTAATATTGAAAATAAATGAAGGTTTTTTTATAAGGATTTTTCAACCGTGTCTGTGACAATAATAAAATTCCAAGGATCTATTCAAGGAGAAGACATAGCATTCATCGTTGTCCGAACAAGAAGGAAAATTACATTATTATCAACTCGGCAGATCATTTATTAATTCTAGAATCTAGTATATTTGAAAAGACAAGCATTTTTTTGGCAATAGATACATAACTAAGGACTTACAATTAAGCATTGATGATTATAAATTCATATTTGAATTCAATGTTACAACTGTGTCTAAAGAAGGTGTTGACAAAATTCAAGGTTCATTGTGGTTGGAATCTTTGGGAACATTCATCCTAAACATGAAGAAGAAATTTTGCCCTTCTCTTATAAGACAAAGAAGATAACATTGCAAGATGTTAGAATGAAGTCAAATTCATAAGCTCCATCATTAGAAGACTTCAAAGTTACCTCAAAGATATCTCAAAGGCGATTTCTCAAGATAATCATAAGTCAGTACAATAGATGCAAAATGATATTGAAAAGGTTGTCGTTGATAAAGATGAAGAACTTTCTCGCCCAAGAAACCATAACCAAAGCGTATTATCCCAAATCAATAAGTTGAAAAGTAATAAGTTGATACAAGAAAATCTATCACAACTCACTAGTAAAGAATCAAGGGTTGATAAGGAAACAATGACTAATCTCATTGAAATTAAGAAGTCACCAGGGGATAAAATCGAGACATTGGATAGGGAAACCAATATAGATCCAATTAAAATCTTACCTACAAATAAATCACACAAATCATCAAAAGGCAAAGGCTTCAAGAGCATGACACTAGATACGAGTATACCTTATCACCATCCTAATTATACGGGTCATCAACAAACTAATCAAAGACAAAATCAATATGCAAAGCTAAGTGGAGATCCCACTCTATTAAAGAGAAGTTGAAGTATGGAATCCTATCATCATAAAAGTCATTACCAAACACAATCACAAAAAATTGAATCAAGATGGTCTAGATCTTACACAATTCAATAACTCTGCTCATTACTTAGAAGATCATATCAACCTGTGTCCTCAACAATGATGAACGTAAGAATGAAGAATCATGAGAAGACATTACAAGATAAAATGAAGACATAACCTTTGTATGCTTTGAGAACAAATATTTTTTAAAGGGGTAGGCAATGCAATGAACATAAATTTGTTTTGAAATAATAATAATAATAATTAATGGTTAATGAAAGGACATGCCCTATCTTAAAAGACATGACTTATTGAAGGGACATGACTTACCATTGCGACTAGTCAATGCTACAAGTACACAATTACATGGTCATTGTATCATCTCATATCTTATACATTTATTATATTTGTCCTTTATAGACTATAACCCTTTGTCTTACTTGAATTGGTATTCAACTATAGAATTATTGTCTCTATCTAGTAATGAACCTTGTTTGTCCCAATGTTGTTGGTTAGAATTAGATGATCCACACAGTGCACAATAATAAGAATTTGATTATTCTTATGACAATGTAGAGATCAAGTTCACCCTCACAATGAAAAAAATCACAATTGAGAACATAATTATGGATTTTCTCATACCAAGCACGAGGTGCATGCTTTAGTCCATATAAAACTTTCTGAAGTCTATAGGCTAATGGTATTGAACATTCTTGAACAAACCTTAATGGTTGTTGCATATGGATTTATGCTTGAAGATCACCATGAAGGAAAGCATTCTTGACATCCATATGATGAAATTCTCATCTTTGTGAAGCATACAGATATAGTTCATCCGACAACTGGGGAAAAAAGTTTCATTGTATTCAATACCTTCTTTATGTGAAAATAATTTCACAACAAGTCTAGCCTTATGCTTGTCATTTTGTCCTTAAATACCACATTTGGTCTTATAGACCCATTTACAACAAAAAAATTCTTACTCTTAAGCAAGGATCCAATTCCCATGTCTATTTTTTTATCATAACCTCATACTTGCCAATCATAGTCATTTCCCATTTGGGGGAGATTTTGACCTAATTGTAAGTAGAAGGGTGGTCACTAGTGTTGACCTACATGAGAAAGTGAATGCGGTAGAGAAGACTGCCCACTAAAGAAAGAAATATAACATCATCAAATAAAGGAGAGGGATAATTTGCATGAAACCTCATCATAGTAGCAAGAGTGGTGTTAACCGAATTACAATGCTTCATCTTGAAGTGTCGCATCAAATCCAAAACATACTGAGGTTGATAGAGAGAGAGATCCCAAAGGTAGACATAGTAATCTGAATGTTTAGAAAGTAGTGGAGTATATCAACATCAATAATTTCAAACAACTCCTAAATACTTGGCTTTAGTTCTTTAATACATGATATCACATTGTTGGTTAGAATCAAGTCATCCACATATAGCACAAAAATAAGGATTTGATTAACCTTATGACAATGTAGAGATCAAAATTACTTTCACAATGAGAAAATTCACAATTGAGAAAACTATTATGGGTTTTCTCATACTAAGCGTAAGGTGCATGCTTTAGTCCATATAAATATTTTTGAACTCCATAAGCCATTGGTGTTGAACCTTCCTTAACAAACCCTAGTAGTTGTTGCATATATTAGATTTCTTGAATATCACCATGAAGGAAAGCACTCTTGACATCCATATGATGAACTTCTCATCTTCGTGAAGAATAAAAATAGAGTTTATCATGGAAACCAAGACAAAGATTCATTGTATTCAATACATTCTTTATATGAAAACGCTTTCACAACAAGCCTATCTTTATGCTTGTCAATTTGTCCATCAACATCATATTTGGTCTTATAGACCCATTTCCAATGAAACAATATTCTTACAAACGTATTCGTTTGTAAGAATATTACAAACAAACAACTTCCTTTGACCATGACAAATGAAGTGCAAAATACAACTGCGCAGGAGATTGCTTGATTTGGGTGAGGAATTGAAATATCCCTAGCTGGTTGGTGTCTTCTGTTTGTTGATCATCCTTTGCTAACTGGGCGATAACAGATCCCAAGTGATTTTCATCACATCACTACTGAAAATTTTCACAAGAATTGAGCTTGTAGTTCTTCATGGCTAGACAATTGGATAAGCATGGGGTACACTTTTATTTTTGACTTAGAGATGGTGCTTCTTCATGGTTGAGTGGTGGCCATGACGGTTGGCTAGGAGGTATGATGTGATGTGTTCTCATGTCTTCATGGTGATTATTGGTAAAGTATTAAGTGCTTAACAAGTAAAACAATGCTTATAAGATGATGCACTCCCTCTAAACGATTATTAAATGATACTTGATTAAGGGGATAAAACAATTAATTAACACTTTAATATTTTTATGGAATGGGATCCCATCAACTTAGGGTCTCTGTACGTTGTTAAGTGTTAATAATTGTATTTTTTAACTAATGGATTAATTAAAGTGTCTAACTTTGGGTTTCCTAAGGTTTTAATGTGATTAATTAAAGTCAATGAAGAAATGGAACTAATCACACTAATTAACCAAAAAACCCAAGGTTTGCACTTAAGATCAGTGTAAAAATCACTTAAGAGGGGGGTGCTACGCACAATACTCTCTCATGCAACCTAATTGATGATTATTTCATGAATATTAAGGTTGAGGGGCTCATGGATGGAACACCCTAGAGGATTTGAAGGAAATTGACACATCGGAAGTCGCTACACTATTGGAGTGACGCCCTAACTTTGGGAGCAAAGTGCCTAAAATTTTGCTAATTCAATGATGTTAGAAACAAAGTGACTATGGGATTTTCAAAAAGTGGTGATTATAGAAAATCTGATAAATATTGAGGAAATTGGTAATTTCAAAACTACCACCTTGAAGCACTCAATTTAGGAAGCACCTCACCTTGGATGCTTGAGCATTTTGATGATTTCGAGAGAGCATCATTAATAAATGAACATGTTAGAGAACACTTGGTCAATCACTCAAATGATGGGTGTGATCTCTTTCCTTCAACCATTTTGGAGGTGGTCTATAATTGAGTACTTTGTTTATTCATTATTGAAATTTTTTCATAATGTTAGTTACTCGTAGCAAGTAGATCTGACCAACTCCATGTGTTATTGTTGAACTCTTTTCAAAGCGTTGGTTGGATGGAAACTACGATTCTATTATTTCCATTGTGGAAAAAGTGAATCTAACCACTAGTTTTCTATTTTTAAGAAAATTAGTTGAGCATATAGTGGATTTAAAAAGGGAAATTATTATTTTATTGTAAGGGAATTTGAACTACACTCTCTATATAAAGAGTAGCCCTTCCTCATACATTTTCATGGTTATATAATTGGAGTTCTCCTCTTCTTGGAGCTTATTGCATATATTTTCTTGGAGCATATGTGAAGTGTAAGGGATTTTTTCCTCTTAAAGTATGGCTTTCATGTTAGAATTTTCACTTGAATTATAAGTATGTCAGATATTTAAACAAATTCTACTATATCACGATAATAAGCAATAAGATCTGTCATGTCCCTCCCTTGAAGGGACCTTGAATGTGTTGACCTTGCCAAACACCTAGGGGGAAAACGATGAATTAATTAATTTTCCTAGGGGATTTTGTTAATTTCATACTTAGGAGGCATGTACTAAGTTTGTTTCCAATTCTGGATTGTGTTTACGTCATTATTTAATTAATATGCAAATTATACACGTGGAATTGATTTTCATTGTTTGTTGTGTTGATTATATAGTTTTCATTGATGTCAAAGGTGTTCACGAATGACAAAGGAATAACCAGTGGATATGATGGCGTGACAAACTCAGTGAAAGACTAAGGTAGTGATGGCATGGCGTGGCATAGTTGAGGATGTGGCATGACACATATGATGACATGGAATATGATGGTGTCCTAATGACGATGTCATAAAAGTTCATTGGATGAGATGATGAGATGGACATGGATGACTGATTTGAAGACTTCCAAGATAGTGTCGACAGTATGATGTAAACAATGGTTAATGAAACAAAGAACGAAGGTCGAGTGGAAGTAGAGATCCAATATGAATGACAAAGCTGGTTAGACAAATGAAGAGTGGAACTGCAGAAGAGTGAAATGAACGGGAGATAAAAGTATATGTAACAATCAAAGAACAAGAAACTATATCTGCGAGAGTGTTTATAAATTCTTCAGAGAAACTATATCTGAGAGAGTGATAATTAGCAGCATGATGAAATTCTCTGTGTATATAAATCTTCAAAGCTGTTAGAAATAGTCACAGAGGATTTCTGCAAAGAAATCGTGTAGATCCGCAAAGTCATGGTGAGATCCGCATTTGATCTAAAATTGACGGTAAGGAAGCATCCCGCACGAGATCTGACGATTAAGGATCAGTTCCGCAACAATCAAGATTGTATGAATTATATTAGTGCTTCACTAGATCCGACGGTTACAGATTAATTTCGATAGTTAGACGGAAAATACAAAGTTCCGCAAAAGATCAAGATCGGACGGCTGAGATTAGTTCCGCTAAAAGAGATCGACGGTGTGGAAGAAAAAATGTGGAAAAGGAATTATAGAAATAACATTTAAAGATTCTATGAACCCGCAATTCGAAAGATCGAAGGTCGGGAAAGACTCTGCAAAATATTAATGGTGTGGAAGAAAATTTGTGGAAAGGAGCTTGCGGAAAGTTGAGATATGATTTGAGGAAATGTTACATTTCCGCTTCCCGCAATCCGCATATTATCTCAGATCAATGGTCACAGAAGAGCCCACAGGAGATCAACGGTGCATAACGATTGGTGCGGAAAGACAACTGCGGAAATCGCGAAAAGACATTTTGGAAAAGTCACAAACCCACATTCCACAATCCGCATCTTACCTCAGATCGACGGTCAGGAAAATACCCAAAGAAGATCAACGGTGGGGAATCGTTGATGAGGAAACTGTGGTGTGGAAATACGATTTCGAGGAGAAAATTTGTGTGCTAGATCAACAGATTGAAGAGTCTCAAAATTAGATTAACGACCTAGATTGATTATGGAGAAGGAGATTGCATAAGCACCAGAAAACGTTGAGTCAAGCTGCGGAAATGAATGATGAGGTGCTGAATGAATAAAAGAGTGCGGAAGAATGTTCTGGTTCGATATTTACATGTAGTAAATATTTCCTGCAATCCTAACAAGTGATGTCCGCAAGTATGAAGAGATTATACGCCATTATTGGAAGAGTATCTGATAGTTTTAATTTTAATAATTAAATATTTGAAGGATATTGGACCAACAACAGATGGTTTTGTTGACTTCATGAAGAGAAGAAAGGCACAAGTGATGGGTCCAGAAAAGTGGGCTGTTGTGAAGGGGAGAGTGACCAGAGAACAGACCAACTCAATGTTTAACTTCAAAGAGGGCCTAAATCATAAAGCATTGAAAGTGAAGTATTTTAAGCACCCTGAACTTGCACATCATTTATATGATTGGTTCCTTGCAGCCTATGGTCGGTTTCCATGGAACGATGAGGTACCTAATTATTTTGTTAGGTTTTTTTATGCCAATTCTTTTTAAAATATGAAGCCAGACTATACTGATATTCATTCTGAGTTTTATGGAGTTGGAAAGGGGAAGATATGCAATAAAAAATATGCTCTTAGAGATCCCACTACTCTTCGACTTACACCTCAGATATCTCATCCACCTAGGCTTGTGACTTACAAATCGAAGATGGAGATTGCATCACAAGTTGGGACAACTGCAAGGCATAATGTTGCCGAAGGTTTAAATGCGACATTTGTAGGAGTTGATGTTGGATTGAGTTGAGAGAGGGCTCACGCCACTATTTGGAAAAATTTTGTTTACAAAACAAATGATGAGTTAGATCGTATGGGCATTGAAGATCTAAAGGCTTATGCCAAGGTTTGTCGTGATATAGCTTTGGATGTCATATCTAATAACACGTCAAGTATAGGAGAGGTTTGTGTACTTTCAATCTATTTACTTTATTTATTTATTTTGAATTGAATTTTTTGTTACATTATATATATGTATGATATTATGCTTTTTTTGATGTATAGTAATAAATACATTACGTAAATGTTTATTGGTTGCATTTTTCTCGAATGTTGAATGAACATAATTTTCGAGTCTCCACTAATCAAAATGTTGCAAATGTAGAATAACATTTTGGAGATGTATATTTATTACTTACATATTTATATTTATGTTTGAAAGATATTTTATCTTTAAAAAAAAAAATTAACTATGTATCTTATTGTTAATTTGACTTATCCATTCAGGTTTCTTTAGAATCAAACTTTTTAGATGATTTTCTATCTATTGTGAGCTAATAATTTTATTTCTTTTTGTTTCGGTTTTAAGTTAATTGCTTAAGCTTAGTTTTTTTTGCTTGCACTATGATTTATTTATTAACAAAATTTAAATTTTAAGGGAAGAGAACATATTGAAATTGGCGGTGAAGATATAGGTTATCTGATGGATGTGGATATTGGCACCGAGGTAATTTTGTTCATAATTGAACTGTTCTTTGATATATAGGTTTAAATAGTTTAAATAATTTTTAACATTCGTAAGTTGTTTTTATATATGTTGCAGCTTGGGTCTCTTCGATCTTTTCGAGGAAAAGGGAAGACTCCACTGGAGGATGGTGGTGGAATTGTAAGTTTAATATTTTAATTTTTTGAATTTAGTTTAAAATAGTTTAAATAATTTGTAAGATTCATAATTTTTTTTTATACATGTTGCAGCTTGGGTCTCTTTCATATTTTAGAGGCAAAGGGAAGACTCTAGTGGATGATAGAGAATTTGAGATAATTTTGTTAATCATTGAATTGTTATTTGATATTAGTTTAATATTTCAATGTTTTGATTTTAGTTTAAAATTGTTTAAATAATTTATGGTATTCATAATCCGTTTTTATACATGTTGCGGGTTGTTATGAGTCCAAGGGAAGACCCTAGTGGAGGATAGTGGTGGACTTCCATTTAGAGAATTATTTATATTGTTAATTTTTTGTTGATATATATATATATATATATATATATATATATATATATATATTGTAGTTGTTTTGGACATCGAGGAGCTTTATTTTTGGATTATATATATGTACATTGAAGTCATATGTTCATGATTGTTTTTTGGATTATATACATGTACATTGAATTTACATATTGTTTTTTTTAGATTATATACATGTATATTGAACTTACATATAATGAATGTATGTATTATTAAATTTATGTATGTTTGTAGATGTAAAATATTTTCAGTGTTGAGATGCTGAGAATGAATGTTAGGAAGTTTTGATAGGTGCAATCTAATGTTAATAATGAATATGAGGAATTTTAGGAATGCATGTGGGGAATGTTAGGAATGAACGTTAAGAAATGTTAAGAATGTTTGGAAGTTTTGATAGGTGCAATCTAATGCTAAGAATGAATGTATGTATTATTAAATTTATGTATGTTTATAGATGTAAAATATTTTCAGTGTTGAGATGTTGAGAATGAATGTTAAGAAGTTTTGATAGGTGCAATCTAATGTTAGGAAATGTTAGGAAGTTTTGATAGGTGCATTCTAAAGATAGAAAAATTAGGAATGTTAAGAATGATTGTTAGAAAGTTTTGATAGGTGCAATCTAATGTTAAGAATGAATGTTAGGAATGAATGTGGGGAATGTAAGGAAGTTTTGATAGGTGCAATCCAATGTTAAGAATAAATGTGGAAAATTTTAGGAATGAATGTGAAGAAATGTTAGGAAGTTTTGATAGGTGCATTCTAAAGATAGGAAAATTAGGAATGTTAAGAATGAATGTTAGGAAGTTTGATAGGTGCAATCTAATGTTAAGAATGAATGTTAGGAATGAATGTGGGGAATTTTAGGAATGTTAGGAATGTGCAATCCAATGTTAAGAATAAATGTGAGAAATGTTAGGAATGAATGTGGGGGATGTTAGGAATAAATGTTAAGAATGTTAGGAAGTTTTGATAGGTGCAATCTAAAGATAGGAAAGTTAGAAATGTTAAGAATGATGTGGGGAATGTTAGGAATAAATGGTAGAAATGAGTGTGGAGAATGTTAAGAATGAATGTTAGAAAATGTTAGGAATTCACTAGCTTGATTCATTCTATCACAAATGTTTGATCCTATTATTTATGATATTGGAACTTGATCTCTTATCAAATAACAAACATCCTTAATTGATACTTATGGTTTCTAGCTATAAGGCGTTATGGCCCATGGAAATTTTTTAGGAGACTTACACTAGCTTTTTTTCATGCTTCAAACATAGAACATGAGCTCAACTTTACTTTTTCATCAATTTGATAAACCAAATAGAAAGAGTACTTACTATTTTGCTAACAATATGACTCAAAAATGACAAAAGAGTTCTCAACATTCTTAACTATTATGTCACTAAAGTTATGGGATAATCATGCCACTAGAAAAAATCATACCAATGTACTATCAATACACACATAACATTTTCTTCACCATACCATTCACGATCAAATCCTAGTAAGACAACCAAGGTTCATAATGTTAAGAATTCTTGAATTCAAGGGAACTCCAACATTGAAATATTGCACATTTAAATCATATTCCTAACTCACATCTTGTATTCACAATCAAAGTTTAGATAATGGTCATATACATAAATAGAATATTATCTCTCATCATAGAAATTTAATTTATTACTTGCCATTGGCAATATGCCTCTGCCTCACATGGAATATTTTTTATTACTAAGGTAACATTAGCAACTTTATTCCTTAAACGTGAGTTTTAATGTTAAATTTAAAATGATCATTTAGCTTACATCAAACAAAATCCAAGTTCAAGTGGAATTAGATTAACAACTTTCATTCCCATAAATTGCTTTTAAATCACCCAATAAACACAATATTTAGCACTCTTTAATAGACACTGTATTTACCCCTCTTTAAATTAACTGGTTGTCCCTTAAGGAAACAACTTCAAAATAACAACCAAATGGTTGAGGAATGTTTACAAGCATTTCATATACAACCTCCTCTAACATTATTGAATACTCTTATCTTATATTTAATTGTTTTCATTTTCCATAAGTCATAACATCCACCATGCAAACACTCTTGTAATTTGCACTATTAAGACTAGCTATGATTTATAAAAACTTACTAATTCTATATATACATTATTCTGAAAATTATAAATAATAAAGACATTTTTATGTTAAAAATGTTAGGAAGTTTTGGTAGGTGCAATCTAAAGATAGGAAAGTTAGGAATGTTAAGAATGAATGTGGAAAATTTGTTAGGAATAAATATGGGAATGAATGTGGAGAATGTTAGGAATGAATGTTAGGAAGTTTTGATAGTAATGCTAGGAATGCTAATAATGAATCTTAGGAAGTTTGATAGGAAATGTTAGGAATGTTAAAAATGAATGTTATGAATTTTATATAAATGACACAACATTTGACATGTACAAAAACGCCGCTCATTTCATTTTTGATATAGTTAAAAACATCACAATGGAATGCCGTCCTCAATTATCCGTTCATGGTCATATTTGGACAGTTTTCATTTTCTATTTTTTAAGTTTTTTTTCGATGGAACTTGTACCAATTTTATTCGAGATGCACATACTAAATGACTATACTGACAACATATAACATCAGGTTCATAATCCTGAAAGTAGACATAATTTTCAGTCATATGGGTCTGTTGCAAAAAATAACCTTTTAAAATGATGGATCCTCTCTCGTATGTAATTCCATTTTCATCGTAGTCCTCCAATAACTTCATCTTTCTTTCAGTGCATCACATTAAATAATATTTTACATTTTCGTTGTTGTCTAAAGGTGCAATCACAACGAAAACATCTCCTGTGCAAATTACAATTGGCGTTAGAGTTTTTAAGTCAATTAAATTGACTATATACACATAAGGTAATGGAAAACAATGAACAATCAACACGATCATTACCTTCTCTAACAAGATCTGAAATTCAATCGCCATTAGGTGATATTAATTCTATTTCTTCTGATTCTATTTCTTCTACGCTTGCTAGTGGCATTTTCTCTTTTGGATTAATTTATGTGTGTTTCCAATGTTTTACGTAGCTGTTCGTTATTTTTTCACAAACTTCTGTAGATTCAAAATTTTCAGTGCAAATATGACAAAAAAATGATTGCTTTCTACTGTCAAATGTAAAGACGTTTTGGAAGGATTTTGTTTGAATAGAGTGAAGTTCTCTAGTCCCATGTATGGTGCTAGCCTCGTATGGTATTGATCTATCTATATATTGGACCCCAACAAGAAAAAAAAACTACACAATAAATGATAAATCACAAATGAAAACTTTTAATGTTAGTGTACATATACTTCAATGTTAGTACATACATTTTTTAAAATTGACAATTAATATAAATTAAAAAAATCGTGTACATACCTGCGCACATCTTTTGATTGTTGACTACAATCATGGCTTAGATGTGATTTACACCATTGGACAACCTCTGCAGCTGGATGGAATCGTCTAAAAGAATGGTTCATTTTCCATCTTCGAAGTGCTCTTTTTACGCATGCTCCTGCACCATCATGTTCACATTTTCCATGTCTAATTTCAAAGAAATTCCAGCGATGTTTAATGTTCAGTGCTTTATGAAGTCGACATAACCAAAAAAATGATTATGACGATTTAAATTGTCTCGCACATCCATCCGACCATATCCAATGTTCATTGAATTTAACTTCACGCCTTTTTAGTGAATCATAGAAATTTTTTTCAATACAATGTTGAACAAAATGTGTATCGTGTGTACGATCATCGCTGATATAAAAGTGATATTCTTTAATCACATCTCAATTGTCACATGTGCTTTCAATGCCATCAACATCTTGTTGAGAATTTCTATATAGAACATGGACAAATATAGAAACTTGGTCAGAATGATAGTATTCACTTTAAATATCTTTTTGTGTAGTAAATGTGTAGTTTTCTACAAAATCACCCATAGACAAAATTGTTCTGGCTGGAAAATTTTCACGAGAATGTTTGAATTGGAGGTCTTGCCATCGTGCTCTATGTGAATTCTTGGTGTATTTATAAATTTCACTTTCAAAATTTCTTGAAAAAATCTGTCACACATTTTATCTTCTCACAATTGAATTCTTTTGGAATGTGCATCACTAGAACTTGTAGAATAATTGTTGTATTCGTATGTTCTCCTATCAACGGTTACATTTGAAAGCAACTGATCATTATTGATAGGGTATTTATTGTGGAACAAAACCATATTTCCACAATGATGACAATGTTTTCTATTGACACATTTCTTATTATAAAATACTTCATCTTGATTTCTCTCACATAGAGTTTGAGATATGAATTCACGTATTATGGGCGGAGGTGGTGACTTTGTCCAAAATTTTTTACCAAATTTAAGAAACGTGTCGTAATATAATTGAAATTGCACATGATAACAACAACAACATGTGTCACGTATAGTAATAGGTCTAACATACCATGGTTTTTGTTGCACAAATGTAGTGATTGACATATTAATTCCACGACGATCCTTCTTGAATTTATTGAACAATTGTACTTGTGTCATTTCCATTATATGTTTTGGACAACTTTCATATACATTTAGTGATACTCTTTTTCATATCACATCCCTTGAATTTGGTGAAACTCGAGCATGTGCCAACCAATATTTCTGTACAATATCTTTAACACCTTCTCCCATTCTATCTTTGTAAGGTTGTCTACAAATAATTGCCCAGCAAACAAGTTCATCATTTTCATCTATTTGCATTCTGAATTTTCAATGTTTGTATAATGTCTTTCTTGAGGTTCCAACTGCTTGTGCTAGTTTTGTTGTCAAACATTTTTGTCTAGTACTAGTTGAAACAATTGCTCTCTGAATTTCTCCACGTGCAGCACTGGTATCTTTCTTTCTAGATTTTCCAAATTTTTTTATTGCATCACCTATATTTTCTATCACATTATGTTTCAGTTTCGACTCTTTTGTTGCCTTGTGAATACCCAACAATGACGTAGCACCTTCTAACTTCTTGGACACCAATAAACATCTCAAAATTTGCGCTTGTCCTACTATTGAACAATCCTTGAAAATATCATCATAAATTTTTGTAGCATGATATCGTGCAACATGTATGGGTATTTTTTCTCCATATTTGTCGCAATCAATGTCTTTTAACATTTCATCATCAATGGTGAAAGTACCTATACATCAAGTTAAATTTAATTTAACATATGTCCAAAAATACAATTCATTATAAAAAATGAATTTGGAAAATACATGATATATACATACCAGTTCCAATTTCTGGATCTTGATTTTGATCTTCAATATTGACTTCATCAACATTAGCATGTAAATAACTATTTGCATCTTCAACAATGGTCTCTTCAACTTCAATTTGTTCTTCTTGTACCTTATTTTCAATTTCCATTTCATCAACAATATCATGTAAATTTGTTCTTATATCTTCAATAATTCTCTCTTCTGTTTCTGCAACCCTTGCTCTTTTGGCTCTATTTCTGAGTTTTTGTTTTTCCCTATTAGCATCGTCATCACGTTTACGATCACTCTTTTTTTGACGGTTTTTCTTATTGCCCATGATTGTTTAATCTCCTTTGGAAAATCCCCTTGGAAAAAAAAAGAACATCTTGTAAAGAAATCTTCTTTGTAAAACCATTGAAAAAAAAAACTTCTTTGAAAAAAAGCCTTCTTTGAAAAAACACCTTCTTTGAAAAAACAACTTATAAAAATATTTTGGAAAAAAAAAACTTCTTTGCAAAAATACCTTGCAAAAAAACTCTTTCGAAAAACCCATTGCAAAGAAATAACCTACTTTGCAAAAATACCTTGGAAAAAAAACTCTTTGAAAAAACGCTTTGCAAAGAAGTAACTCCTTTGCAAAAATACCTTAGAATACAAAATCTTTTGCAAAAGTGCCTTGGAAAAAAAAATCTTTGAATGTACCCCTTGGAAAGAAATAAAAAGAAAAATACATTTTTGCAAAAAAAAAAACTCTTTGGAAAAACCTATTGCAAAGAATTTTGCAAAAATACATTGGAAAAAAAACTCTATGAAAAAATCCCTTACAAAGAAATAACTCCTNAAAAAAAAAAAACTCTTTGGAAAAACCTATTGCAAAGAATTTTGCAAAAATACATTGGAAAAAAAACTCTATGAAAAAATCCCTTACAAAGAAATAACTCCTTTGCAAAAATACCTTAGAACACAAAATATTTGGCAAAAGTGCCTTGGGAAAAAACTCTTTGAATGTACCCCTTGGAAATAAATAAGAAGAAAAATACCTTGTAAAAAAACTCCTTTGGCAAAAGAAATCTCCCCTGAAAACCCGTTCAAAAATATTTTGATTAGAAATATGCGAAATGAAAATGTGCGAAAATAATGAGTCTATTTCGTTTTACTTATACGAATATAGATAACGTAATTTTTTTTCTTCCGATCGATGAATTTTTTTTGCATTTGTTTTTTTTGCTGAACAACGTTTGTTGTAAATAATGGCTTCGTAACAGAAAAGTATTATTCGGCCAAACAATTATTCGGCCGAATAATTGTTCGACCGAATAACCTCTGAGACCTGAAACCTACACAGTTTTCAGGTTTCTCCATTTTCGGAAGGTAAAATGATGTCTTACACTAAAAATCAACTGTCGGACTTGATACCATTAGTTTCGTCATTGAATCTACTTTCCATAGGTATAGATTTTGTTGTGCATAGGTGAGATCCGATATTTTTAATTTTTTTGTTTCTTAACATGTGTCAAGTTTCATTTCATCTCTTTCAAAATGCGGTGCAATGAAAAATATATAACTTTAAAAATACACCACCAAAAAAACTGAAACAAATATGGTGTCGTTAATTGGAGTGTCTACTTCAAAAGGGCATTCGTAGATTTTTAATTTTTATAGTCAATTGAGAGAAAAGTGTCGCAACCAAAAACATGTTGAAAATCGACAAGGTTTCTCCATTGATCGAATTCAAAAAAATATTATAATTAGTATATAGATCCATTGGTTACAAACGTATAGTCATCCTTTAGTATATTGTGTGTAGATTGTCGTAGCATATTTTTTTTTGCAAAACACAAGTCTAACAATGATTTTAGGGGCACAACCAAACATGACTATTTTTTAGTCTTTTCATTTTATAAGGACACACTGTCAAACATTTGCCAAAACGACATATCAAATATCAATAAAAAAAATTGAAAAACTTATGACTAGAAAGCTAACGTAATTCTCTAAAAGTTTTTTTTTTACTTAAAAGTGAAATGCTAAACAAAAATATCACTTTTGTTCGCCCAAAGTTGAAAAACATGAAAAAATCAGATTTATTTTCTCATAAGACCCCCCAAAATAGACACCCATCTTCATGGATTCACCCTGTGTCAACATTTTTTTCAGAGTCTACAAAGCAACAATCCTTACCTCTATGCATTTTCAAAAGTTATCCAATATTGTTATCTTGGGCTAGAGTTATGGGCTAATGTTATCCAAGATGAGAAATTAGTTTTAACAAGTGTATTGGACTACCAGTTTCCCCAAATAATGGAAGAATTCGATGGAAGAACTCATGCAACTGATAGTGGATGAGGGTTAAATTCATATAAGTTTTGAAAAAAAATTGTATGATAGGAGCATACATACACCTAAACATATTAAGGTCCCCACCCACTAATACCACGAATTCTCCAATAATTATGATGGATAAGATAAACTCCCTATATCCATATACCCATTGACTCCTTTTCAATCCCTAAAAGTAATCCTATCCCAGTAGATGAAGGTGCTAAATTCATAACAAATTAAATGTCAGAGGAGATAGAAAGGCCCGTGGCCAAAAAAGTGAAAGCACAATAGTACCTAAAGTGAAAGGAACTTAGTATTCAGATTTTGCGAGTTCTATAGAATGCTAACAACTTACATCCATGTATTTGGATGAGCCTGTAAATCTCCCAATATCCACTCTGTTGCTGCTCTTTACCACAGAAAAACACAAACAATAAATATAGTCACAGGCAACAGTAACAGTATAAAGGATATTTAAAAGCACTAACCTTTGGTTTTCTATATTTCACTAATCCAATTGCAAAATTAACAATTACCCATAATATAACACATTATTCATAAATCACTATCCGAATAAACGAAGTCATCTGGCTCATGTTAGTGCTCGAAGTCCATTAAGTTAAAAAATATTCATCAAAACAAAACAATGTGATAAAAATAAGCATAAAGTTTGAGCTTTAGGGATTATTTTAGCAGAGGAAGTGTATTAGTACATATAGCACACTAGAGGGGACATTCATGTGATCAAATGTACAACATAGAAAGAACTAGAATTCGTCATCTACAGAAAATAACTCATGATTTTGTCATTGTCCCAATTCTTCTCACCATTAGATGTCATGGATATTCACACAATTCACAAGATTGAAATAACAGCAATAACAACATCCAATAACCAATCTTAACAACACTTCATATCTGCAATTTATTTGAAATAACAAGTTGCATGCCTGGAAAATGATGGACATCAACATTAATTTTGTGAAACCACATGTGTTAAGAGATATTTGGAGAGACTCTTCTATTTACAACCATGACACTTTCTTGCAAGATCTGCTATCATACAAGAAGTATTTATTGTTGAAGTGAACACGCCTTTACACATCCATAAACAACTACAGGATGCGCCTACCAAGCACTGTAATATCTTCAATATTTACTCCATTTGAAGAATGGACCCCAAGTAGAAACAATGTACCTTTCTCCTCGGTTATTGAAACACATATTTAAAAGATCCCCTGTGATATAAAATGTAGGTTGGGTTTTAATTTTAGGCTGATAAATTCTTTATGTTAAAAGTGGAGAAAATTAATTGGCTCATTAGAGGAAGGGTTAGTTTCTGTTTGGTTATGAGTAGAGGATGATGGTTGTGTTGGTTCTACCTCCCCTGGCTCAGTAATAATGGGCGGTTTTGGATATGCTAAAACTCAATCCCATAGTGTATTAAAGACTCAACTGGGGTGATATCTATTGTTGATAGTCTGATTGATTATTTTTTCATACCGACCCAAAAAAATTCACTTCCTTCCTACGGACCTGACTACTAATTCGTTACCCTAGAAATACACCCCTCATCATAGCGGTTTTGATGAAGAATGATTAGAAATATATATGCCAATAGTGTGCCAAAATTTGGATGGCAACAACTCCACACAGTCAACTTGAATAGAATAAATTGGGGATATAGCTAGCAACTTATAAAAATTCACAGTAAAAGGTAAACTTTCCAGCGATTTTAACCTAGCTACCTACTCTTCAGGTAAAATTTATCAATTCACATCAAACCAAGAAACTTACCAGGGATTCGTGGTCGGCCTCTTCAAGAATCTCCAGGTTCTCTCCAATGTTGTTTTATCCATGGCAGCAATGGCAATTAAATATCGAAATGCTAAACACTCAACAATGGTGAATATCCATATGAATCTCCTCAACTGGTATAGCAGGTGGCCTGATAAATGACCAACAATGCCACCCAATTCACACTACTTTCCCTCATAACCCACCAAACCCAAACCCCTCCATCACTTGAACTAGAAGCCCCATTCTCTCTCGAACAACCTGACCAAAGGGTTCCAGTATCATGCGGCACTCACTGTGACAATTAACACACCCGACTGGACTTTAGACACCAAATTAATATCTCTACATATATTATTTGTATTATATATAGATATATACAACAAATAAATGTAACCTATTTGACATGAATATGTGGTGCTACACCACCCCCAAACCAGTTTTCATCGATGACTTTAGAGGGGGAAAATCCTTGGATAAGATGTTAAATTATCTCTTGACCTGTCACAGGATAAGATGAATAGAGGAGGTTCAATAGCATTCTATTCTTTTGATCCGAGGAGGTATAATTATTAGTAAAAAATACCATTTATTCCAGAAGGAGACGGAACGATCAATGAGTCGAAAGCACCCGAATGGATGGATAGTAGCATAAAAATAGTCTAAGTCGACATTTCGAATGATGGTCGACCGAAGACAACATTTTTCACGGAATTTAGAGCAATTGCTTATAGGTTAATGTCGTTTGGTGTCAAAAGGATCAAAATTATGTTTCAAGGGTGGTCTTCTCTTGATCTTATTTAGCGATAGGTACTATACTTTATTTGGAAAACCCCTGAGTAAATCAGTAGAATTCATGACCTGCTACTCATTTCATCCACAAATGGGGTTGGAAATGTATCTGTGATTGTTCCTTTGTTTAATCCTCTTAAATCCATGCAAATCTTCAATTTATTTAGGTCTTTTTTCTGTGGTTGTACTACCACGGACTTTCCTATTGCGTATTTAAATTTGGATATATGATGTCGGTTGCTAGCTTGTTTTCAATATACTCTTGTAAGTTATTTTTTATTTGTGAACAAATTTGTATAGTCTTTTCTTGATGGTTTTTTTTAGGGATTAGATCGATCTTCATCTCTTCTATATCCTTGACTAGGCCCTTCAAGTCTTTGTAGTCTATTTAAAAAACATCTGGATACTTTACTTCTTCAGTAGGTCCACTATTTATCTTGTCTACTCGGTTTACCATTAGTTTCCTATCTTTGCTATAAAGGTCTCCCTTAATTTTCAATTTATACTTACGTGGATAAGATGATTCACTTATAAGTTCCTCCATTTCAATGGAGTGAATAGTTTATACATACATACATACATACATACATACATACATACATACATACATACATACATACATACATACATACATACATACATACATACATACATACATACA
>LPNX011211979.1:178800-191438 GCA_001517045.1 Pseudotsuga menziesii
CCTAATTGACGTATCATACGGGGCAGGCCTATTCTAATATGAATGGTTGTAAATATGGCTATATGCTGGAACACCCTTAGACCCTTGGGTGCTAGTCATCTCTTAACGTGGCATAAAAAATACCAAGGATTAGAAAATCAGCAGGAAAATAATAGAATAATTTTCTGATTAGTAGGAGCCTCAGAGACTACATGCATGACACTTCTTAGTAATTCCTGTTAGGCAAGTGACGAGATAGTCCTATCTGAGCTAAAAGGTTCAGGAGACGGAAACACTCTTGCTTATGGTTTATACCATAGCTAGTCCCATCTGAACCCTATCTAAAAATAATGGAAATACTTTAAGTGCTTACTATAAGTTACAATTACTATAATGTCAACTCATCCCTTGCTCATGGTGCATAAACTATGAAGGGTGTGGCTTTCCTCCACTTAAAGGGGTATGTCACTTGGGTTCATACCGTCGTAGGACCCTATATACTGAGCAATTGGTAAGGGTAAGAAACTCCAATTTAGTACGAGAGGAGCTATTGGTTTAGATCAATGGCTATGAATGCTACCTCTATAATGGCTAACTCCTGAATCCATTTCTATCTTAAGCAAGCAGCCTAATCTCTCAGTTAACTTACCTTTGCTGGTGCACTTATCTTAAGTTGCCTTTCTTTTATTTGTTCTTTTCTCCTTAGATTCCATGTTTCTACCAACTTCTATTTATTATAAACTAGTTACCAGTTCAAGAAGACACAATACGAGAAACCATGGAGCATGGGATACTCACGTAAAATGATTATAGGATACAAGCTGCAGAAAATTGAACCAAAAGCTTTATCTCATAGTTACCATTTTATCGGAGGTGAAAATAAGCCAGTAAATATCTACTATTTAAGTAGAGGCCTTTAAAATCACCTTGAAATGTAAAATCCTCACCAAGAAATCTACTAATAAGTAAAACTCACTGAAGATTATTAAGAAAAAAATTTATAGAAGTGGAAAATAATCAATAGAAAGATCTTGGTGGGTAAGTCATATAAATACTATGGCATAAATTAATACAGAGGATAGTAAATTGATAAAGAAATCCATTTAGAGAGAACAATTATTTTATATGGGAATGTAGTGACAATTCTTGTTTAACTCGAAAATGGTTAATTGATTATGATTTTATTTTTACGCTCCTAAAGAAAAGAACTTCGCTAGTCTTACATGTAGAGTTGAAAAGTAAGAGCCATATCTATTAATAGTAACCACCTAGAGTAAAATAAATGAGGATTTACTGTATTTCCTGATTATATCTATACTTACTCAGAATGAGACTCTTTTGGGTTAATACATGACTACAACACCAATGTAAGAATAGGTGGCTAAAAATGTTATTCACGGAAATAATGAGATTGGAGTTATTGTTCAGATCAATGGTCCCATCATTATAAACTGCACATTAATCATACAACCTATATTCGACCATACGATATCTTCAGATGTTACTATTATTAAGGTGTGTAGTACATCCCCATCCCGAAAATATTTGGCGTCAATGCTATTTGGCGCCAACGATGTGGTTGAGTAGTCATTGACGAAATTGGAGGATGAAATCTCTCCATGGATTCAGGAAAATGGGCCATTCGCCATGAATGACTTAACAGAGGTGGGTAGAGAGCTGATGAGTCGAGATTTGGGTCAACAGATACATTTGCATAATAGATTTTTTTTGTTTTTTGTTATATATATTTTTGTTTTATTTTTATTATTTTATTATATAAATTATATAGATTTTTTGTTTTGTTTTTGTTATATATATTTTGTTTTATTTTTATTATTTTATTATATTAATTATGTTAATTGGTTATATATTATATTTTTTTAATAATTATCATGTAAGTTGTTTAGTTTTATAAATTAGGATTAATATAAAATTTAATTAATTTGTGTTTTATATAAATATAATAATTTGTGTTTTTTATAAATATAATATTTGTTTTAATGGTATTTTTTGTTATAGTATAAGTATATATAATAAACTTGGATCGAGGATGTTGGTTGAGAAGAGTTGTGCACATTGTGAATCAGGTGGGTGGTCATGACGTCAGGTGCAAAATTTATCTAGCCACTAATGCATACAAGAGGTTTAACTTGATAGTGATAAGGATAAGTCATCACTGCATTATACGTATCAGATTCTGCGAGGACATGAGGCCTGTATTAAGATGTCGAGGAATCGAAATATTTACCTGAAACTCCGAGATGGGGTGGGACCTCTACCTTTATACTGCATATGGGTATGAGACTGGTTTTGGGTCAGCATCACACTTTAATTATAATTGAGTCTTTGATTGGTTAAAATATTGTTCTTGGTGCTTCCACCGCTTCAATTATTATATATTGGATCAACTACTACGACGTTTAAAGGAACTCATGACCTTGGTGAAGCTACGTTGGCTAGTGCATCTAGATGTTCGACGATCACAGATCATGAATATAGTTATATTGAAGTTAGAAAAGCACCTTAGACGTATGTGACTTGCAGGCACTCTTAGGTACTGGTTCTAGCTAGGTATCGATATGGTACTGGTTCTAGTACCTAATTCGTAATTGACGTAGGAACCTAATTTTCCTTTGGCACGCACTTAACCAGGTTTGCTTCAATGGTGCAACAGGGATAAATATGGTCAAGAGAAAATTCTTACAATTGCTTTGTTGGATATCTGAAGATCGAGGTGCATGGCACCAATATTACTAATAGAAGGTAGACAATTTACAAAATTTACACGTCATTGTCAAATTTTCAATTTTCCATGACACAATTACAAATGACTAATTCATATTCTTCTAGCTAGTCGTTTTCTATTCCATGACTAAATTAGTCATTTAGGTTAGTCATTTTTAACTATGCCACTTATTATCTAGTCATATTTGTTAACTGGTGACTAAATTAGTCGTTTATAGTTGGGTCAATCAAAATTGCTCACGTTTAGTAGTAAATCACTTGAAAATTATGTGGTGACTAGAATTTTTAGTCACCTAGTAGTTAATTCCTCATTTTGTACTAGTGATCATAAACAAAATTATGATAAGTGTGATTATCATATTTGAAAGGGCATGTTTGTGAAAGGGTGTGTTTCCAGAACAATATGTTCACAGGAAACGTGAAGATACTTATACATAGAGTATGAGCAAGAGAAGGGGTCTCCATGTCCACATCAGAAAATTAGAAGCAAAGATCAGTGGGTGTGACAGAGAATGGAGGGAAAAGAAATATAACATATTACAGAAAACATATTAGGGTGGCAGGGTGGCGCTAGGGAAAGAAACAAGATTGTAGGGGGTTGTTGCCTCCTTCCAACAGAAGCTGGCAAATGGAGTGTAGGGGCATCCTATCAGTTGTAGCTGTCAAAACAGGGTGTTGTAGCATCCTTTCAGTAGCAGCTGATAAACCAGGGGGTCGTAGCCTCCTTCCAGTGGTAGTTGGTAAACAGGGTGTCGTAGCATCCTTTCAGTAGTAGTTGATAAAACAGGGGGTCATAGCCTCCTTCCAGTAGTTGCTGGTAAATAGGGTGTAATACCATCCTTGTCTGTAGCAACATGAAAAACTATTTGTAAATAACAATTTTGTAGTAAAAGGACGTATTGGTGGTTTACCCTATTGTGGTTCCACATTAAAATTGTGTTCTGTGTATTCTTGTTGTTATGTTTTGTTAATGATAGATTTAAAAAGTGGTTAAATTATTAAAAATATAACAATAACGATCCACCCCCCTCTCAGTATTGACCAATAAACCAACAATTGGTATCAGAGCGGGTTCCTTCACTATAGTTTAACCACTGGAAGGAAGATCCCATTAAAAACACTATGGATCAACAAGAGGAGATTTACACAGTAAATGGATCTCCAATACTTACAAAAGAAGAATACATATTTTGGAGTATAATAATGCAAATTTATCTGAAGGCATTGGGACATGATGTATGGAATTCAGTGATCACTGATTACTTCCCACCAAAGAGGATAAGGACTCCAACTCAAAATAAATCCAAGAAAAGTAACTCAATGGAAATGGCTTCAATCCTTAATGAATTACCTGATGATGTAAAAGAGAAGATAGGTGAATGTAACCCTGCAAAGGAGCTTTGGGACAAGATAAAAGACCTCTACTCAGTTGAGCAAAGAGAATAAGGAATACTTGCTATTCTCGAGGATGTTAGTGAAAATGAAAATATAAGTGAAGATGAATAAAATTGATTATAGGGACAACAAACTCAGATGAGGAACGAGAATTGGACATAGAATCCCAATACATGGCTGCTGTAGATGAAATTGAAAAATGTAGGAAAAAGAACAAAGCCTTGAAAGAAAAATTGTCAAAATATCAAGAAGAGAAGAAGTCAAAACCCTCCAAGAAGAGCTATGCAATTCAAGACAACAAGTGTTGGCTAGTATGGAAGAGGTCAAGAGCTTAAAACAAGAAGTTGTTGAATTCAAGGAAGAAGTACAGAATCTTAAAGATCAGCTTACTGTTAGTGAGAAGTTCAAGGAAAGTACTAAATCTCTTAATTAAGTACTCAGCTTACAAAGATCCCCCAGGGATAAAACAAGTCTTGGATATAATCATAAAGGATCAAGCTCCATCATTCATAAAAATGTTGAAAATGTTAAATGTCAACATGATGCCTCCAAAGATACACCCAGGAAGCAGAAGAATCACAAGGAAATGAAGTCCAGTTATCATAATTCTGCTCATCCTCCCAAGATGAGAATTTTTAGAAGACATGCAAAAGAAAAGAGTCATTACAAGCAAAAAAATCAGAGATTCTCCAAACACACATTCTATGGATATTTTCATTGCTATTACAAGTTTGGTCACAAGGCTAATGATTGTAGAATCAAAGAAGACGATGAAGGGATGATAAGGAAAGAAGACACCAACATATCTAATGGAAAAAGACTTATTTGTTTCATATGTCAAATTATTGAACACTTTGAAAAACATTGCAAGAATAGTACATGCAGATCTTCCCAGGAAACTCAGAAAAAGGTATGGAAGATGAAAACCAAGGAACAACGAAATAAAAAACCAGTAAGCAGAGTACATCTTGGAAAAATATGGAGAAGAGAGGAAGACTCCAAAGATATAGAAGAAATAAATATTTCAAACATCAGTGAGGTCTCCAAAGATGACGATGAACATAATTATGCCACAAATAAAAAGGGCATCCATTATAAGGGAAAACAAGATGGAGATGCAAAAGGATACTCTGATAAAAATAAAGGTGACGAAGAAGGATGTAGTGATGACTGTGGGATCCTTTCCTAAAAGATATCTCATGATTTAAAGAAATCCATGAAAATAACATTAGAAAGGATCATATATTCAAGGGGAGTTAATGTCAGGAAAGTCCAACTGGTATCTAAGAAAACTTCAATTGGTATCTAATGTTGAAGTATATTGAAATCTATCTTCTTCAAAGATGATGGGTGATTAAGGTTGGTGTATGGATGACATAAGAGAAAGTATGAAGTAACGTGAGAACAAAAAAATGTGAGAGTCATGAAGACCTTGATGTCTGCAATCAAATAGAAGATAAAGATGATTATCTTCAATTAGTTTTTGAAGTCATGACACATAAAAATTGTTGACAGTAGAAGAAAACTCAAGTCTAAAATATAAAAAACTTAGTCTATTGATAAGGTAGCAAGATGAGTTCAACATTGACAAAGGAAAAGGTTGAGGTTATGAGTCTTTGTGTCTGAGATAATGAGACCATAGAAACTATGTAATAAACTGAAGTAATCTCTGTGTTGAGGATATGAAGTTATGGGTCTCTGGAAAATTGATAATATAGATCTAAAATCCAAAAGAATCCAATAGTATATGCTAGGTTTTTATATGAATATATAAATGCACAGGCTTAAGAAATTCTGGTAAAAGCAGAAGCCAGTTAACTTATAGGCATAATAGAACATTAGATATGGCACCAGGAACAGTGTTAAAAAAAAACCATGTATCTTAGACAGAAAATGGAAGAGCATGAAAAAAATGCTGAGTCTAAACTCTGTCACAAAAATGTAGGCAGAGAGAAGGAAGATACATAGGAATATGAAGAAGACTTCCCTAGACTCGACACTAAAACTCCTTCTAGAAGAATACAAAAGAATCATCCGGAGTCATAAGTCATGGGGGATAAAAATGTTGGAGTCATAACAAGAAGACAACTACCAGGTGTTGAACAAACCCTACTTTCAATAGTTGAAACTAAGAACTTTACAAAAGCCAGCAAAAGTGTTGAATGGGTTAAATCCATGGATGAAGAACCATATTAGATTGAGAAAAATGAGACCTGGGAACTTGTCCTGAGACCTGAAGATAAGAAAATTGTAGGAACCAAATGGATTTTCAAAAACAAGTTCAATCAAGATGGACAAGTAACAGGGAACAAATCAAGATTGGTCTGTAAGGGGTATGCCCAAATGGAAGGTATTGAATTTGAAGAAACTTATGCTCCTGTAGCACAACTTGAAGCAATCAGAATGTTTTTGGCACTATCATGCCATCAAAATTTCAAAGTATATCAAATGGATTTCAAGTCTGCATTCCTGAATGGAAAACTAGAAGAATAAGTATATATTCAACAACCTGAAGGGTTTCTCTTGTCAGAAAACAAAGATTATGTCTGTAAACTAAAGAAGGCACTCTATGGTCTTAAACAAGCTCCAAGAGTGTGGTTTTCAAAACTAGACAGTTACTTGAAACAACAAGGTTTTAAAAGAGGAGCCATTGAAAATAATCTTTACCTAAAGATTGAAGATAAAAATATGATCATTGTTGTTGTCTACGTGGATGATATCATATTTGGAAGAAATATTAAAATCCTAAGTGTATATTTTGCCTCTGAAATGAAGAAAGAATTTGAAATGTCAATGCTGGGTGAATTGACTTTCTTCTTGGGATTGCAAGTCTGCCAAACAGACAAATGAATTTTCATCTCTCAAACTAAGTACATCAAAGATATGTTGCAAAGTTTAAAATGGAAGATTCCAAACCTTTTTTTACTCCTATGGTCACTGGTTAAGTAAGGATGATGAATCTCTGGAAGTAGATCATACCATGTTTAGATCCATGATTGGAAGTCTACTATATGTGACAACCACACGACCAAATGTGATGCAAGTTGTTGGATTGGTGGCTAGATTCCAGTAATCTCCCAAAGAAACACAGGTAACATCAGTAAAAAGGATTTTCAAATATCTAAAAGGAACCATGGAGTATGGTTTATGGTATCCAAAAGGACAAGAATTTACCTTGAAAGCATTTACTGATGCAGATTGGGCAGGAAGTGTTGATGATATAAAAAGTACTAGTGGAGCAGCATTATTTTTGGGAAATTGTTTAGTATCATGGTCAAGTAAAAAAAACAATCCTCCATTTCACTCTCTATAGTAGAATCAAAATACATTGCTGCCGCCTCATGTTGCACTCAGGTTATTTGGATGAAACAAACCCTAGAAGATCTACTCATAAAGTATGAACATTAGTGATCAATTGTGATAACACCAGCGCTATAAATATGTCTAAAAATCCTATCATGCATTCGAAGACAAAACATATACCAATCAAGTATCACTATATAAGAGAACATGTATCTCAAAAATATGTCAGATTAGAATACATTGACACAAAATAACATATTACTGAAATTTTCACCAAACCACTACCTAAGGAAGTCTTTGAGCGTCTTAGACAGAAGATGGGAGTAGTTCCTTTACAAAAGAACTAAGAGTATGACGCACAATCTTAGGGGAAGATATGTTGATTGGGGGAGTTGTTAGAAAATAGAAATACAGGAAATCCTTTATCAAAATAGGTACAACATTGGCACAACAAGTTATCCTTTGTCATTGTTGTCAAAGGGGGAGAATGTTTAGAGGTTTCCATCAATGCCAAAGGCGGAGATTGTTGAGTATATAGTTGTCATTGATGTCAAAGGTGTTCACGAATGACAAAGGAATAACCAGTGGATATGATGGTAGGAAAAACTTAGTGAAAGACTAAGGTAGTGATGGCATATGATGGCATAGTTGAGGATGTGGCATGACACATATGATGACATGGAATATGATGGTGTCCTAATGATGATGTCATAAAAGTTCATTGGATGAGATGATGAGATGGACATGGATAATAAGACAATATGAATGACTAATCTGAAGACTTCCAAGATAGTGTCGACAATATGATGTAAAAAATGGTTATTGAAACAAAGAACGAAGGTCGAGTGGAAGTAGAGATGCAGTATGAATGACAAAGCTGGTTAGACAAATGAAGAGTGGAACTGCAGAAGAGTGAAATGAATGAGAGACAGAGTATATGTAACAATCGAAGAACAAAGAAACTATATTTGCCAGAGTATTTATAAACTCTTCAGAGAAACTATATCTATGAGAGTGATAATCATCAGCATGATGAAATTATCTGTGTATATCAATTTTCAAAACTGTTAGAAACAGTCGCAAAGGATTTCCACAAAGAAATCGAGCAGATCCACAAAGTCATGGTGAGATTCGCATTCGATCTAAAATTGATGGTCAGGAAGCATCCCACACAAGATATAATGATTAAGGATTAATTCCAACAATCAAGAACATACGGATTATATTAGTCCCGCACTAGATTCGATGGTTAAGGATTAATTCTGACAGTTGCGAAAAATACAAAGTTTCGCAAAAGATCAAGATCGGACGACTGAGATTAGTTCTGCTAAAAGAGATCGACGATGTGGAAGAAAAAATGTGGAAATAATGTTTAAAGGTTCTATGAACCCGCAATATGCAACCCGCAATCTGGAAGATCATAGGTCGAGAAAGACTCCACAAAAGATCGACGGTGCAGAAGAGAAATTGTGAAAAGAAGCTTGCAAAAAGGAGCTTGTGGAAAGAAGCTTGCGGAAAGGAGCTTGCGGAAAGAATCTTGTGGAAATTAGCTTGTAGAAATGAGCTTGCGGAAATTTGAGATACGATTTGAGGAAATGTTACATTTCCGCATCCCGCAATCCGCATCTTATCTCAGATCAACGGTTACGGAAGATCCCATAGGAGATCAACGGTGCAGAAAGACAACATAAAAAATTGCGAAAAGACATTTTGGAAAAGTCACAAACCTGCATTCCACAATCCGCATCTCACCTCAGATCAATGGTCTGGAAAATGCCCAACAAAGATCAATGGTGGGGAATCGTTGATGAGGAAATTGTGGTGTGGAAATACGATTTCAAGGAGGAAATTTGTGTGCTAGATCGATGTTATATTTTTATCATTTAAGCTAGCATTATGATCTTAGGATCTTATCTGAGAGAATAACATGCACAGCAATAAAACACAAGAGACAATGAACACAAATATTTTCCTTGGGGAAACCATAAAGGAGAAAACCCCACAACTTCCTCAGAGATAGAATCAACACCAAAAGTAAAACCCCAAAAATAGTAAGATGATCTCCCGACAGCAGTAGTCTCTCTCTTGTCCCAGCAACTTCTCTCTCACTCATGCGCCCCAGTGAGTGAGTGTGTGTGTGATAAATAGAGAAGCTCACTCTCCATTTATATTCTTTCATTCACTTAATGTCCACTCCAACATGTTGGCCTCACTTAACAATTACTTACTAGAGCCGACATATATAAGAGAGTCTAATAACCCTAGTGCCCCACAACTTGTGGGGACTTTGCTCCTCCGACCAAAAAGGAGGGTTATCCTTAACACAACAGTGGGGACTATTGCCCTGACTTACAATAAATCACCTAGGGCTGACTTCTCTAGGATAGTCTAATAACCTTAGGGCCCCGCAAATGCGGGGGATTTAACCCTTGAACAATAGGAGGGTTAACCAAAATGACTTGACATAACTTGTTTACATTATAGAAACTTCCAATCGGAACATCGGGGCATGACATGACTCAATTACATTACAAACACTTCTCAGAATAAAAATTGGGGTACAATACGTAAGATATACTAGTGAATACATTTCGAAGTTACAATTACATCAACACTCCATCTTAACTAGGAAGTTATTCTCTCAACACAATTTATCAGCATAAGTCTTCTTCTCTGTATCATCTGGATCATCATCGAGTCCTCTTCATCTGGATTTGGATCATCACTGGATCTAGATCATCTCACTGGATCTGGATCATCACTCGATCTGGATCATCTCTGGTTCTGGAACATCTCTGCTGGATCATCATCATAGGTGCTATCTCTTGATTCTTCTCATCACATGAAGTTCTACAAATCCAACACTTTTTCATGCTGGTTGTAGGCCTATCCTCCATGTAGGTCTTTTTCAGCACTTATATATGACCCTGAGTCAGAATGGCTCTCCCAGCAGTTACATCTGACCATGAGAGGAACACATCCAACACCATGTTAGAAAGGCACACCCAACACTCACATTTGACCCTAAGAGGAACCAATCTAGTCATCTATGTCAGAAAGGCCCAGCACTCACATCTGACCATGAGAGGAACCAATCCAGTCATATATGTTAGAAACGCCAAGCACTTACATTCGACCATGCAAGGAACCAATCCTACCTACATGTCAAAAGGGCTCTGCACTTACATCTGACCATGTGAGGAACCAATCCAGCATGTCAGAAGGGATTTGTAATTATATCTAATCATGTAGGAACAAATCCTATAGTCACATCAGAATGGCCCGCAGTCCTAGACTGAGTATTCCTGGTAACTGACCAGGTACCTCCATTCCAAGAATGGAATTCAACACTTATATCTGATCATGTAGGAACCAATCCTACAGTCACATCAGAATGGCTCAACACTCATATCTGACACGGAAGGAACCAATCCTTTCACCATGACATAATGGCTCAGCCCTTACATCTAACCATGGAAGTAACCAATCCTCTCACCATGTCAGATTGCCTCATGGACTCATCACTTGCCCTTGGAGGGAACCTCGATCTGGAAAACACCAAGATTCTCCCTGAAGTACTCAAACTTCACTCTAGCCAATGGATTCATCAACACATCAGCTATCTGTTCGTCCGTCACAACATACTAGAGCTTCACTACTCCTCTTTGCACCATATCCCTGATATAGTGATACTTGATCTCGATATGCTTCGACTTGTCATGGAACACCGGGTTCTTCGACAACTTCACACAACTTTGGTTGTCGCAATATATATAAGTAGCATCTAACTTGTCACATACCCCAATTTTGTAAAATAATGTTAATTGTTTTAATTATATTCCTGAGACATTATGTTAAATTTAATGCTAAGTAGGAACTGATGACTCAGCGGAGTCAATAGAGTGGAATGTAATTCAGAATGTTTTATTATTAATAAATAAATTGTGGAGACAACAGCATGGGAGAGCTGTTAAAAAGAGGTTACTGGTCAAACTGGTGGATGGAACTAGGTGGAGGGCAAAAGACAAGTGGCAGCATCCTCAAACACTTCCTAAGTTGCAGGTGGCAACTTCCCTATATTTGGGGTCATGATCCCCCAAGAAAGTGGGATCAGAGCAGGTGGCTCATTAAATGACAACTAACCCAAAAAAGACCTAGGCAATCTTTTAAAAGTACCCAATGAATAGAGCTGAGGATGCTCAGATATTTTCCAGAGAAGAAACATTCAGGTGGAATGCTATTCAGGAAATTCATTTGGGTAAAAAGGGAAAACAGTAAGGTAGTTGTTCTGGGAGGCTTGCTACAGTAACTTGGTTTATTACAACTTGTTAGCTGGTAGAACTTATTGATAAGTTCAGATTTGATACTGAGTGTTGAAGACTGGTATCTGAATTTTGCTGCACCTAGTTCCAGCTAGGGAGACCAGAGCAAGCTCGGGGATCCTGAGGAGTCGCTGTTTGAGCACTCTCTAGGAGTTGGTAGGGAGGAACGACCTCCCATTGCTGTTGTTGTCCAAAGCTTAAGCAGGTTTTGTCACCTAACTGTCTTTGTTTTGATAACTATGAATGGTTGAATGTTATGTTTATAGTTATGATATAAAGATTTAACTGGTTTAGTGATATAATTTTTTTTAGTTTATCAGTAATCAAATCTTTGATGAAGAGTAGAGACCCACTGTGTTTTTCCACATCTGGATTTACCAGACCGTACTCTAGCACATGGGTAAAATTATAAAAAGATAGTATGATGAGATTGTAGAATAGTAGATTGTTTCTTTCACTCATCCTCAGAAGAAATATTTGTTTTACTGACAGTAGCATGTGTTTATAGATAAAATTATCTCCTTGTACAGTATTTAACTCTCAGTGATTCTATTATTTGTAAAGAACAGATAGAAGAATATAATACTTGTTTTTAAGAAAGGTTAGACTAGGTTTACCTACAGTTTAAACCTTCATTTGCTTCTTTTAGTTTAAAGAAATTAACTTCTATATGCTGAAATGACAACACTGGAAGTAGGAGTAATTAAATATTGTTTAGACTCTACAGTTAAACCAAGCTGTGTTAGTCTGTATGTATGTTTAGTGATGTAGTCAATTTATTTTTTAATCTTTCTTTTAATTTTGACTGAGCTCGAATAGTTTACAGAGCTGTTATTCTATTCTTTTCCTAGATGGTAGATGAATGATACTATATGAATATAAGTATATGATTAT
>LPNX011212034.1:0-26245 GCA_001517045.1 Pseudotsuga menziesii
CCACTAATGCAGCAGAAACTTACTACTCAAGATGAAGCGCTGGAGATGGCAATGAAACTAGAGGCTTCACCTTTAGTAGAAACCAGTACAGGCATGACAACTTTACAGACCCAGTTGGCCAACCTTACGTTACAGATACACGAACTTAAAAAAGGGAAAGAGGTTATGCAGGGTTTTCTCCATTTATGGTTTCCCTGATCAAAACTCTTTGTGTCTCTTGTCTCTTGTGATGTGCTTATGTTATTGCTATGCTTGTTATTCTCTCAGTGAAAAGATCCTAACATAATGCTAGCTTAAATGTTGAAAAACTAACATTGCATGCATTAGATTTCTGTTTTCTGTTATAAAATATAAATATAGCAATCAATGCACATCATATTGGCTGCTTAAAAGGCAGGTCAATATCCCAAGGAAAGCTTTCTTTCCTTGGTTCCTTTTTCATGTTTTTTAACTAGTTTTGACTTAGCTTTTTTTCGGTTAAAAGTAGGCTGACCCAAAGGTACTTTCAAAGTGATTTTGGGTGTATTTCAGTATAATAAGCTTGTTGTTTTTTCACAGATATAACAGAAAAGAGGAGGATATGTTGTTCGAAAGTGACTTTCGCACGAGGAGAAGGATTTGGCCGAGGAGGAGGTTTTGGCCAAGGTCGCGGACCAGTCACTTGTTATAATTGTGGAATCACGGGACACTATGCTAGGGACTGTCAAAACGCTACTACTAATTGTAACTACTGCAAATCTTATGATCATACCATAGAAGAGTGTCCTATCTTGATAGCTAAGATCAGAAACCCTAAGCTCACAGCACACCAGAACATCCAGCTTATTGCTGCTGAGCCTAAGGAACCAGAACCAACAGTTAACATTGTGACTCGGAGCGGTGCTTCCACCAGAGGCACATCGCAGGAGACCGAAAAGAACACAAGTCAGGGGTGGGTGCACAGAGCTCCTACTAAAGCAACAACACTCGACCTACAGAAGAATAAAGAGACCTTTCAGGAAGCTAAGGCTTCCTTTGATGAACTTACACCATCAGGACCGTAGGTACCACCGTCTAGGGGCGTTCCGCAGCAAGTACCTTGTAGCAATAACCCTGAGCAGGCACAGCAGGCTACCACATCGGGAAGATGCGATGAGGATGAATCAAAAGGAAGTGTACAAGCCTTCCTGCTCAGCTGCTTGAAACTCCTGAGAAATGATAAAGCTGTCGGTGAGCTACAGCGCATGATAGATCAGTATCAGCAACCCTCTCTCTCGGGCAGTGCACACCGCGCTGTCCATAATATTACAAGACATGCAAGGATAGGAAGAGAGATAAAATTCACAGCCCAGATCGGCGAGTTTGAAATGGATGAGGTTGTCTTAGACCTAGGATCAGAGGTGAATGTTCTAACTAAGAAGACATGGGAACAGATGGGTAGCCCTCAGTTAGCCCTATCACCTATCCACCTGAGATTAGCTAATCAGCAGCGAGTATCACCATTGGGTCGACTACCGCAGGTGCCAGTTGATATTGACGGAGTTTGTACTTTCGTGGACTTCGAGGTTATAGAAATCATTGGCGACAGTTGACCATATCCAGCACTATTGAGTATTGATTGGGCAATTGGCAGCAAAGCTGTCATTGACCTAAAGAAAAGACAAATGACCTTTGAGGATGCGCAGATCCAGGTCATCGCACCGCTAGATCCTTACCAAGGTCCTAGATATATTGAACCCATCCGAGCAGAGGAAGAGGCACATAACATCGATAGTCTCTACCAGATGACTGCAAACCAGAACGACTATATAAATCCAACCGCAGAAGGGCATATTAGTTGGCGATGCAACAGCTCATACACATTGAAGTCAAATGTTGGTCTAGAAAACTGGCAGAACAGACTTTACGGAGTCTCATCGCGCAGATGTGCGTTTATAAGTAAGTCACTGCGATGGATTGGCGCTGAGATCACTGAGACTCCATCATATCATGGTCTAACGGATATCCAGGATTTTTTTGAACAGTTTGAGCAACAAATTCCTCATGCGCAGAGGATCGCAGCTATGGACCTTGCAGTTCGAGCCACACCTGCGAGATGGTGGTATGCGCATAAAGAGAATATCGCATCATGGGATAATATAAAAAGACTGATGGCGATCAGATTTTCTAACGACAAAGAGTATGTTCAGCAGAAGTACACAGGAGAAACTGTCCCCAGGATACACCTTCAGACATGTGAACAGAACTGGTCGGACATTCCAGAGGATGAATGGGTTCACAGATTCATTCACACATTGGACACAATTCAAAGGAACTGGTATACAGAGACCGAGCTGCGCAAAGGAACAACCACATGGTCACTTATGATGGATAGCTTCCTACTCACCTTTGCGTTTGAATCAGAATATCCAAGTGTTGCTCAGGCCCTAGACATAATCAAGACAAATATTTTTGAGGAGCGCACCATCTCAGTACCAGTCCAACCTGAGTGGACTATCCAGCTAGAAGAGGCGTTGGAATGCTATAATTTTGCATCAGAATCAGAGGAGGCGGATGAGGATCCTCGCAATACCAACATTCCAGAATCAGAAGGCACTCGCGATGTGGAGGGACCACAGTTAGAGATTCCAGCGATCACCGAGCCCATCAAGGTTAAAAAGATTAATATTGGCACAGACGCAGAACCTAAGTTTGCCTCTATTGGAGACTACTGGAATGATGAAACAGTCGGCCAGATTGCAGATCTGTTACACGACTATCAGGACCTATTTCCCACCAAGTTCACAGAGATGAAGGGAATAGTTGGAGATCTGGGAGTCATGAGGATACCATTAAAGGAGGATGCTAGACCAGTTAAGCAGCGCCCATATATATTGAATCCGCGCTACAAAGAAAAAGTAAAGGACGAAATTGATAAAATGCTAGCAGCAGGAATCATTGAGACAGTAGAGGAAAGCGAATGGGTTATCCCTATGGTAGTGTAAGAGAAGAAAACAAAAGGGGACATTAGGATCTGTGTTGATCTGTGAAAACTCAACGATGCATCACTTCATGATCCATTTCCAACACCATTCACTGATGAAGTACTAGACAACGTGGGAGGATAGGAGGTCTACTCCTTCACCGACGGGTTTTCAGGCTACCATCAGATCAGAATACATCCAGAAGACCGATCCAAGACCACCTTTGCAACAGAATGGGGCTCGTTCCAGTATACGGTAATGCCCTTTGGTCTTAAGAATGCACCAGCTATATTTTCTAGAGTAGTAGTTGCTGTATTTAAAGAATACATTCACAAGTTCTTAGAAGTATATTTTGATGACTGGACTGTATTTGGGTTAATTGATAAGCACATAGTCGATCTAAGATTGATGTTAGAGAAATGTAGGCAGTACCAGATTTCTCTAAACTTGAAAAAATGTATATTTTGTGCACCATTTGGTATTTTGTTGGGCCACATTATTTGCAGACAAGGATTGATGGTAGACCCTGCCAAGGTCGCTATCATTGTAAACCTTCCAGCACCTAACTCAGTCAAGCAACTGAGGACAGTACTTGGTCATACCGGGTACTACAGAAAGTTCATCAAGGGTTACGCAAAGATTACAGCGCCGATGGAGAAATTGCTCAAGAAGGATGTAAAATTCCTATGGAACGAGGAATGCCAGCAGAGTCTAGACATACTTAAGGAGAAGATGGTTACAGCACCCATCCTAGTATTTCCGGATTGGACTAAGCCTTTCCATGTAAATGTGGATGCATCCGGCATCGCATTAGGAGTCGTCTTGACCCAGCCAGGAGAAGGGGATCTTGACCATCCCATCGCATACTCCAGCAGAAAGCTATCAACAGCGGAAAAGAACTACACCACAACAGAAAGGGAGGGCTTAGCTATGGTATATGCGCTGCAGAAGTTCAGGCACTATCTATTGGGCGCCTCGTTTAAAATGTTTACTGATCATTCCGCACTGAAGTACCTAGTCAATAAACCAGTGTTAGGGGGAAGAATCTGCAGATGGTTACTCCTCTTTCAGGAGTATGATTTTGAAATCATTGTGAAACCAGGGAGACTGAATGCAGGACCAGATCATCTGTCGCGGTTAGACTCAGGAGAAGAGCCCAGTAACCTAGAAGACAATCTGCCAGATGCGTCGTTGTTTTCCATACAGATTGCAGATGAGTATTATGCCGATATTATTCAATTCCTCACCACAGGAGTAGCACCTGATGAGTTTACTAAGCAGCAAAAGAAACAGTTTGTTGTTAAGGCAGCAGACTTCACCCTCATTGCAGAATGCCTATACAAGTTAGGCCCGGATGAAGTCCTACGCAGATGTGTAATGCCGCATGAAAAAGATGTTATTATCAAAGAGGCTCATTCAGGAACCGCAGGAGGTCATTTCGCTGGAACAGCGACTGCGCAGAAAATCCTAGAGGCGGGATTATGGTGGCCTACATTGCACAAAGACACCAAGGACTTTTGCAGATGCTGCGATATCTGCCAAAGGGTAGGAAAACCATCGCGACGCGATGAAATGCCACTACGACCGTAGGTCACGCTGCGCGCATTTGACAAATGGGCTATAGATTTTGTGGGTCCAATCAACCCACCAGGGAAGCGCACAGGTGCGAGATATATTATCACTGGAACAGAGTACCTCACCAGATGGGCAGAGGCCACAGCAGTTAGAAATTGTGATGCTGCTACAACTGCACAGTTCCTCTTTGAAAACATCATCAACAGGTTTGGATGCCCAGTAATTCTAATGAGTGACCAAGGTACACATTTCTTGAACAGTACTATTGAGGCATTAACAGAAGAATTCCAGATCCAGCACCATAAGAGCACTCCCTACCACCCGCAGGCTAATGGTATAGTAGAAGCCTTCAACAAGATTTTAGAAAATGCTCTTACTAAGATCTGTAATAGCCAGAGGAATGATTGGGACCTCAGAGTTAACGATGTCTTATGGGCATACAGAACCACATGCAAGAAACTTACGGGACACACACCTTTCATCTTGGTATATGGACAAGAAGCTGTTATGCATATGGAGTATATTCTTCCCAGTTTAAGAATCACTCAGATTACTGGGATGACTGATACAGACACAGTTGAAGCAAGGCTAGCACAACTGCTTGCCTTAGAAGAAAATAGGTTCATCGCTGGATTCCATCAGAAAGTGCAGAAGGCCCGAGAAAAAGCTTGGCATGACAGACACATTAAGAATAAGACTTTCCAGACTGGAGATCTGGTGCTCCTCTATGACAGAAAATTCATCAAGTTCCCAGGGAAGTTTAAGACGCATTGGATGGGGCCATACCAGATCCAACAAGTCACAGAAGGAGGTGTCGTTCAGCTCAGCCAGCTGAACGGGGAGCTCTTGCCCACATGGATTAATGGCAGTAGGCTGAAACTCTATAGTGACAGCCTCCCCACCTCTCATCCCTAGCATGAACAGTTTATGGGAGTGCAGATGTCCAGTGTAGTTGAAAGGAGGCATCGCACCGGGAGCAAGTCTACACCCCCCCAAAAAAAAAAAACCATTATTTTTAACACTGTTTGTTTGCGCAAGTGATGCGGAGTTGCATCGCAGCAGTAAGATGTTCCCCCCTGCCACGTATTCAGTTTGCAACCGACAGTGGGCTAGTCAAGTCACTATCTGATAGGTAGTTAATGAAGAAATGACCGGTATCCCCTACCGTAGATTTGGCAGCAGTATAATACATTTTTCCAGATTTGGTAAATCTCATATGTTCATTGTCTCTTATGTTTGATTGTTGTGCTTATTATTCTCTCAGTTAAAGATCTTAAGATAATGCTGGCTTAAATGATAAAAATCTAACATGTGTGTGGATAAGTGATACCATGGATATTTTGGAAATAATATCATATTATAGGAGTGATCCATTCACTCTCATTAATATAGAGCTTCCAGTAAATTCCCACAGGATTGTATGCACTAAAAATCAGAATTTTGAAGAACGAGAAAATTGTGCATCTACCATCTCAGTGGAGCATAGTTTTGGATCTGTTATGAATATTTTTGGATATTATTTAATTTTTAATCTGATAATATATGTGTTAGAACTAGGATTTGGATCCCTAAGGTTGAGGGGAGGGCCCTCTCCTAGCGTAACAGCAGAACTGCTTTAGATTGCGCCTCCAGCCTTGTGTAGTCAAAGAGGGATCTCTCACTTGTCTTTAGATATTTACTTAGCGTAAGATATTCGCTCGAGGATGGTCAAGAGACCGGACTCCTGAAGTGGGACAAATTAGGGTGATGTGAGATGCAGGTGGGCTTATCAAGGCAAGGGACCATTGGCAATGGAGTCGAATACCTGAGTAGAGAACATTTGCATGAGGGAAGGAATGGCATGGGGTTGCAAACAGAGGCAAGATAGTTGTCCATCTCGCAATAATTAGATATTTAGCGGATGTTTAGAAGATAAGAGAGAAAAACCCATCACGTGGAGCACCAACAAAATGAATTCCACGTAAATTTAGAAGAAACTTGATAAATGTCTGAAACAACAGGCGGAGCATAGCAAGTATGAATTCCAAACTGTTATACACTAAGTTACAGACATGAAAGAAATCAACAAACTGGAATTCAAATAGGATATGCATTTCACGTAAAGAAGATACATATTGAAAGAAGCAATGACACATGAATCTCTGTCTTAAGAAACAACTCTTCCTCTGCAATTTTATTCATAACACAGGCATCAAATCTTATTTGCAACAGAGATCCTCAGCCCTTGAAGGTTTTCCCCAACCTTTCAACCCCTTTCTCCCTCTTTCAAAAGTGTATTTATACTCTTCTAGTGCTGAGACTATTCTCCAAAACAAACCTATAGACCGTTTCCAGTCATAATCAATTTTTAACAGTATAAAGAGTGGGACTATCGCAACGTTTTACAAACATTGTGGAACTATAGCACATTCAGCTTGAGTGACAGCTTGATGTGCTTGGCCATTATGAGTATGTCACCTCCTTCTCTATCTGAAGTGTGTGTTCCCTCCTTGTTTCAAATGCATCTTTCCACATGGGCACACACTAGTAGGGTAGTTTTCATTTTTCCCCTACTCAACCTCATCCACCACCTCACTCTTCTCTAGGTAACAATGTTAGCCATGGATTTTGGAAGAAGGGCCACATTGCTTTTGGTTGAGGCAAGCCTGCTAAGTGGCTTGTCATTCTTGTGCTTCTCATCTCCAGAAGAGTGGGCTCTCCCACGGGAAATAAGGTGTAGCATATCTACACCAGCCCCATCACCCTTGGAAAGTGGACTTCACAAACAGGGCTGTGTGGGCTTTAGACCCCTGATGCTCCCATCCGAAAGTGTGCTTGTTCAAGGAGTAGTAAAGGACTGTCTTCTTCTGTGGAGGCTTTGGTGGTAATGATGGTACCAGGGGTTCCTGGAACAACACTTATAGGAAGTAAATGTCTAGAACCCGTGTCGTTGGAGATGTAGGTATCATGTTTGGGCCCCGATGGCTGGTGTCATTCTTGGCATGCAATTCCAAGGTGACAGATGAGTGTGGAATTTTTCTCACCAACCATCAACACACCTAGACAGACAAGCTTCTCAAACCAAATCTTCATTGTCAAACTGTTTGGGCCTTTGTAAATTCATGAAGATGCAGAAAAATGGGTTCTGGATATATGGTAGCTCATCCCCAGTGTTCTGAAGGCAGATATAATTTTTTTTGAGACTGATGTCTTCAATGACCGGTCAACATTCCTGCACATTCCGTCATCGAGTGTTTTTGGTATCAGCATGTGTGAGGGTGCGAGCAGAGTGATCCTTTACCTAATGGGGATCTTAGCCACATCGTTTCATGGGCCGCGGCGCCTTACCATCTACTATGGGAAGCATTTTTTGGACGCCACCTCATACATTTTATCCATGCTGCAAAGTTCATGAAGTGGATACTCCCACATTTCCTTGCTCTTGTGATGTAGGAAATGGAATGGTTTCCCCCTTCATGCTGGATTTTTCCCTGTGTGAATAGCGAATTCACTCGTTACTTTCCTTACTTTCTCATGCCAACACACACAAAAAGCTGCTTCCACCGAGATGATTTTACCTGTGTGCATGCTACAAATGGTGTCGGGGAATCAGCCAATCTGCAAGGAGGAAAATTACACGTGTGAACATCTCCTCCGATGACATCTCTGCACTAGATGTGAAGCCTATACGTTGGAAGTCTTCTCAGCCTTCAGATTTGAGGAATATTTTACGCCCACCATCCACATTCCATCATTTTTGCTGCCAGCTTTCCTCTCTGGATTCAACGAAGAGTTTTAGACCAAGGCTTTCTCTTGATCGTAGATCACAATCGACCTCTTCATGTAGCCATCGATCCGGGTGGGGCCTAGTATTTTTCGCAATGTGAAATCTTGGTCTTCAACCTTGCTAGCTTGTATTGTGAAATGAACCACAACCATAGATCTCTTCTTTTATTTATCAGGACCATCATTTCTTCAGGGCTGGGACCACCTTTCGTGATTTGAAATCATAGTTTTACCCGTACAAGTTCATTTTGCGAAATTGATTGAGACCGTAGATCTTCCTCTAATCTCATCTCTGTCATCGAATGTTTTCGACCTTTAACATTTTCACAATTTGAAAAATCTCCTTCTGTCAAGCATGTTTTCTCAACCAAATTGTTTCGGACCGTTGATTGGGATTTGCTTTGATCTCGACCTTTCATTTGTTTGCTTTCTTTAACGGACTCCACGAAAGACAGATTTTGATCGTCCTCCCGCATCTTGGGTCAAAACCACGACCGATCATTTCTCTTTTTCATTGTTCGGCGGTTCTAAATCATGGACCAGGAGCCTCTACCCACATGAATGGTGTTCACACAATACTTTAAAGGAATGGAACTCTCCTCGAACTTCTGTCAAGTCCATAAATATACTGTTGAAAATGGAGTGTTAACAACCAGCTCCATGAGGGATGCTATCCTCCCAGTGAGGTAGCAAACAAACCCCGTAGACCAGGTGCCAAATCCATTCGGTTGTCTTCAATCTTTCTTTAAAATATCCATTCTGCTCTGAGCTACTGCTGCAGCGAATTCATGCCACTCTTACAAACCACACTATTGACTGCAAACCTGTGCTTACAACTGAAAATGAAAGCAAACTAAAATAGTAATGAAGGAAATGCTTGACGATTGTCGAGCTTATTGGTTCCTACCTACCCTACCTAATTTAGTTCATAAGTCCGATTAAGTGAAATTGGACTCCCAATGAATCCAATCGAGCAACTTGCCTAATATTGTTGTTATTTTTTCGTGCTTGATGGATGGAAATGACATAGATAATGGAAGAAATCTATAGAATATAGACTGATCTTTACCGCAGAGATATGACCAGTCATTACTGTTACCCAGCCTTTCCATGTACTCTGCTATGGGGTCATAGAAAACATGGCAACCCCTAAAATATTCTGTCCTTCGCTTGTGGGAAAACTATCGAGTACTCCTTTATTACGGTGGTCTATCAGGATGATACTTGGAGGATTGTAAGAGAGGGCCCACATAATATCTCTTCAATGAAACACATCTCCTTTTCCCTGAAATATTTGCAATGAGAGCTTGATGTGCCTCAAGAAATAATGTCCTTCTTTTCTCCAGCGGAATCGAGTAGGCATATTCCACCTATATGGGGTGATATTCCTGAAGGCAGAACATTAAAAAATGTAATTATCTGAGGGTTGCTGCATCATTCTCCATGACTGTCCACCTCATCATGAACCCCCGACATATTAGTAGCTGGAGAGGGATTTCCTAGCTGCTTCTTCTTATTATCTTCTCTTCCATACAAGTTTATGGACTGCATCCTCTCCCCTTCTTTCTATTTTCTCTTAGAGCCTTTAATCATGTGTCATATTAATTCAAAAGAGGCATAACACAAGGGTAAGTTATCGCCTCCAGTGTCCTTATCGCCATTTTTCGCTTTATCCTCCTGACTTTGTATAGCATCTTGGTCCTTTCCATCAGCATGTCTTGTCTCAACAGCCAGCTCCTCAGGTACAGTCCATAGGTATTCTTCCTCATATTCATCATACACAGGCACATCGAATTCCTTTTTAAAATTGTCTTGCACAGATCGGAGGTGGCGCAGGTCACAATCTTCAAAGAACAGGCATGTAGGACCACATGTTCCGGTGTAGGGACAGTAATCTTTCTTTATACCAAGAGAAAGCTTTAGTTGAACATGGACCTTTTCATTCTACTTGTAGGGCCCAACCAATTTTAATGTATCTTTTATTTCACCACCGTTGCCATGATCTGACAATTTTTTGGACATCTTAAGGTTTTCCTCAACCTCCAAACAATCAATAAACATGTGTTGCAAAGTGGTTGATTTTGTTTCCAAAATAAGCAAGGACAGGTCAGGAGGAAAGGTAACTGCTTAATAGATCTTGGCAGCGTTCTCATGAGGTTGGAATTCTTTAGGCATGTTATAATAAAAGATGGCAAATCTTCTGTTAAAACTATGTAAGGTGTCACCCTCATGTCTCTTCAGGGAATAGAATTCTGAAAGTATTTGGTCTAGTGGCCTTCTCTTACCCTAAAACTTCAAGAAGGTGCAAGAAAACTCTTCCCAAGTGTTGATGGAATTAGGTTGCAAGTGCCTGAACCATTCTTTAGCATCCCCTTGCAAGGACTGGGAGAAATCCCTCATGTAGACATCATCATGTTCTATTTCAAAAATGTGAGAGAAATGTTCAAAGGCTTGTAAATGTTTTTCAACAGTGATGTCTTTGGATTCTCCATCAAATTTGGGGAGGTATTTGTAATGTTTCGTGGGAAACTCATGGAGGATGGGAGGCAGTTGTAGTGGTTTGTACCGGCTTGGAGAAATGGGAGAGACCAAGTTAGGCATGATAGTTACGCTATCAACTGAGGTTTCATGAATTTCATAGGGGACATCTTTGACGTCTTGGGCCTCTGGAGAGAAATCTAAGTTAAAAACCAGAAGTGCAAGATGACACAATGATTTCGGTTCGTAAAGAAGGATAAAGAGGAATATATTCATAGCTCTGTTTAGAATGAGTTGAACCATAGAAGACTGTTCTGATAAATTTAGGGAAGGATAAGAACAAACTTACAAGATAGAACAAAGCGTCTTGGAAGAAACATAGACTCAAGCATCTTAACCTTCCACTATGAATTCTTTAAGCCTTACAAGAGGTTCACATTTTGGAAGGAGCCTGCCTGTCTTTTCCTGATCATTCGATTTCTGGGTCATACCACCAGCAGAGTCACTGAAGTATGAACCCTTCAAGAGTGGAGTCGCCAGGTGGAAAGTGCTCAAACTTCTTGATGTCTAATCATTGTTCACCATCAACAATCAGATCTAAAACCATGTCATTTTTCCCAGGGAGTATCTTCAATTTCATCCCCGGCAATGGCGCCAGTTTGTTAGCACCGGGATTTGGAGCCCCAAGGTTAAGGGGAGGGGCTGCTCTTGGCGTAACAGCAAAAACGCTTTAGACCAAACCTTCGGCCTTGCACAGTTAGAGAAGGATCTCTCGCTTGTCTTCAGATATTTACTTAGCGTAAGATATTCACTTGAGGATGGTCAAGAGACCGGACTCCTAAAGTAGCACAAAGTAGGGTGATGTGAGATGCAGGTGGGATTATCAGCACAAGGGACCATTGGCAATGGATTTGAAAACCTGAGTAGAGAACATTTGCATGAGGTAAGGAATGGAGTGGGGATGCAAATAGAGGCAAGATAGCCGTTGATATCGCAATCAAGAGATATTTAGCGAGCGTTTAGAAGATAAGAGAGAACAACCCATCACGTGGAGCACCAGCAAAATGAATTCCACTTAACTTTAGAAGAAACTTGATAAATGTCTGAAACAACAGGCGGAGCATAGCAAGTATGAATTCCAAACTGTTATACACTAAGTTACAGACATGAAAGCAATCAACAAATTACTGGAATGGAAACAGGATATACATTTCACGTAAAGAAGATACATATTGAAAGAAGCAACGACACATGAATCTCTATCTTAAGAAACAACTCTTCCTCTACAGTTTTATTCATAACACAGGCATCACATATTATTTACAATGGAGAGCCTCGGCCCTTGAAGGTTTTCCCCAATCTTTCAACCCCTTTCTCCCTCTTTCAGGAGTGTATTTATACTCTTTTAGTGACGAGACCATTCTCCAAAACAAACCTATAGACCGTTTCCAGTCACAATCAAGTATTAACAGTATAAATAGTGGGACTATCACCCTGTTTTACAAACATTATGGAGCTACAGCACATTTGGCCCGAGTGACAGCTTGATGTGCTTGGCCGTTATGAGTATGACACCTCCTTCTCTGTCTGAAGTGTGTGTTCCTGCCATGTTTCAAATGTAGCTTTCCGCATGGGCACACACTAGCAGGGTAGTTTTCATTTTTCCCTTGCTCAACCTCATCCGCCACCTCACTCTTCTCCAGGTAACACTGTTAGCCATGGAGTTTGGAAGAAGGGCCGCATTGCTTTTGGCTAAGGCAAGCCCGCTAAGTGGCTTGTCATTCTTGTGCTTCTCATCTCCAGAAGAGTGGGCTCTCCCACGGTAAATAAGGTGTAGCATATCTACACCAACCCCATCACCCTTAGAAAGTGGACTTCACAAACAGGGCTGTGTGGGATTTAGACCCCTGATGCTCCCATCCAAACGAGTTCTTATTAAGGGAGAAGTCAAGGACTGTCTTCTTCTGTGGAGGCTTTGGTGGCAGCGATGGTACTAAGGGTTCCTGGAACAACACTTACGGGAAGTAAGTGTCTAGACCCCACATCGTTGGAGGTGTAGGTTTCACATTTGGGCCCTGATAGCTGGTGTCATTCTTGTCCTGCAATGCCAATGTGACGGACGAGTGTGGAAGTTTTCTCACCAACCATCAACACACCCAGACGAACAAACTTCTCAAACCAGATATTCATCATCAAACTCTTCGGGCCTTTACAGATTTGTGAAGAGGCAAAAACATGGGTTCTGAAGATATGTTAGCTCATCCCCAGTGTTCTAAAGGCAGATATATAAGTTTTCAAGATTGACCTCTTCAATGACCGTTCAACATTCCTGCACATTCTGTCATCGAGTGTTTTTGGTATCAACATGTGTGAGGCTGCGATCAGAGTGATCCTTTACTTGATGGGGATCTTAGCCATGTCGTTTCATGGGCCATGGTGACTTACCGTCTACTATGGGAAGTATTTTTTGGATGCCACCTCATATAGTTTATCCATGCTGCGAAGTTCATGAATTGGATGCTCCCATGTTTCCTCGCTCTTGTGATGTAGGAAACGAAATGGTTTCCCCCTTCGTGCTGGCTTTGTCCCCATGTGAATAGCGGATTCGCCGATTATTTTCCTTACTTTCATGGGCCAACTCACACAAAAATATGCTGCCACATGGATGATTTTACCTATGTGCATGCTACAAATGGCGTCAAGGAATCAACCAATATGCAAGAAGGCAGAGTACATGTGTGAATGTCTCCTCCGTTGTCATCTCCACAGTGGATGTGAAGCCTATACCTTGAAAGTATTCTCAGCCTTTAGATTTGAGGAATATTTTACACCCACCATCCACGTTCCATCATTTCTGCCATCATCTTTCCTCCCTGGATTCAACGAATAGTTTTAGACCAAGGCTTGCTCTTGATCGTAGATCGCGATCGACCTCTTCATGTAGCCGTCGATCCGGGTGGGCCCTATTATTTTTCGCAATGTGAAATCTTGGTCTTGAACCTTACTAGTTTGTATTGCGAAATGAACCACAACCATATATCTCTTCTTTTATTTTTCAAGACCATTGTTTCTTCCGGGCCGGGACCACCTTTAATGATTTGAAATCGCAGATTTACCCGCACAAGTCCATTTTTTGAAATTGATTAAGATCGTAGATCTTCCTCTGATCTCATCTCTACCATCGAATGCTTCTGACCTTTAACCTTTTCGCAATTTGGAAAATATCCTTCCATCGAGCATGTTTGCTCAACGAAACTGTTTTGGGCCGTTGATTGGGCTTTGCTTTGATCTCGACCTTTCATTTGTTTGCTTGCTTTAATGAACTCCATGAAAGCTATACTTTGATATTCCTCCCACATCTTGGGTCAAAACCACGACCGGTCGTTTCTCTTTTTCATTGTCCGGCGGTTCTAAATTGTGGACCAGGAGCCTCTACCCACCTGAATGGTGTTCACACAAAGCTTTAAAGGAATGGAACTCTCCTCGAACTTATGTCAGGTCCATAAATATACTGTTGGAAATGGAGTGTTAACACTGTGGTTCAGGTTTCAATATTCAAGAGCTTTCAATATTGCTTATACCTGGTTTCATCAATTTTGGTGTGACAAATCAAGCACCGCAAGTCTCCTTAAATTTTGTTGTTGAGGATTTGATGTTAGTTCTCTCTTATGAGTTTTCTGATATTAGATTTTTTGAATTATTTGTTATTTATAAAGCAATATCATATTATGGATCTCAATAATTCGCTCTCCACAGTCCCAGGGCTTCTCTACCTTTGGTCACATGCTCATCCCCTCACAGAAGTAGTAAAGAGGAAGACATTCTGCATCCGCTTGGACACTTGCTCCTAACACTTGGGGCTGATTTTACCACTCATGGTTTGTTGTTAAAGGCTGACATATATCAGATTCTTGGGTGTTCCTCACATGGTTCAAATTCTCAAGAACCTTTTCTCTTTCATTAATTGGTTTCAGCCACTCTACATGGATCCCGCTTTCATCCTACAACTATCTATATTCCAAATTGAGTTGGGCACATTATTCTTCTTTAAAAGAGGAGTATTCCTCCAGACATAATCACTTTGTTTGGATTCAAAGGTTCACATACATAGATTCAGGATGTTACTGCACAGAAGAACCAAAATATTACATTACTGTTGCATACTGCTACAAATTGCAGCAAAAGATTTTGCAACTTTTTAACTTGTATTTCCTGAATTATACTTATGTCGAGGGTTCATTGTTTCCTCGCTTGTATTAAGAATAATTATTTATTTTATATTGTATTTGGGTGACATATGGTCTTGTTACTAGGGCCCACATTTGTCCAAGTTAGGATTCAAGGGGGTCATTAGGATTATTAATCCTCCCTTTACCATATTGTCTATTAGATTATTTAGCCTAACTTAGGAACCTTAATTAATTAATTAGGTCCACTAGTACCATTGGATCCACTTGGAATAATGGGGCCACATGTACCAGTTACTAGAGTGTGGGGAACACTACTAGAGGTTAACTTCCACTTACTGCATGTGCATGCATCAGTTTGGGCGCCTCCTAGACCAATCCCTACATTTTAGGAGCCACTCGGAGTCCCGACACCAACCTCCATCAGTTAGGTGGAGTTGGAACTAGTTAGTCTTAGTTAGTCCCCAGTTACTTTTAGTTAGATATCAATTGGTTAGCTATCACTAGTTATGCATGGTTGCATGTGGAGTAGGTGCCTATGTCCACCTACCACACTCAGTTGCATTGAGTTAACTAGCTATCACCGATTGATTGAGTTGTTGGACATCTGGGAGTTGATCTATTGGAATCCGATATTGATTGAGAAACCATGAGTTAAATGGTCAGTTAGATAGAGTCATATCCAGTGGATAGATTCAAATTGCTACCTAATGCATTCGAATTATTTTCCTATGCAAACTATTGTAACACCGAATATTATTATTGTGAATGATATTGTAAATTCCTGAGCAATACTTGTCTGTTTCCTGTGTGGTTTTTTTTGTTCAGTTTGTATCTTCATTCTCCATTTACTACAAAAATTATTAGAACTATCTGCTTGAATATATAAATGGCATTCAAATTCTAATAGATCCATTGTTAATTCTTTTCTTTTATATTTTGATCGACATTACTTTTTTTACATAGGTTTATTGAAACTCTTTAACGAGAATAAAAAGTACATGTAATTGCACAATATACAACAAAAAATTTTACCTATGAAGAAAGAGGGATAAAGATGAAAACTCTGAAATAAACATAAGAGCTCATGAGATGAAAAGTAAAATAATCATTTTTTGAGGTGCTCACAACATTCATATCCAAAGGTTAAGGCATCCTAGGTTCTCAATTTCTCAAAGATTTGGTAACTTATGCTCCACTTGGTGAGAAAGCACATCATCTTTTCTTCAAATAAGTTGGCCCTTACTCTCTTGGTGACATACCAAGAAACCAACTATGTTGAATAATATAGAATAAGAAATGAGTATGAAGCAAGGATTTATAATATCAAGCCTCTAGTTGAAATCAATCTCTTCCTTGAGAAAAGTAAAATCTTAGATAATATATTTCTCTTAAGCACCTATTCTCAAAGGTTGAATGTGCCTTGAACATGATCAATGTAAAGTCAGTGACAACATTTTGTAATAACATTATTTTGTAGCAATTAAAGTGTCATGGAATTTGAAAGGTTATAAGGTAGTTGGAAAGTGAAAATTCAATCTTATTTAAGATGGAAGAAGGACCATCATTTTTTGAGAGCAATATATCTTGTAACAAATACTGAGGCATTGCTATCAATTGGAGTTATTGAAATTATTGATAATTGTTCGTGTATGCATGTTATCTTCATCTTCATGTGTGAATTCTTTGGTTTTCTATAATTTTATGACCATGAATTATTTCTTTGTTCATATTCTTGCAATCATACTCTGATAACATGGTTTTAAAGTGGGGATGTGATTAGGACATTTATAACAATTTTGTGGATTTAATTGGTTTTTTAATGTAACTATATAAATTAAATGTTAATACAATCCACACTCTTATTCTATCCAACATCATGCTTCAAGTCTATGTTCTTTTAAATTTTCTCCTACTACAAGGTTTTCCCCTCAATGTTTTTCTTTCTACAAACTTTAAACAAAAGACCTATAAATTGTTGAAATATTGTAACTTCAAAGGATATTCTAAATGTATTTTACTGATGTAACCCAAGGGAGATGTTATTATTCCTCCATCGAGGTGTTACTATTGTAATTGGTCATCATAGAGTCATGAGGTAAAGCCTCCATTGTAAGTCGGGTCAATACTACCCTAATGAATATAATATAATATTGTATTGAGTCTTCCTAAGTAAAGGTGTCCAAGTCAGTTAAGTGGGGCCGACTTGTTAGGTTAAAATTCAAGTGACAAAATGAGTATAAATAGAGGAGATGTATTCCTCATTTGAACACACACACTCACTTGTGTATAGTGCATAGGAGAGAGAGAGAGAGAGAGAGAGAGAGAGAGAGAGAGATTTGCTGGAGTGAAGTGCACCTGTTTGAGGTCTTGTCTTGTACTTTTGATACATCTTATACATAGGAAGTTTTGTTGGGTTTTCTTTCCCATTAGGGTTTCCCAAGATAAATCTTTGTGTTCTTTTATGTGGTTGTGCTTATCTATCTTTCAGTGATCCTTTTGCTTATGGTTATGTTCTTATGATGCTAAATGTTATAAGCTCTAATATAACCATTAAAAACTTAACGCGGTATCATAGCTACCCTAAGAGAAGTCTTTGTGCAGTCGAAACACTGCTACAACTACAACTATTGAAGATTAGGGTTTCATGCTTGAAAATCCTAGAAGGCTAAAACTAGTCATGTTGGTACTTTCACTATATCACTAGATTGAAGGAGTATCAGGATCCAAAACGTTGATAGGAATAATATAAAATCCTAAGGTACCATGTGTAAAAAATTTAGCCTCAGATTTGCTATAATATAGGAGATGTGATTCCTACAAATCAAGGTTTTAGCCTCTCCCAAGATTCATCCTTAAACAGGGACCTAGGGAATTTTTTTATATCTTGGGATACAAAGGTCCAAATGAAATTTATCAATATGTTCTAGATAGGGCACTAACTTTAGTTTATGTGGTAAAATGTTTAGACCCTAAAGGTGAAATAGTGACACATGTATGTCCGTACAAGTTTGCTATGCTGAACAGTCCTGAATTAATTCACTTTAGGGAAATTCGCATAAGTCCCAATTGGTGAAACAAATTTTTCTCTATCCTATGGGGTTGGAAAGAATATAGACCAGGATATCTCATAGATAACTTTTAGACACGTAGGAGCAGTAATTTTAGAGATACAACAGAAACAATAGCAAGAAATTTTGAAGAAGAAATTGAAGAAACCTAAGGCATCAGATATTTTGCAATTCTGATCACAGTTTTGGGAAAATGAGTATGCTACTCAGGTCACCTTGAGGAGGCTCATATTTCTATCCAATCATATATAAAATATAGTTAAGTTGAAAAATTAGGGTTTCTCTATCAAACCCTAGTTCCACCAGAAGCAACATTCCAGAAAAAGATTTCAAGCAAGCATCAGATTGAAGCAATCTCATTGGTCAAAGAAGAAGTTGTGGATCCAAAAGGAGATAAAGACAAAGAACAAGAAGGAATCTACTAAGCAAACAAATATAAGTGTTTGAATTTTATTTCATGTATATGTTATGTATTATGCATGATAGAATGTTTGCATTAATGACAATATGCTACTGAAATTCATGTCGTGGGTAAGTAGCCCATGGTGCTATACAACACTCCATTGCTACTTATCTAGAATTAAACCTCTTTGATGACATATTGGATTAGTGCACAATCTCAATGATGTTATGGTAGATATGGAAGGAATCTGGAAAGTTTTTGTAAGATATGGATGAGTGTTGTATTGGCTAAAATAGTTGCATGATTGTATCATTATGCATAAGAATTCATCATTATGCATATGAAATTTTTATAACCATGCAACTTGTGCATTTGAATTGTAGGAAAGATCACATACATTATCCTACAAGAAAAGGATGAGACTTCTTACGAAGAACAAGTGATGACAATTCAATATTCACTCCAATAAACATGAATCTAAAGCTCACAGGGTTAGAGACACCATGACGGAAGAAAGAGCTTCAAAAGAATATAAGAGATTGGTAGATCCAAATCAAGATATGAATACCATCTTGGGAACAAGAGATAATTCAAGATGAATAAAAGTATGGCGGGAATTCCAAACTAAAGTAAGAGGCCTCGAATACATACTAGTTATGTGGCACAGTTTAGTGACTTCATTGATGTAGACCCTTCTAGCTAAGGAAGAAGCTATGATCAAAGAGTAACAGTTGATCATCAGGAATGATGTCTAGGATATGGTTCCAAGACCTAAAGGGAAGTCTAGTGTCTTCCATATGGATCTACAAGAACAAGTATACAAAGCAAGGTTCATGGTTTGTCTCAGAAAGAATAGACTATGGAATAACATACTCTATTGAGCAGACACACTTCTCCAGTAAAGTAGAAGTATATCTCGAGCAAAGAACCACCTATGCAGAATAGGATTTGTATGAGATCAGAAGGAACCCATACATAAGCACATCTAGGAGCTTGAATATCACCTAGAGTGATGACTATCTTAACCTTTGCTACAAGTTTGAATATGGAAACCTATAGAAGACAACAAGCTCATAGACGGGTGCAAGACATGAACTTTTCGATAAAGTTCAAGATGAAGGGATCTTGGTATCTAGTAACTTGAGATGGATACATACAATATCAATAGCAGAGGATGTTACCTATCACTCCAGTACATAATGCAGATGGAGGATGATGCCATTGCTTTAGGGGGAGTGACTGCATAAGATCTCTGAGTTCGACACGGTATGAAAAGATGGACAACTTCCTAATGGAATAAGACTTTACCAAGAGTAAAGTGGGTTTCAACCTTCAAGGTTGAATGCAGAATACTAGGATATGTCGATGACCTGACAAAATGAACTCATGGTAGAAAAAATGATGGAAGAATACTAGTCATGTTTGGGATATATTACCCAAACCAGAAACCAAGAGTGTGGTATCTTCCAAGTGGATATGCTAGATAAAACATGTTGTTGATGGAAGTAAGGAAATATTTGTGGCTAGAGGATTCTCTCAGAAAGAGGAGATCAATTATGAAGATACATTTTCTCCAATAGCAAGGTACACTTCCATCAGAACCATCATGGCACTTACTTCCATGATGAAGTGAAATCTACACCAGATGGATGTAAAGACAACATTCCTTAATGGTGTGATTGAGGAAGAGGTTTACATCAAATAACCACAAGGATTTGAATTCGAAGACAGAGTGACTTATGTATGAAATTTGAAGAAGGATTTGTATGGACTTAAGCAAGCTCCTAGAGCTCGATATGGTAGAATATATAGCTTCTTGATAAGATTGAGTAAAGATGATCCTAATCTTTACCTTAAGGTTATGGATGATGAACCTGTCATACTATTGTTCTATGTGGATGATCTATTTTTGTCAGGAAATGAGAAATAAATCACAGAAATCAAGAAGAAGCTAGATGGAGAATTCGAGATGAAATATATTGGATTGATGCATTATTTCCTAGGGCTGGAAATGTGGCAAAGCCCAGAAGGAATATTTCTAAACCAAGGAAAGTATGTTGTGGAAATATTAAGAATATTTGATATGTTTTATTGTAAAGACATGGACACCAACTTGAAGTTGTTGTCTGATGAGACATTAGAGTTAGTGATATGACTCTGTATAGACATATTGTTGGGTTACTAATGTATCTGAGGAATACAAGGCCAAATATATGCTTTGTTGTGAACACATTGATTCAGTATATATTTAAACCTAGATGGGTTCGCCTGATAGCCTCAAAGCATGTGATGAGGTACCTAAAAGGTACGATAGACTTAGGACTTTACTATGGTAGAGATCATGATTATACGAATTTAGATTGGGCAGGAAGTGCCACAGATAGAAAGAGCACTTCAGGTGGATGTTATTGGTTGGGATACGCCATGATCTCATGGTTTAGTAAGAAGCAGTCTAATGTTTCTCTCATTACAGTTGAAGCAGAGTACATTACAGCTTGCTCCACTAGTTGGGAAGCATTATGGTTTCAAAAAACTGATGTCATGATTATTTGACATAGATTTGGACACCACAATGATTCTTTGTGACAACCATAGCTGTATAAAGATGATAGAGAATACATTGTTCCATGATAAATTGAAGCACATAGAAATATGATACTTTTATATAAGGGATATTGTACAAAATGGAGATATAAAACTCCAGTATGTGAGTACCGATCAGCAAGTTGTTGATGTGTTGACTAAGCTTCCGTTATAAGCTTGGTGTAGTTTTAAAATACTTTCCTCGCAAGGAGGAACAATGATTTTGATGTTGAATACTTTCCTCGTAGGGAGGAATAGTGATGATGATACATAATTTCCTCGCAAGGAGGAATGATGAAGATATGGACCCTTCTCAAAAAGGAGAAATGGGTCGAAGATATGGACCTTCTTTGAAAAGGAGGAACAAGTCAAATATATGGAATTTCCTCAGAAAGGAAGAACAGGTCAAAGAAATGAACCCTCCTCGGACAAAGGGGGAGCAGGTTGATAATATGGATTCTCCCAGAAAATGGGGGGTGATGATGGGATGATAGTGATGCTCCAGAATAAAAGAGGCCAAGTGTGCCTGAAGATGCTGATAAGGTCTAAAAGTCACTTATGGACTATTGTATCATCTCTTGAGGATGGAAGGTATAATACTTTGTTCATGAGAGTGGTCCTTACTAGCTAAGGAAATCCCTGTAGATGTTACTATAACATGGAGAGCACCCACATTCAGTTGTGGATACCATAGAATAACACTTTCTCAGGAGTGGTCTTAACCTCAGTGGTAAGGATGCTCTACGATGAGTCCTCGCAGACGACATGGCCGACATTTGTATGCAGTCAATATCTGCTCTTCAGACATTACTTGTGTATGGAGAGTACGTATGCATTCATATGTAGATGCCATAGAATAAAACATGCTTGGGAGTGTCCCTAACCTTAGTGGTATGGATGCTCTATGATGAGTCCTCACGAACGCCATAGTATAACACTCACTTGGGAGTGGTCCTAACCTCAGTGGTAAGGATGTTCTACGATGAGGGTTGTAATTTTGTATGCGATCAGGATCTACCTTGTAGACAATACTCTTGCATGGAAGAGTATGCCTGCACATAAGTGTAGATACCGTAGTATAACACTCACTTAGGAGTGGTCCTAACCTCAATGGTATGGATGGTCTATGATGAGTCCTCATGGATGGCAAGGCCTGCATCTAGGTGCGGTCGAGATCTACATTCAGTTGTAGATGATTCAGCTAGTTGATATTATGGACCAGGTTAATGGAGGATTGCATCATCCTTCAACCTGTGTCTTAAAGTGATAGGAATTGATCATCTCGCAAAGAGATCATGTGTACTACGGGTAGCATGGGAGAAAAGGATCAAGTAGATCGAAGTACGGCAGAAAATGATCAAGTATATTGAAGTGTGACTGAAAAGGATCAAGAAGGATTGAAGTGTTGCTGCAAAGGATTGAAAGGATCAGAGTGTTGTTGCAAAGGATCGAAAGGATCGAAGTGTTGATACAAAGGATTGAAAAGATCGAAGTGTTGCTGTAAAGGATAGAGAATATCAAAGTGTTGTTGCAAAGGATCGAGAAGATCAAAGTGTTGCTGCAAAGTATTAAGAAGATCGAAGTGCTACTGCAAAGGATCAATAAAATCGAAGTGTTTCTCCAAAGTATCAATAATATCGAAGTGTCTCCGAAAAGGATCAAGTGATCAAGTGCTCCAGAAGATGAAGACTCATTCCTGTAGAAGATGATGTTCCAGTACTAAAGACTTTGAAGAGTAACTATTCTAGTTACTTATGATTGTTGAAAACTTCCTATGATGTATAGATGTATCACATTGATGTTGTTGCAGATGCCCTCTCTTTCGTTGCTCCTATAGTCTATGATGATGTTATCAGTAGAATAACCTTCTTGTTAAGGGGGAGTGTTGAAATATTATAACTTCAAAGGATATTCTAAATGTATTTTATTGATGTAACCCAAGGGAGATGTTATTATTCCTCCATTAGGGTGTTACTATTGTAATTGGTCATCATAGAGTCATGACGTAAATCATCCATTGTAAGTCAGGTCAATAGTACCCTAATGAATATAATAAAATATTGTATTGGGTCTTCCTAAGTGAAGTCGACCCAGTCAGTTAAGTGGGGCCAACTTGTTAGGTTAAAAGTCAAGTGACAAAAAGAGTATAAATAGAGGATATGTGTTCCTCATTTGAACACACACACACTTGAGTATAGCGCATAGGAGAGAGAGAGAGAGATATCTGCTGGAAGGAGGTGCACCACCATGGGGTCTTGTCTGGTACTTTTGATACATCTTATACATAGGAAGTTTTATTGGGTTTTATTCCCCATGATAAATCTGTGTGTTCTTTTTGTGTGGTTGTGCTTGTCTATATTTAAATGATCCGTTTGCTTATGGTTATGTTGTTATGATGCTAAATTGTATAAGATCTCATATAACCATTAAAAACTTAACATAGGCAATGTTGCAAACTAGAGGATCCACCAATAAGGTTCGTAGGTATGATTTGAGGGTTTCATCATAGAACATCCACATGCGCATTAACAAAGGTCAAAATTCAACGTCAAGAAAACTTTACATAAAAAAACACATTCTATTTTATAGGTAACAAAACCCAAGATCTATCTTGGCACCAGGGATAATTTTAAGGAACCATACTTATTTAAAAGTGTATAAATGTTGGCGAATCTTACTAATTCTTAAAACTCCAACTATAAAATGTTTGGCAATATTTTTCAAAAAATATTTTAATTTCCAAGGATTTTATATCGTTTATATAATAATTTGGTGATTTTTAGGGTGAAAAAAGTTTAACCCATCAAAATTGGGAGAAACAGGGCTTCAAAAAATGCAAAATGGTGAATCTTTTTTTGGAGAAAAACGTGGAAAAATAGCCCATGGGCTAAATTTCACCCCTAAAATTATCCCTTCTTGGCACAAAGAAAACTAATAACCCTTCTGTTATCTCTAGGGTTGTTCCTAGTGCGTCTTTTCAAATTTTGGATTTGCATTGGTTTTTCTTGTTTTAAATTTCATTTTGTTTTGTGTTTTATTATTGATTGTTAGCCCTTATGTTTCCCTTAGGTACCTTAAATCATTAAAAGTTCTATTCAGTAACTAAAAACCTATGTATGTGCAAAGGATTATGTTTTACATGGCAGATGTTTACAAACTGGCAGCATATTCCCAAACTGGTAGCAATTTGAGAGCGTGCAGCATATGGAGTTTTGATGGTATAATATATTATATGGTGTGTTTTTGAAAGGTTTATGGTTTATGTTATGATATTTTTTATTAAGATAAACCTTTCTCATAGTATTGAATATATGTTTTGAGCATGAACATTCGGCATTTTTATGATTTAATGTTCTTTACCATGGAATGATGAGTCAATACGGTAGCATAATAAAGGATACAGGTGGTGTCTTTTCACAATGAAGCCATTCAAGCAATGAATGCTGATGGGTTAACGTGGCAAAAAACAGCTAGATACTCAGTTTTCCCCAATTCGTGTTTCATTTGGCTGCTGAAAAGAAGTATGAGAGCGCTGGTTTTGCTCACAGTTCACCTTCACGAGCTGAGTTTTATCATGTTCAGGAAATCTTGGTCTGTGTTTGAACCCTAGAGTTTGCAGGGTTAAGATTGGAGTATATCCATTTGCTTATATGTATTTGCAGCAGTGCTGGGTTCGATTTACAGCGTGAAGACTCTACAGTATTATGAAAGTTCCTGTATAGGGTATACATTTTGAAGGCTTTTGAATTAACAAAGTTTCCTGGATAAAAGCAGTATAATATGAATATTCAGAGAATCAGGCTCACGTTGCAAAAACCCTAGAGCATATAATTGCAGGGTTATATGTATGGTATATATTCTCACCTGTAGTTTCAGTTTCAACATTGTATTGTTTCAGCATGCAGCAATAGTCTGAAATACTCTGTTCTTGATAATACTCTGTTCAAGGTTTCATAGGGTCTGCAAGGGTAAGACTTATCACTAGTCTGATTCAAAATTTCATCAGAGTTATCTCTTTGTTAGTTTTTAAAGTTTTACCTACAGCACAAGAAGAGTTGTATTCATATTCTAGGTGTTAGCACTGAGCCGTATGAAGCAAATTACCTCTGTTGGTTGAAACTTAAAACTCCATTACTCTACACAGGTTAAGTTAAAATCATTTTAGGGTTTCAGGATGTCAAAAGAAATTGAAGATGATGAACCTGAGCTGATTGAAAAGAAAAGGCCTGGAGGTTTTATATGCAGATTGGAGCCTAGTAATACACACTGGATTAAACAATTTCCACGATCTGCTAAATTGATACAAAGATCAGACTGGTTTAATTTTTGTGACAGGTTACAGGGGTATCATTCTCAGTTAACAATGGCCTTTATTGAAAATTATGATGATGGTAGAGTCCAGTTGCAAAGTTTAACTGTGAGAGTTAATGAAAACTCCATTGCTGAAGCAATTAATGTGCCAGCAGAAGGTGAGAGATGGTTCAAGCAAAAGGAATTCAAAGAAGACTTCAGTGAATTTCTAGTCCTTGGTAATGAAAAGCTTGATTGGAAGAATGGTGTGCATGTCAATAGGATGAAGCCAGGATGGAGAGTACCCTTAGAAGTTGTCCAGAACTACATTACCTGCGATGGAAGGTATGATCGAGTGTTAAAGTGTCATTTGAAGCTTTTACTGCATATTCATGGTGTTATACAGCTAAATCTCCCTTTCTACCTTCTTAAGAGTCTTCAAAAGATGATTTTTAAGGTACAAAAATACCCATCACATACAGCCAGATCAATCTATCATCAAGGATTGATCAATCTGTTGGTTTTAAATCAATTGGACAAGGAAGGCAGGTCATGGAGTTCTTTATTGGCAGAACTCAGATTCAGTGAAAACCCTAAGCAAAAAGGTAAGAAAATGATGGATGAGGCCAGCCAACAAATAGAAAACCCTGTAGATGCAAAGCAGAAGGATAAAAATGAAGAGATAACTACTGTTAATAAGACTGTACAGAGCAGTGTTGACCCTCAAACACCCTGCATACAGGAAGGAACAGAAAAGCTTAGTGATATATTGAAAAGTATTGCAGCTAAAAAGACAACTTGCAAGCAGCTATTTAATGAAGATAAACCGAGGACCAGAATGAGGGATAAACCGCAGAAAGAAAAAAGAATAGCACAGGAAGGTGCTAGAGAGGTTGTGATTATCGAAGACGCAGCCAGTGAAGGAACCATCAACGCAGCAGAAGATAAACA